>QANU01103801.1:0-10338 GCA_003254905.1 Nissolia schottii
CACTCTTGCATTTTGCTGTGGAGTTTCTCTACAAGAGGTTTGATGTATGATTCCTAGTGAGGAGTAAAGCTAGGAATGTTAAATTCAGGCCATTGTCACTTCGGATGGCTTTTATTTTAGTGTTAAATTGTGTCAAAATGAAGGTTATGAACCTCCTTATGCTGTCCATGACTTCTGATTTGGATTTTAGCATAAAAGTCCAAGTAAACCTGCTGAAATCATCCACAGCAGTGAGAAAGTACTTATATCCATGGTAGAGAATGGTCCCCAAATATCCATGTGAATGAGTTCAAACTTGGCATCAGCCTTTGTATTGCTAATTGTATAGGGTAAACATTTCTGCTTTGCTAAATGACATATGTCACAAGGTGTGAACTCAACCTTATTAACAAAAGGAAATTGCTTATTCATTAAAGACATTCTAGCTAGTGAAGGGTGACCTAGCCTAAAATGCCACAGTGCATTTTCAGAAATGACAGACTCATCCACATCTGCCATGTGAACTGCTGAGGTGCTGGTGACTGAAACTGAAATTGGAGCTGCTGCAGGGCTTGTGTTGCTTGCAACCAAGTGATATAACCCTCCAATTTGCCTACCAAACCAATCATCCTCATGTTGTTCACATCCTGAATGACACATTTATCATGGAAAAATGTCAGTGAGCAGTTTCCTGCATTAGCCAATCTTGAAATTGAAATCAAGTTTATTCTAAAATCTGTTACTAAAAGCACATTATGTAAGTGCAGTCCTGAAGCGAACACCACTTCACCAGAATATTCTGTCAACAAGTTAGAGCCATTAGGCAGCCTTATTTCCACTGGCCTAATTCTCCTATAAGTCTTAAAACATGAAATCATGCAGCAAATATGATCAGTCGCGCCAGAATCAAAGATCCACTCATTGCAGGTCAATTCAGGTACAAAGGGTCTCATACATGTTTGTGTTGAGTTTTCAGGTGGAGCAATGCTCACTTGAGAAACATGAGTAACATTGTCACTTGAGGCTGCAGGTACTGCCACAGGTGCTGCATTCTTGTGTTGCAAGAGAGCCAATAGACTTTGGTACTGCTCTTGAGTAAAACCAAATCCTCCATTCTGCTGTTGCTGATCTGAACTTCCCTTATTCTGTTCTGCATCTACTGTTGTTGCAGAATTTGCTGCAGAGGAGTTGTTTCTGAATTTCCAGTTTGCAGGATATCCAATGATCCTGAAACATTCTTCATAAGTGTGTCCAGTTTTCCCACAGTTTGTGCAATTCTTACCATTGTTCTTGGCTTTAGTTCTAGATCTGTTACTGGAAGCCGCATTGATCTAAACTTTAATTTCATCATCCATCTCACAATTCAGCTCACATTCTTGCTGAGCAACTAGAGTGAACACTCTATTCAGTGAAGGCAAGGTATCCTTCATTAAGATTTGTGACCTGACAGGAGCAAATCTCTCATCCAATCCAGTAAGGAAACGCAGGACATAACCCTGTTCTCTAAACAAACGATTGTTTCTTGTGGCTAAACAAGTGCATCTAACATCACACACACAATCAATGCAAGGTCTATAGTTCTCTAGCTCCTCCCATAGAGTCTTTAGTTCAGTAAAATATTCAATTACTGTCAGGTTACCTTGTTGAATACTGTATAGATCATGCTAAAGCTTGGAGATTCTGAGGAAGTCACTNGTATTGCATCTTTCCCAAGCCTCGTAGAGCAGGTGAAACTCCTCAGGTTTCTCTATCTCCCCGCTCAGAAACTTGAACTTATTCTTAGCAATCAACGCGCGTCTCATAGATCTACTCCATCTATGATAGTTCACACTAGTCAGCAGTGCCAGAACAATAACCAGCGATGGATTCTCGCTCGGATGCAGGTAATACGGACTTGCAGGGTTCAAAGCTGGATTGCCATTGTTGCTGCCTCCTGAAGCTTCATTCGTCGAGCCTCCAGGAACGGCGCTTCGTCTACTAGCTTGTTGTCTCACCATGATCGTATGCACAGCAGAGCTCTGAGGATCAGAGCTCTGATACCATAATGCGAAATCAGAGGGGAAATACTTTGCTATATTTGTGATGAAAATGGTAAACTGAACTCTTAGTTCAGTCTCTGCATAGTGCCTCTTGTTTATATATGAACGATGGGGTACACCGTAGTCCTTACTTGCTAGTGCACACACTACCAAATCGCATAACCACCTCTAACGGCTACTATGAGCTGTAATGCTAAGTAACAGAATGAAATAACAGACTACAAACACAACAGCCCACGCGCTAACAACTAACAACCACGCGTTAAGCTTTCTTAATTTGTATTAACAACGAAAATAATAACAACAGTAATAATAGTAATAAACATTTTTTCATACATTTTTAAGATTCAAAATTTCTTTAGAGTCTACAATAAGTTATGCTTTCTTGTATAGACACCAAAACTAATACTTTCTCTATCTATTTTTCGTTGTCATTTTTTGTTTGTAGAACTGTATGTATTTGCAATATTTAGATGCAATTGCATGTAAATATAGCTAATCAATAATGTATCTAAAGTAAAAAAATGATAGCTAAAAATTGATGGAAGAAGTATAAAATAATCAAGGGTTAATTAAGTTTTGAATCCCTGTAATATAAAAAAGTTTGGCTTTAGTCCCTCATAACAAGTTTTAGTCCCTGTAAAATGTGAAAATTTGATTTTGGTCCCTGTGGACGGTTGGTGATGGACGGTGATGGCGTGTCAGTTAACCCATCATCAGGGACCATTTCTACATCATCGTCCATCACCAATCGTCCATAGGGACCAAAATTAAATTTTCACATTTTATAGGGACTAAAACTTGTCATGAGGGACTAAAACCAAACTTTTTCATAGGGACTAAAAACTTAATTAACCCAATAATCAACAAGGAGGGACGGGGGGTTGTAATATTTGCACAATATATAATCACCTCATTGTGCAAGCGATGAGAGGCAGATTGGTTATCTGAGGCTCTCAAAAGAAGATAAAGTTTCTTCACATTTGGCTGGACCCTCAGTATCTTCTCCACAAAAACTGCATACCCAACACATTCAAAATTAGTTAATTAGTATCGCCATATCATATATACTTCAATGCTAGCATATATATATACACACTTCGAGAGAGAGAGAGAGAGAAATACTATTGGCTAGGAAGCCGGTGGCACCAGTGACTAAAATGGTCTTGCCCTGAAGGAAGTGCAATACGCTTCCCAACTCCATTATTATTGGAGATAAATTATAAGAGGGGAAGGGGGGGAGTTGGTGTAGATGGACAAACTGTATACATAGACAAAGATGACATGCCGTATGGCCGTGTATATATAATCATACACTCCAGCGGTCAAATCCATTTTGATAAATTTACAGATTAAAAAATTAATTAATTTGCTCACAATCAAATAAAATATTACATTTTTAAATTAAATTATCCTTTAATAAGTGTTATAAAAAATTGTAATACAATTAATACAATAATAGAGAGTTCATAATAAATAAAGATATAGTTAAAAATATAATAATTAATTATTTTTTAATTTAATTAAATGACAACTAATTTTGAACAATTTATTTTATAAAAAGTGATATATAAAATTAGACAAAAGGAGTATTTTATAAAGCAAATTAAAATCTGATTTTGATAATGCATGGAATAATAATACCTGTGACACGCATCGAAGCATGAAACTGAAGCTCTGCTAATTCTTCCTTCACCGCCTCCCCGTGCTAATAGGATTTTGTTAAGGGTATTGGTTAACTAAATATAAATAACAATTTTGTATTGAAAAAAGTGAAATTTATTTTCTCTTTAATTTTATTTTGGTTACTTATCCACTATGAGTTGTGTGCAGGTATTAAAGCTAATGATTAAAAAATATGAAAATAAAAAAAATTAATAATATTTTATACAATTGTTCTTATTTAATATAGAGATAATGAGAGTAATTGAAATTAGTAGTAATGTATAAACATAAGAGAGAGAGTTTATTTAATAGGGGTATAGAAGAAAAAAAAATGTAGTTAAAGTGATATAAATTTAGAAAGTGGACAAGTATTTGTGAAAATACCTAGAAAGCATGAACACTTCGTTAAACTGCCATGTCCCCATGTCCGACACACCGCAGACATCAACACACAAAGACACACCCGATACATGTGCCGCACATGTCCGAAAATGTCCAAAAAAATTCATGATTAGTCATGTTGAAGTGTGTCCGAGCTATATCTGTGAGTTTTTTAAGTCGTGTTTGTGCGGTGTTCGAATAAAAATAAAATGCTAAATAATTTATAAACATATAGACTCATAAACATTTTAGAAAGTATTAACACATGATATCTTGAATGTTCCATATATTTTGAAAGGGGTTTGAAAAATATTAAAAATTAGTAATTTCATATCAATGAATGAAAATATTAGGGATTTATTATAAATATTTAACTTTATACCTATATATATTGTGTTTGTGTCCTGTAAAATTTTGAAATTGGTGTGTTGTCGCATCGCGTATCATATCGTGTCTCGTGTCTGTGTTAGTGTCGGTGTTTCTTAAAAAATAAAATAAAATGGTAAACAAGTAAAAAAAAAACGGAGAGAGTATGTTTTTAATGACATTAATTACTTTATAAATTTAAAATTTTTAGTTTTGGCTTTCTTAACCAATGTTCTTAGGGTATTTGTTAGTAAAACCATATAAATATACTTCATTTGTCTACTCTTATGTGTCACTTTTTACCAAAAACTTTGTCCAAAAGTAGTTATAGTTTGATTAGATTAAGAAAGTATTGATTAATGTCTTTTTAATCATATCTCTATTTATCACGATCTCTCTATTTTCTATAACATTTATTGAAAGATACTTAATCTAAAAACATAATATTTTACTTAAGTATATGTAAATTAACTAATTTTTTAATATGTGTATATTTCTCAAAACTAACATGTAATATTAGATTGGTAATAATACATCCTTGTCAAACTTGGTGATCACCATGGCATAGTATTCAATGCATAACTCCTCCATGTCGGTTGAGTACTCAGGCTAGCCACCACATTAATATCCTGCAGAAACTGTCGACATTGCATAAGTTATTTTCACATTAATTGTAGAGTATCGGTATTTATACACCACAAAAAATAACATTTTATATATATTATTTAGATAAATAAATATTATAAAAAAATTAAACATTATAAAATAAAGAAATAAATATTATCTAACATATAAACAAGTAATATCAAAATACACAAGTGTTCATACACACACAAATATAGAAACAATCATTATCAAACACATATACGAGCAAATATTAAACACGTGTGTACCTATGTATGCAAAAATGTTCGATGACAACATTTGTTTCTCTATTTTATAATATTTAATTCTCTACTTTATAATGTTTTTTTCTTTGTGTGGATGTACATAAATGTTAATTTTTTAGATGTGCAAATAATATTTTTGATAATTTTATCATAAATAACTCAACTTAATTAGATATCATATAAGCATGCTGATCTGGCCAAAATTTTGTTATCATTATTGTGACTGCAAAGAATCATTTTCTCCTTCTTAAATTATATGTCTAGATTTACATGTATTAAGAAATCTAAAATTAAAAGCAGTTTAAGGGATAATTTTATCATATTACCCTTATTTAAGTTTCAATGGTGAAGAAATATAGAGTATTAAAAGGTTATTATTTGTAAAACATTAAAAATGGGTGTGCTTAAAAATTTAGCAATAAATTTTACCTAGAAATGTGAGAATGACAAATAACTTGGGACAAAATATTTTTGCTAAAGTGACAAATAATTTGGAATAGAGAGAGTATCTCACTAGCTTAAATTGGTTAGATAAAGACAATTGATAGTCCATTCAATTTATTTTAATTGTCACTTTTTCTAACAAATCTTGGTCCAAAATATTTGTCATTTTCACTTTTCAAAGTAAAATCTATTGTTAAATTTATAATTATACCCTTAATTTATTGAAATCTTAAAAATAATAATTTTTTAATATTATCTCAATCTCTATTATAAAACACTTTAACTAAATTAAATAATAATATTTTAATAAATTTATCTTTTAAATTATTTTTTACTATAAGCTTTTTAATATCTGTGTATCTAGTCAAATTAACACTTAAAATCCGCGAGAGTAGTTTATATATTACTCACATTGCACGCCCCCTCATGTGTGGAGCCCAAAATTCGGCATGAAGCGTCGACGTTGCACTGTAAGGACGGTGGCTTGCAATTAGTCACATGAATTTCGTGGCTTCCAAAGCCAATATATAATGGTGCGTTGAAATATTTATCATCACATGTAAAACACCACCTAAATTAAATATTGTGATTGGACGGTGGATGGTGTCATTAATGTACCATGCTTTTAACTCTCTAATTTAGGCATGAAACACCCATCAAAAACCCATTCAAGCTTCATACAATATCTAGAGAAGCTTAGGTAAGTCTTGTCTTTTGCAGTAAGATTTTAAAATAGAGAGTGAAAAATTTTATGTAATGTGAAAGTATACATTGAGATTTTTGAGCATTTTTTAGATTTTTATAATACTACATATTATAGTAAGAGAGAATCTCACTAGAATATATTATATTTGTGTATGCGTGCAGTTAGAATATTGCAATTATTTTTAAAATATAGTAGATATTTTTTGGAGTTTGTCTTAGAATTTTTTCCTCATTATTTTAAGGGAGTTTTCATGTTAAAATTTGGTTGCATTTTTTTTATATATTTTTGTTGATATAAATAATGACGGTGGGTCTCACTATAACGTATTATTCAAGTGTTTTGTTTTATTTTGATACTCTTTGCATAAATTAAGATCATTTTTATTCACATCTATAAAGTTTTAATTACACTTAGAGTGTACCCAACTCACTTCACCTAACATGCGCGAATAGAATTTTTTTTTAGACTTGAATCCTAGTTTGAATATAAAAATGACGATATCATGTAAATAATTATATACTCAAATAGAAATAATTGAACGATTTATATTAGTTAT
Source organism: Nissolia schottii (assembly GCA_003254905.1). Taxonomy (NCBI): domain Eukaryota; kingdom Viridiplantae; phylum Streptophyta; class Magnoliopsida; order Fabales; family Fabaceae; genus Nissolia; species Nissolia schottii. The sequence continues at coordinate 7,027 of QANU01103801.1, forward strand.
TTTTTGGGCATACATATTGTTGACCTGGGCTCAATGGTGAGCATTGTGACGAATCTTTGTATACATGAGCTTGCTACCAGCACAAAAGAGAGAATTTGCAACTGGTCTAAGATAACTAAAGGCCAAAATAATGTCATTGGTCCAAATAGTGATGTCAAACTGTTATAAACGGAGAAAAAAGGCATTAAAAGGAATTATGAAAAATATGATGTGATAATTTTTTTTAAGGTTTGGTTTAAGTAAAGTTGTGACTTTTAAAAATTATTGAGTTTTTTAAGCTTTTGAAAAACTGTTTTAAAAAAAATTATAATAGTATTGTTTAGTAAAATAAGATAAAAGTTAATCTCAATAAGTAGAAGTCACCAAAATAATGTTTAATACACTAATTACAAAGTTATTCTTAAAATATAAAAATGACTATAATAAACATAAACAATAAAAGTTGCAATTAAATCACGATATTTCATATGATTATAATGTAAGATTATAATGATAGAGTTAGTGGGGGTATTTTAGTAAAACCGACCCTCCCCTCTCCTTACAAATAAGATGGCATTACTCAAAGAAAAATAAGGATATCCGGGTGGTGAGTCTCCCAGCGGGAATAACTGCGTACACAAGGTCTCGAACTCGGGACCTTGCTTAAGCGATACCAAACCGCTTACCACTTGGACCAACTCCCGTTGGTTAATCTTGTTCTTCTTTAAATCAGTGTTGATACAATGTCAATGATCCCGTAAACATCAAAATTTTTACTACTCAAACGATTTTTGTTCAGAAAATTCAAGCCCCCTAGCCTCTTCTAATAAAGGTGGTTGTGATGTTAAAAATGTTAGGCATCTTAAAATAAGCAATCTTATATAAAAGGAAGAGAGGGGGGGGGGGAATAACATAGGAAGGGAAAAAAATTGTAGGGAGAAGGGAAAAAAATTGAAGCAGGGAGAAGGAAAAAAAAAATTAACGCAAGGAGAAGAAAAACAATTAACGGAGCAAGAAACAAAACATTAATTAATGAATTGGTAAAGTAAGATTTTAATAAATTTAAAGGTTATTTAGTATTTTTATATTTTAGAAAGTATAAGTTTTTTATTAAGAAAAAAAATATTTTGAAGAGCTTTTAAGAGCACATTTAACTTACAAAGCTTGAGGCAAAAGTTTTTGACTTTTTTATTCATCAAACACAAAAGGTAACTAATATTTTTTTATAGCAGAAACGCCTTTTAAAAAATCTTTACCAAACCAAGTCTAAGACTTAGCTTGGTAAAGTTGTGACTTTCCAAAAGCTGTTGAGCTTTTTGAATTCTCAAAAAATTTCTTTTATAAAGTCATAGTAATATTGTGTGGTAAAATATAATAAAAAACAATTCTCAATAAGCAGAAGTCACAAAATAGTATTTGATAAATATATTATAAAATTGCTCCTAAAATATAAATTGATTACAATATACATAAATAATAAAATGACTAATGAGGGAGAACCAAGATTTCAATGGATAAATGGGTAAAGTTAGATTTTTATTTAAATTTAAGGTTAATTACACTACAAGAAAAACGTTAGTTATCGTCAGATTTACTGTCAGAAATTTTTTAGATTACTGTCAGAATTTTGGTTTTCCATTAGTTTTACAGTCGAAAACGCGACAAACGATATATGCCTTGATGGTAACTTATTACCATCAGCATAACCCTACGCAAATGGCAGCCTAAGGACGGTTTGTACTGAACCGATTACAGTAGACTAAAATCGATGGTAATAATATTAATATTTTATTTTGTTTACAGTCAAAATTAACCGACGAAAAAATAATGATATTTTATTCATAATTCTTTTACAATTTACCGTCGACTAAAACTGATTGTAATATCTTAATATTGTATTCCATTTATCGTTGGATATAGTCAACGGTAATTATTAATATTTTGAAACTAGTACCGTTAATATATTACTGTGGGTGATTTTTGACGATAAAGATAAATAATTAAAAAAATTAATTAAATTATTATTTAATTCAATAAATTTAATAATACAATTATTTAATTCAATAATTTATTTATTAATTAACCATTTAATTATATAATTATTTAATTAAATAAATATTTAATTCAATAATAATTTAACTAAATATAATAAATAATTTAATATTTAACTAATACAAAAATATGACATTCTATATAAAATAAAAAAATTAATTAAATAATTAATTAAATAAGAGTATATTTAATTCAATTAATGTTTTAATTAAATATAATAAAAATAAAATAGAATATATAACCAAATATTTATCTATTTATAAATTATCCTTACAAATTATTTAATATTAAAAATGAAATTTTGCAATAAAATTGAATAAGAAAATTACTAATAATATTCAAATTAAATTATATCACAAATTCTCAAATAATTTCATATACTATTCTGAAAGATAAAAATTTTCATCGTCATTTTCAGAATTAAGTTGATCATCAAACTCTTCGTCTTCTTCACTATCATTGTCTATATCAATTTCTCCATCATGTTCATGTTGTTAGAGGTTAGGAAGTTCAACTATTTCAGGTTCATCATCAAATGTACTGCTACCTAATGTGTTAGGAAGTGTAGACTTAACAATTATTGTTGCAAGGATTGGCTCCGGCAGTCGATATGCTTGATCAAATGCATTGTCTAAAGATTTTGTGTCATCAAACTCAATTTGACCACTTAGTTTACTTTTCATCACAACTTTCCAACTTGATTGGCTAGCTCTTGGATAGTTTGCGTAATAAACTTATTTTGCTCTTTCTGCAACAATGAATGAATCATACCCCCTATACTGCCTTGTAGGATTAATCTCAGTGATCTTGTAGTCGAGGTGAGTCCGAGTTCCATTTGGAAGAAAAAGATCATACCAATCAAAGCAGAAAAGTACAACATGATGAGATGGACCATCGTGTGCATATTCTATTTCAAGAATTTGTTTAAGCATTTCATTCCAATCATTTGTTGTTTCAGCAGTATTAGAATATTCACCCTTAACCCAAACCCCACTATTGTTTGTCCTTTGTCCAGTTGTCTATTCAAATGTATGGATCTTGTATCTGTTAACAAAATAAATGGGATAACTAATTGCTTTGTTCATAGGTCCCCATGTCAAACTCATCAAGTTATGGTCACTGTTACAATGATTTTGCACCTATATAGATTTTAAAACTAAGTTATACGTATCCGATTATGATATAGTAAATCGTTCGATTGAAATATATAGTATAAAGTTAAACACATACATAATTTGCAAAACACGAAGGAAACATTTGATCGGAGCATTGATCACCAAA
>QANU01103828.1:0-12524 GCA_003254905.1 Nissolia schottii
TTATTATTCATTATTATTATTTTTGCTATTACTATTATTACTTTTATTAGTATTATTATTACTTCTATTTTAATATTATTGTTACTACTACTCTTTTATTTTTACTATTTTCATTTTCATTATTATTTTAATAAAAATAATGATCATTATTATTATTATTATTTAGGATTAGATAATCCAGATAGATACCTCCCATGAAGGTAATTCCCATTACCACTTGGAAGACAACGTGAATTTCTTAGATGATTACCAACAATTATGTCACCCTAAACAAGTCAATCTAGATTACCAGATAATTTAAAAGTCACATTAAATAGATTACCTAGTACAAAATGCTACATTAGAGAAAAATTTTAGTTAGAGAAAAGCGTACCCATCAACCTGGCTTCATAATCCACTACCATAACCCAATATCAACATTTTTGGGCCACAAGTGCAAAACAATAATAAGGCCTATCCACGTGTTTGTCATCTTTAGCTGTACGCTGGAAATAGATGGTTTCTCTTTTCGAAAAATAGATTAATAGTTAAGAAAGGAAAAGGGTAGTAGATTTTTCAGGCCCAAGTAGTTGCATTTTTTCACAGATGCATATGCGTTTTTTGGGCTCACATTGTTTTCCAACCTGAAAACGATGTCAGAGTCCATTTGTTTACATGCTGGCAATGCCCTGATGCATTTGTTTATAAAATATCACTTATTCTCAACTTCTCATATATTTGTATGAATTATTTTAAATAACCTAAAGTTTTAAAAAGAACTTCCAAGAAAAATCTATTTTTTTAATCTCCGTAACAAAAACTAAAATTTTTAATCACTTTTCTAGAACCTAATACAAATGTGCATCCATAATATAGGCTAAGAAAAAAAATGATATAATCTCGACAAAAAATATATATATAATAAGAAGACTTAAGTTTTTAGTTCCAGTAAAATTTCAAAGTTTGTTTTTAGTCTCTGTGTAAAATTTTTAGTTCCTGTAAAATTTTAAAGTTTGTTTTTAGTCACTCTGTCTGGGGTTAACAGCGCTGACGTGGCGTGCCATGTGACATAACAAAAAAATTTATGCCATGTGGCATGCCTTAAAATTTTACAGGAACTAAAAATTTTACACATAGACTAAAAACAAACTTTGCAATTTTACTAGAACTAAAAACTTAATTAAGCCTAATAAAATATTAATTTTTATACATATAGGTATTTTACATTGTCGACCAAAGAGAGGATGATTTTTTTTTCCTTTTTTTTATACAAAAGCTGAATTGTATCAAGATGAATTGAAGTAGTTCTTTTCTCTTTTTGTTGGTCTAACATCACCCAAACGTTGCAACACAGAAAGATTCTCTAGACATTGCAAGACATTCCTCATTGATGGACGGTTTGCTTGGAAAAATTCTATGCACTGCATACCCAACAGAGTTATTGCAACACCATCTTCAGCACAGTAATGCCAATCTTCTTGCAGTTTTTTATGGACAAGGGAACAATTTGATGTGTACTCATTCTTGGCCCAATTATGTACTAGACTGTCCAATTTTAGGTTGGCGTCCTCTCTTCTCCCAATGTCCGAAATCCTTTTGGTTACAAGTCCAAGCAACACAATGCCAAATGAAAACACTTCACAGCTTCTATCCCATTCACCACCTGGTTTAAAAGAAGATTATTTTATGTTTGGTTCTAGGGTGAAACATTTAGAATTAATTCCGAGCGTAATAAAAGTGAAAATTTCTCACTTTTAAGACTCCAAAATCAGTTATGAGCCACTTCAACAGAAATTTATACATGCTAAAGCTTGTGTTCTTAAGTTTAAGCCCTCAAAATTACTTGATACGTCACTTCACGCATTGCTTTGTGTTGAAATTAACTTTATCTTATTTAGAATAATATAAATGAAACTAATCAAACCCAATATCACTTGGTTACAAAAATTCTTATAACATGTCAAAAACTATCCATATTAAAAGTTTAAGTTGTTTGGTAAAATCGATGGTTGGGAATCTTAAAACTAAATGCATACATAGGACTTCAAGTTATATATTACATATTATAGCATCTTTTGGATTGAATTAAGGAAAGAGCTTAAAGAAAATAAGTTAAAATACCACTTTTCATTTATTTTAAGTTTGCCATATTTTACTTTTAGAAAAATAGAAATAGGAGTTGCTTTTAGTATGACTAAGTTCTCCACAATCTTTTCTTCTCTCCTAAATTCAAATTGCAAACACACCCTAAAAATATTACAAATATAAAATAAAACTCTTTTTAAAGAAATGTTACATTAAAAAAATTGAAGTAAAAAAATATTTAGTTTAAAAGTCAATCTAAACTGACTATGTAGATGAATGATATTTTAAAACACAAGATCAAAGATTAAATTGACAGGACTAGAAGCTTTGGTTAATTTATGCTGTATATTCAATACATCTTATTTAAAAGTTTATGAGTTTAGTTACTCTCCATTGATAGTGTGAAATATTTTACACTCTCATTCAATCAAATTATTCAATATACATGACCATTTAAGTAGTAAGAGAGAAAGTAAATTGTTTTTATTTATGTGACAAAATTTGATTAGTTAACAATGTTAGTGTAAGTAACTTACACTATAGATAACCACNAATTATTCAATATGCATGACCATTTAAGTAGTAAGAGAGAAAGTAAATTGTTTTTATTTATGTGACAAAATTTGATTAGTTAACAATGTTAGTGTAAGTAACTTACACTATAGATAACCACTAAAAGGTTAATAGTGTAATAATAAAGAATGGGATATTATATTGTGTGATATAATAATACCATAACAAAATGAAAAGAAAGACTTATAAGGCAGTAGTTACCCCTCATTGAGAAATAAGGGTAGATGTAGCTAGTTGACTTTGTCAATTGCTCCTTCATCATTTTCAATTCTTTAGGCAGCAGCAAGTCAAACAATTTTGGCTTGTAATCCTGCACCAAAAAATGAGTGTTCACCATGAACGCCAAACTAGAGAAATTAAAAACCACTGAAACAAGAACATTAAAAAGAATTCAGTAGAATTAATCATTAGCTGCTTAATTTGTAGAGGATTAATTTCATATTGTGCTAAGTGCTAACCTTGTCAAGGAGTATGTGAGATGCACTGACATTCAACTCCGTAGTTTGTTTCTCTTGATCATGAATGAATTTCAGGAACTTTGCAATTTCATAAATTACATTAATTCTCTGATGCCAATTTAGGCCATCTGTGTCAGAAATCACCAAAGAAAACAAATCAGAATATCAAATTAAATCATTGTGTAGTTGTTTTCCTTTCATTCTTCAACAATTCAAGCACCCAATGATAAGGGTCTGTTTGGTTTCATAAAATGTTTTATGATTTCATTTAATTTTCTGAATTTTTAGTGTTTCATCCACAAAATCCTAAAAACAAGAAATAGAATAAAGACAAAATGGTTGTTTTGTAATTAATGGTATTAAGAACAGAGAAAATGAAAACCAAAAACTTAATCCAAAACCAAACAGACCTTACAAGTTTTTGTTAAATTGATCTCAAAATTGGTTGCTGAGAAATTCTCATGTACTAACAGCAGTAACATTCATGTAGCCAAGCCAAACACACCTTAAATTTCATTTACTTATAGCCCATTCAATAACAACACAACAAATTAAAAATTCTTCTCATTTCTTCTCAAATGAGAAAATTAGTTTCAATATTTCCCTCCCAACCGTTGACATTTCAAGGGGTCAACAACAAAACTTCTAAGGAACCAAAACTGCAGAACAAACCCATACAAAGGATCATACCTTTTATTATTACATTGTGCAAAGTATCATGTGAATTGAGATCATACACAGCACCCTTTACACCTTTCTCCCAGCAATAGCCAATTAATCTCGCCAAGTTTGGATAACCTTTCAATGTTGGATTTGTCCAAAATTTTATTTCCTCCTAAAATACAAAACCATTAAGAAAGGAAAAGAAAAGATACAAATTAACTTGAGTTTGGAAAAATGATAAGAAAAAGAGAGAGAGAGAGAGAGAGAGAGAGAGAGAGAGAGAGAAGAAGAGGAGAAGTCGCTTTCATAATCAAATATTCATCATCATGTTTGGAACTTATGCTTTCCAATTTCCCATCATCCCATATCTTCACTGATACATGTTGACCTTCAAAATTGCCCCTAAACAATCTGCCAAACTGTGTCAATCCAATGAGGTTGACTTGATGGAAGTTGTTGGTACATGCTTTCAAGTTCTGAGATGTAAACTCAACAAGGTTTAATGTTGGGTCCATCATAAACATTGGTTACTATTATTCTCTACCAACCAAAGACAAATTTATATATGGGACCACAAGTTGCATGTTTAGAAATTGATTGTTTTAGGAAGGAGATATTTGGAAACATGAAATATAATTCAATGATGAAATATGGTACATATTTATTTCCTAATAACCCGTAATTATTGTTGGGTTTCACCGAGATTCTTTAATATTTATGTTCATTATAGTTATTTTAGATGTTAAGAGTAACTTGATCATTATTTAATAAAAAAATTATTTTATTGTCAAAATAATGTAACATGCATGATAGCTTTTAAATTGATAAGTGAGTCATGTCATGCATGGTAACTTTTTGATAGTCTAGTTAGCATTACTCTTTAATAAATTTCACATTTGTCTTGTGACTTCTCTTGATTGAGAGCAACTTTTACATTATTTTACCAAATAATATTATTATATAACATTTTAAATTAGCTCTTAAAGAGCCCGTAGAGTGCAAAAGCTTAAAAAAAAAACACCACTAACATTACCAAACTTAGTCAAAGACTTGTGTCAACTTTGAAGATCTACCCGAACAAATCTAAATATGTAACTATTTATTTCTAATCAACATACTCTATTATTGATAACATGCACTTGATCCCACGAAGGTGGTTTAGTGTGGTAAATGAAGTCATATGAGTCTTGTGAGGGTATTGTCACTTCAATTATGATTTCTGCCATTCATACGAGATGTTTGACGATGAGTCCCTCCCTATGGTGTATGACAATACCATTACAGTAAGGTATGAGGTTGAGCTTTGAGTTCATAATTGGTCCATAGTCGAGGGTGGGGTATTAGCTATATCATACTCTTGATGGATGCCACCTAAGTGAGAGTGAGGATGAGGTCATCCTCTATGATTTGGGCATAAACTCTAGAGCTTTCACAATTCTAAGATTTAGCACATGGCCAAAACATGCAAAACTGCTAAGAGTAGCATTTCTCGTGAGAATATATGCGGTTGGTGGACGTGCTCCAACCGTTATCTCAGAAGCATGGTTCAAAGAGTTTTCTCTACCGCACATCTACATAGTTATCATCCGCCTGTACCGAAGGCCAAGTTCAAATCCTTTTGGATACTTCACTGATGCATGTCATTCTTAGTTTACTCTCCTAATTTTGAAACATGTGGGGGGATTGTTGGAAAAATTGGGTTTTTGAATAGTATTTCAAAGTTAGCCTATGTGTTATGGTAGAACCAAAGTCCTACATTGCTTAAAGTTGGCTTCTTGGAAGTTGTTATGAGTAAACTTGGTTTACTATTAAATACTTTGGTATTGAGCTGACAAGTGGACTTGGATCTTGCCTATAACACACACGTGCGCACTGCCCCACCTCGTCACACACGTGTTGGTCTGATGGGCCTTTTTTTTTTTGCAACTTCCTTTTTGCCGCAAAGACAATATAAACATTAGACACATAATAAAGGGCAAGATATTTTATTTCCACTCTTTGTTGGGTTGGTTTAGAGGCCGTTGGGCCCGCCTTAATTTCTAAGCAACCTTGGCCTATATAAAACACATGCCCATTATGACCAAAACATACAACTCGTAATTATCTCTTTATTCACTCTCCTATACGCACCTATTCCTGCTCATTCTTCTTCTTCGATCTCCTGCTTTTGTTGCCATGAACTAGAAGCCTCCTCCGCAGCCTCTATTATGCATTCTAATTCTTGGAACAAGTCTTTATTGCTTTGTGTTCTAATGACTGCATCTGGATGGATTGTCGAGGTGACCTGCATCTAATCTTGGAAGGATTTTCGTCAACACCTCTCCACCGAGTATAGCTCGGAGTGGGAGAAAATAAATAATGACAAGCACAATTTGTGGTATAACGTTCTAACTCATCTCTGCCATTATATTTGTTGCTATTTTGGTTAGGGTTTATTTGTTCCCTAATCAAATTTCTGGTTTTCTTTGCCCCTAAAATATTAGATATTTAATTATTTTCAACAACAATCTTTAACCCCCCTTTTATAACCAAGCTTGATATCACTATTTGGACTAATGGGGTTATTTGGACCTGATGTACCTTTGTGCTAGCTAGTGATAGTGATTCTTTTTAGGGACCTGGGTTATTGTACCCACGAAGATTGAGTAACTACGTTATTTTACAACTTAGGCACTCTTAGTTGTCTAGGTTTGTTCTTTTTGGAGTTTTATGATTAAGTGTACTAATTTTAGAAAATAAACAAAATAAATAAAGAAAACTAATTAAAAATGCAAATAATTTGATTTAAGAATCTAGATGGGAAGAGGCGTTAGGACACTTGGCATCCACTCTCCTACCCATCTTGGTAGTTAGTAAACCTATCCAATTATGAGAATTGTTGATAATTAATGGTCGGGATTAGTGGTTACTTGCCTCTCTTGAGGTCAAATAACCTTCTTAGTCTAGGTCTGCCACTCTAATCTCTTACGAGGTCTAAAACTATTCTAAGGGTGTCTTGCTCAACCAATGATTTGCTAAGCCTAGTCCTATCTCGTAATCTCTCTCTTTCTCTCTTGTCTCAAGCAAGGATACAAACTACCTATATGGTGATCAAGCATATAAATAATGCAAATGATATAGAATAGTAAACTTTATTTCAACAACACCCAAAATTGGATAAAGAATAATAATTTACAACATAAACGACGGAGAGTTTCCGTCCATGCCCTAACTAAAGGGAATTAGGTTAATGCTAATAGAAAGAAATACAATCATGGAAGAAGAAGAAGAAAGATACATTGAGAATGCAAAGAGAATGAACACTCTATTGATTCGGGAGATAAACGGGGTCTTGTAGCTCTCTTAGGGTTGCCTCTTCACTCTAAATCGTCTTTTATTTCCCTTGGGGTCGAAGTGTTATGTTCTATTTATAGAAGAGCTTCAAGGGTTTGAGAAATCTTTTTTCTTATGTAGTAAAGGTTCATCGCTCGAGGAACTTGTGTAATTCTTCGAAGTGTGATTGTTGCTGCTCTACTGTGCATTGGAGCATTCTCTGCATCGCTAGAACGCTCCCTCGAGCATTGTCTTCATGTTTTCTTGACTTTTCTTGACTTCTAAGCTTCCCAATCCTTCATGGCTTCTCCAATAGACATTTTACACCCAAAAAACACTCAAAAACACCTTATTCCACCTAGCATGCCTAGATTGTTAGTTTATGCAACCTAAGTGAAATTCTACATGAATGCATGCAAATAGAACCTAATATGCAACTAAAATGTTTAAAAGCTACATGATTTAGTAAGTAAAAAAGAACTCTAATTGGAGAGTTATTAGGTCCTTTATCTCACTTAGGCTTGTTACAAGTCATCGAACAAGTAACCTTTGGACTAATGGAACGAGTTGGAGCAAGGGGAGTCCGGATTGGCAGCCGACAACAACATAGAAGGCGAAGAGCAATGGTGATTGAGAGCTAAGAGGTTCCCCATACTCACACTCTTCTTTATGATCGAGTCGTTTGTACGCCCCACCCCTTACAACTTTGCTCATCCTTGTTAGGTGATAAACGTAAAAGTAAGTTAAATGTTATATCTTGACTACAAATCCTAAGTTATTAAATTTATGAGTCTTCCAAAATATATATACTTTTCACTTTATTATTCCATACTTAACATCCTTTTTTGACAATTAAACTTGAAACAAACAAAAAATTGGAAGAGTATGATTTTTTTTTAATCGATAGAAAAGTTTATATTTTATAATATTTGAAAATATATCACAGACTATACATACCAACAATTGTAATCCCTTTCATGTAGAGAAATGGTGTTAGTACATCTTTTAACATTTAATGGGCATCCTAGTGATTTCCATCATTGATGTGATTGTAAAAATTAATAGATAGAATGTTAGATTATTTATCAACCATTTATGTAATACGATGCAGTGGCAGAACTTCGTTAAGGCTAGGGGCAGTCGCCACAAGAAAAAAAAAATTAGGCCCAGCATACATATATACAATTTTTTTTTAAGTCAACGCTTATAAAGCGTGACCTAAATCCTCACAGTTGCCTAAAATCTCAGAAGCATTTCCATTAATTAAAGTTTGCGATTTTGAATGTGTTATCCTTTATATAGCTGCAACAAATTTTTATTAAAATCTTTTAATATATTATATCCCCTAACTTTTATGCCATTTTCTGTCTTTGATAGAATGTCTAGACATTTGTCTCATAGCTAGGCACCAATAGCATAGATCCTTCATGAACAAGTTGCCAACTGTTTTTAACCAAATCCATTTGTTGCCTTTGACTTTGTCGACTGAACAAGTAGATAGTTAGGCTTAAATGTCAAGGTTAAAAGGGAAATTTTCTTTTCTAAAAGTGACCCTTTTGTAAGCCAAATATTAACATTAATATTGCCAGAGACTTGGTCATTTGCTTGTGTTTCTGCTAGCAAAGGATTTCCTTCCCTACGACTCTGACGACTAAATAAAACCTAATTTAATCTTACAGTAGACATTACATTATTATTGCCAGAGACTTGGTCATATATTGACAGAGGATTCCTATCGCCGCAGACCTGATAATCTCTGGCAATGGATAATCATCTACTGTGATATCCATGGTAGAACCCTACAACTGCTAAACCCTAATTTAACGATGACGAACCATCTGCTGGCAGAGAACGATTTCTCCCCTGCCCATCCAGGACATAAATCATTTTCAAGAGATCAATTCGACGTTCGAGATCATCCACAAATAATGGTCATGATTGTGAGGGAGGTTCCCTTGACATGGAGGTGGAGGCCCAATTTTGTCTATCACATCCTAAAAAAATTGTAAAAATACAAGTTAATAAAATATTAATACTCGTTCTGAACATTCTCTGAAATATACTCAAATTCTAAAACCTAACACAAATCTTGAATATAATCAACTTAACATAAATCTAACAGAAATCCAAAATATACTCAAATCAACATAAACCTAACACAAATTTTAACACAAATCCTAACCCTATAATATGCTAAAATCAATTATGAAAATACGCATAAATCATTGATAAAAGATGACAATAACACGATAACAATCTCAAAATATAATCAATCCACTTCATTCAAAACCAAATAAAATAAAAAGACAATAAAATACTAACAGTGGTGGCAGGGCGAAGATGGTGGCATGGCAGGGGCATGGATATGGTGTGCTGTGGTGGTGCGGTGGTGGCGAGGATGGCGGGGCGTGGCGGCAGCTAGTGGGTGGTGGAGATAGTGGAGATGGTATAAAAAATGAGGAAAAAGGGGGAGAATCTCGTATTTAAAGACGTGGTCAATATTACCGGTGGATTTATCTGCCTATAAGCTTACCTAATTTGACAGTAATCCCAAAAATGAAAAGCAACGTTTCATTTGGGTGAGAAACTTTCCACTCAATGGTAAATTAAGTACCGACCGATAAATCTGCGCTAATGTGACAAATTTTCTGGTAAGAACTAAACCCTAAACCCTAATGTTAAACGATCAACTGAACCCTCATCGATAAGAAAAATTAAGGTTATATTATGTATATACATTATTTGAAATAGTCTAGGTACACTTTTATCATCCATTAACACATAGACTAATAATTTCGCAAAATCATATATTATAATACAAGAATTATAAATTTACGGATAATGTACGTACATGTTAGTCTTTAAACATGCATTGTTGATTTGAATGTGCTTAATATTCAATTATTAATTTACTCATTGTGCGTGGTCGTTTAACTAAATAATTTTCTATGATAAACCCTAAATCTATAGAGCTAAATAAATCTTAAAACGTGGAAAACCTAGCTATTTTGTTTTGGTCTCTCTCTATATATGTATACATATATATACACAGAGAGTTCCAGTATGAATTCATTAGTCTCATTGATTGTAACATCATCTTATGTTCTTATGGTTTAATAAAGAAAATAAATAATAAATTTAATAAACTCGAACTTTCAAACCCTAAATTTGTTAAAATATTACCATTTACTGGTAGATATACCCACGGGTAAATAGATTCGTGCTTTTTAAATTGTTTAATAATTACCGTCGGATAAATCTGACGGAAATATGTAGGCACCATAGTATTCCATCAGATATTGTGGCGAATATATTATCTGCCAGTAATAATGAGCCTCTCCATTTACATTGTCGAAAAAGGACTTTACTGCTTAAAATCCGCCGATAAGAGAGGGATTTTCTAGTAGTGCTATTTCTTTATTTCTGTATGGTGTAATGTTTGTTTATATGTGATATAATGTTTGTTTATGTGTATTGTAATGCTTGTTTATGAGTATTGTAATGTTTATTTATGAGTGTTATATTGTTTGTTTTTTGTGGTGTAATATTTTGGTGTAGTGAATTTTTTTTTACGTGTGTTGTAATGTTTGTTTATGGCTATTGTAATGTTGTTTACTTCTTTCTTTTCGTGTGATGTAATGTTTGTTTTTGTGGGTTGCAATGTTTGTTTATGAGTTTTGTAATGTTTATTTCTGAGTGTTGTAATGTTTGTTTATTTGTGGTATGATGTTTGTTCATTAGAGAGTGGGTGATGGAGCAGGAAACAGAGTATGTGACATTTATTCTTCATTATTTAATTGCTGTGAGTCCAATTTTGTTTTATTTTTATGCGTTTGATAATGTTTGTTTATTTGTTCTTTAATATTTGCTCATATGTTTTGTAATGTTTGTTTATAAAGAAGCGTGAGTGCACACATTTTATAATGTGAGTCGGAGTAAGAGAGAGTGTGACAATTATTTTTTAATATTTAATACGGCATGAGTCCCATTGAATTTTTCTTTCGTATGTGAACATGTTTGTTCATCGATTCTGTAATGTTTGTTCATATATTTTAAAATATTTGTTCATGCTTTTGTCGAAGTAGTTATACAAATAGGCACTTTTTTAATTTATGCGTAACATTGCTGTTCATTAATTCATTCATTATATGGTATTTTTTTTAGTCCCGCATAGTACAGGGTACACATAAAAGTAAATTACACATGATACATCATAAAAACTTCCTCAAGACTTACAACAAGACACAACTTATAATCTTATGTTATATTTAATGTTATATTTAATGGAAAATTATATATGTTCATCGAGGTTGACTGAAATTAACACGATCTCATTTATTTGTTCAAGCGACATTAACATCTCAAAATGATAATACAATTAAACATTATTTATTATTAAGATATTTTATTTATTATGTGTCTTATATTTTCACACCTTCTACACTTTATAATCTCTATGACTCTCTCTCATGTGACTCCACAACCTCTCTCTTAGCTTTCTTTGTATACTGAATGTGAAAATGTGAGATGACATAATGAACAAAATATCTTAATAATAAATAACGTTTCTAACTTTACTATCATTAACAAAAGTCAATGTCTAATAGTAAGTCAGTTTAATTTTATTGAAATTCAAGGAAAAGTAAGTGTACTTTACCTCTTTATTTATTTACTTATTTTCCAACACAACATGCATCAATCAATTGAGCATGTGTTGCGCCCACTGCCTTATGCATCCAAAAAACAAATTCAAATGGTCACCAAATTGGAAAGTTAAGGTAACTAGAGTTCCCCAAACCCTCAGCAGTGGAGTTTTGAGCAAGTGATGATGAGCCACCACCACTAGTACATACAATCCAGTGATACAAAGAAACCAAACAATCAAGCATGGCTTGAATATGGACAACAAGGATGCTGAAGAAAGTGACCCTGAGAGAAGAAGAACATGGTTGAGAATATTGATCAAAGCAAAGTTGCCACTAATTATTCGAGCCTTTGTACGGATCTTAATACAAAGAAGCACACTGTAGAAGTATAGGGATGCTAGGAAAGTCCACATGTGAAGTGGGTGTGTCTCAAATGGGGATTTGTTCTTGCTTTGATACTCAACTTGAAGAGCTGCAAGGAGTTGTGGATTCAGAAATATGAAGACCGCGTGGAATGAGATTGCCTTTTCGGTACTTGATGTGCTACAAAATAGTAAAATTTGAAGACATTATTAATATCATAAATCATAGTACGATCCTATTTGTATCACTTATGTATGTATTAGCTGCAATTAGGCCAAAATAAATAGTTGTTACATTTTTAACATATTTTCTGCTAGAAGTTATTTATTCTATGGTAGTGGAAAAGCTATTGTTAGTTATAAGAAAGTTAATGTATATAGTAAAACTTATTAGATTTTAGAAGCTTTGATAACCATTTATAAATCCAATTTAATATATATATATA
>QANU01103831.1:8048-18518 GCA_003254905.1 Nissolia schottii
TTTGCTTTTTGATGACCGTATCAGGGTATACAAAGATAGTCCAACTGCTACTTAACAGAGCTAGTGACACAGAGCATATAAAAAGAATGCAAGAATCAGTTGATTCTGAGGGTGATACTGTGAGTATTTATTTTGTCTAGCTACCTATGCTGAATTTAAGATGCATTTGATTTGGTTTTTTAAAAAAGCGATTAAAATAGTTAATTTTTGTTATAGAGTTCAAAAAGCTGAAAACACTTTTTTTTTAGAAGCTATTTTTTCCTGCATTTTCATAGAGACTGATGTCTTAGTTAAAAAACATCAAGAGAACTAAGAGAGCTCTGCTTACAAAAACAATTTTTTTTTTTCAAGTTTCAGATTATTTTTCCTAATGTATAGAGACTGATTTCTTAGTTAAAAATGTGATTTTTTGACCAAATAAACTGAAACAAATGCACTATTATACTAATGCACGGTGTTTGAAAATTTCTCATTCATGTCTTTATGAATTACTCTGATTATATTCCCTACATCATCATCCTCATCATCGTCTTGTGACTTTTTCGCAGCCTGTCCATCATGCTGCAAGAGGTGAGCATGTTGATGTAATTAGGTTGCTGCTTTCAAATGGTGCCTCCCCAATAAAGTCAAACTTATATGGAAAGGTACAGAGCTTTTGAAGGATTTTATGATATATGGAGTTATCATATAGAGTTAAATTTCTATGCATGGACTTTTACATTGTCGTCTAATCATGTATTGCCATATAAGCAAAAGTGGTTTGGTCTTGTATTCACTAACTCAAAAATCTTCTATACAATAGCACATGATTGAATGATAGTCAAGAACTTTTTTTTACATTGTCAGTGCACAAAAAATTAAACTGTGTCATATATCCCTTTATAATCTGCATCAAATTCTAAGAATTATTTTTTGGCAGACCCCGGCAGAGTTACCTGATCAGGGCAGAGTTTTTGCAAGTAATGAGCGATGTTTTAACCCAAATTCATACTCCTATATTATTACTTCACATTGATCATGATCCTTTCTGCCAACACTTATTGATTTAAAATGAGTGAATGGTCACTTTCATCTCTAAAATTATATGTATCAGTCATTTTAAATCCTAAAATTAAGAAATTAAATGTTTAATTCATGAAATTGCAAAAAGTAAATCATGTTAGTCTTTGTATACAAATTAATCAAATCCGTCCTCATAATTTAAACTTTGATAAGTCAATATAGTACCTGGAAGAAAAAAAGATTGTTTCAAGTTTGAAGGAATAATTTAATCTAATGAAGTGCATTTGAGAGACTAATTTCATTATCATTTGTATTTTAGGTAAATACTTGACCATGCTTTATAACTTTATGGACTGAAAATTTGTAATTTCTTAATTTCTTAATTTTAGGAACCAATGACTCACATGCAACTTTTAGTTAGAGACCAAAGTGAACATTTACTAGGTTAAAAAAATGAAAAAAAAAAATAGAAGAAACATTATCTAACTAATTTTTCTACTCATAATCTGAAACTGAAATTAAGAATTAAGATTTTGACAAGTGTGTATATATAGAATTTGTAGAACTTAGTAGAATAGATTAGGGTAAAATACATGACTCCCCGACATTTCTCTATTAAATATCAGCACTTGTTTAGCATTATTATCCGATTGCAACAACTTTACAGCTTATGTGAAACACTAAAGTGAGAAGTGAATTTGTTATCCATACCTTTTATATAATGAACAATTAACCAAGTATTCACCAAGGTACGTACCATCATTTCTGCTTGGCATGAGAACCACAACTAGAGAAAGAATAGTGCTTCGAAGAACCATATAATGGATGGTCATCAATACTTTCATTGTCTTACTATAATTAATTTGAAGTGAATGTAAAAGAGAGAGCACTAAAACTTTGTTGTTAGAAGTTAAAAGGTATCATGTCACAAGAGGGATGGTCCTACTGTTACTATGATGTTCATAGCAGAGTAGGTGCCATCCCTCCTGCGACAAAACACCTAAACCTCTTCTATCACACTCAATATTGCTTGTGCCCAACAAGGTATACATAATGAATGTATTTATAGACTTCAGCACTGTAGTGTGAACTAAGTATACTATATGTTTTGTCTTTTTCTTTTTTTCTCTCTCTTGGTCATAACTTTAATCACATGCATGAATTGCTGCGAAGTTACCCTGAGATCAAATTAATTGGAAGTGCTATTGAAAATAGAAAAAGAAAAATATTGGTGGCAAAGATTCCAAGTTTTGGAGGTGAATTCAACCCTATAATTTCCATCAAGAAACTTACAAGCAGCTTACACGGATTAATTATAATAATAAGAATGACTTGAGATAATGAGTTTCTAGGAAGTATCATTTGTTTCACCCGGTAAATCACAATGAAAGGAGATTGCTTGTGAATAGGTCATTACTTAGTCAATGGAATACATTGAAAAAAAAAGTTCTTCTTGTGGAATCACTATTTGATTGCATCCATTCAGGAGGAGGAACAATAACATATGAAAAGGTGTAGTTGTGTAGATACCTTGCTCATTACAATACTATGAATATATACACAAAGAAATATCTATAAAAAAGAGATACAACAATCAAGGAATATCAATTATAGTTACAATAATAAAATAGAGAATCAACAGTAAATTATTGCTAGCAGGCCCCCCCCCCTTCAAACTTTAGGTGCTGGTATTTGCAGCAACTGAAGTTGGGAACATAAAAAAGGAAAGTGCTAAAATGGATGAGCTTTTGTGAGCAAGTTAGCATATTGATTGTTGGTAGATAAATGAGGAATGGTGATCGTGCCATCTAGAAAATGGTGTCAGATAAGGTGACACAGTCAAATTCAATGTGCTTGGTCCGCTTGTGAAAGACACCATTATGAGATTCATGGATGGCACTTTAACTATCAAAGTGAAGTAATGTGGGCTGAGTTTTCCAAATTCCCAATTCAGGGAGAACACGACGAAGCCAAACAATTTCAAAGGTGATGTTAGCAAGGGCTCGATATTTAGATTCTACAATAGAGAGGGATACAACAGATTGTTTCTTACGTGTCCAAAAAATCAGAGAATCACCAATAAATATAAGAAACCCAGTTGTAGACTTCCGATTAGTAACATCACCAGCCCAATCAACATTAGAGTAAGCAGAAAGAGTAGGTAACAACTAGGAGGAGAAAATTAGACCCTGATGAAGAGTACCTCGAAGATAATAGATGACTCAAAGAACAATAGTGTAGTGATCTATGAAAGGAGCATGCATGAATTGAGATACCACATGAACAACATAGGCAATGTCAGGACGTGTGATGGTAAGTAAGCATCCCTACGAATTGAAGATAAAGAGTAGTATCCGATAATGGTTCACCATCAATTGGTTGAAACTTGACATTTAAAGCAAGCAGAGTATCAGAAACCTTGCTATCAGAAAGATGAGAGATAATGAGGATCTCAGAAGCATATATGATTTGAGAAAGGAAAATAGCCTTGGGTGCTACGACTCACTTCAATCCCAAGAAAATAGCTAAGGGAACCCAAATCAGTCATTTCAAAAGCCTTTGAAAGACATGTCTTAGTTGTAAAGATGCTTGTATCATATCATCAACATAAAATAAAAGAAATACAGATCTATGAGTAGCGGTGCGAATGAAAAGAGAAGAATCATTCTCTCTGTGAAAAAAATCAAATTGAGTGATGGTGGAGCAAAAATTTTCAAACCAAGCACGATACGCTTGTTTGAGGTCATAAAGGGCATGACGAAGACGGCACACATCACCTAGTTGATGAACAAGACTCGGAGGAGGTTCCATGTAGACTTCTTTAAGATTACCATTAAGAAATGCATTTTTTATATCCGTTTGATGCAAGTCCCAAGAACGAAGAGCAGCAACCGCTATAATGGTATGTACAATGGTCATTCGAGCAAAGGTCTCTTCATAATCTAATTCATACTCTTGAGTGTAACCTTTGGCCACCAAACGTGCTTTATAGCCAGCAATGGAACCATCATCCTTTGTCTTTATTTTATAATCTGCTTGCATCTTACTTAAGATTTTCCTGGAGGCAAAGAGGTTAGTTCCCAAGTACCAATATGCTCTAATGCTTGCAACTCAGTCTGCATGGCCTTACCCCATTCAGGGTGCGTACTCGCGTTCCGATAGGTTTGAGGCTCAGAGAGAGATCAAATACATTAGTGGCATAGCATTGGTAATCTGAAAGATAAGAAGGAGGACCTCTAGTCCTACCTGTGCATTAGCTGGCATGGGGACATGTATTATAAGATTACATAATAATAAGAGAATTATATGTATAAAATAAAAAAGAGTCTACCTGCTATATACCTACATTAAATATTAATTTTCTCTCTCCCACCCTCCCTCACTCACGCGTCTATTACCTCTCCTCTCCTTATTTTTCATTTTTTCACTTGCAACCTCATACTCTCCCTTCAATTTTTTCCTCAATTTTTCACATGCAACCTCCATTTATTTTTCATTTTGGTTTGTTTCTTCTTTTTCTTGTTTCTATTTTCTTGTTCTTTTTTATCCGTTTCTGTCTTTGTTTTCTTCTTCCTAAAACGTTATGGGGAGCATGAATGAGGACATTCTTCTCTAATCTAAGTTATTTTCTATGTTTTTTAATGTTTCGGTTTAGTGTAATGTTTGTTTATGTGTATTGTAATGTTTATTTTATTTTTTGTTTCTGTGTGGTATAATGTTTATTTATATGGTATAATTTTTGTTTCTGTGTATTGTAATGTTTGTTTATTAGTGTTGTAATGCTTATTTTTTAGTATTGTATTATTTTTTTCATTGTAGTGTAATATTCCGATATGTTGAAATGTTTGTTTATGTGTGGTGTAATGTTTGTTTATAAGTGAAGTAATGTTTGTTAACTTATTCGTTTTTATGGGGTATAATATGTGTTTATATGTGGTTTAATATTTGTTTATATGTGTTATAATGTTTGTTTGAGTTTTATAATATTTATTTTCAAGTGTTGTAATGTTTGTTTATTTGTGGTGTAATGTTTGTCTATGAGATAGTGGGTGGAGAGAGAGAATGTAACATTTATTTTTCAATATTTAATTGGGGAGTCTCATTTTGTTTTACTTTTTTTTGTATTTAATGATGTTTGTTCATTTATTCTTTAATGTTTGCTCATCTATTTTATAGTATTTGTTTATGAGAGAGCATGAGTATACACGTTTTAGAGTGTAAATGAGGGAAAGAGAGAGTGTGATAGTTACGTTTCCCGAATTAATGCGACGTGGGTTCCATTTTATTTTTGGTTCCCTGTGTGAAAACATGTGTTCATTACTTCTATAATGTTTGTTAATCTTTTAAAAATGCACGTGGACGACATTTCATTGTAAATGTAGCATCTATGGTAATATTAATTAACAAAAGTTAATCTCAAATCTCGAGTTGGAATCTCTCCATTAATTATAACTAAAGTTAATTTACAGTTTTTTTTTCTTTTTTTAATGAAGGGAATTTGAATTGAAAAATGTTATAATGCCAAAATTTTGTCTAAATTTAATTTTAAGAATGATGGGGCATTCAATTTTTATATTGATAAGTGAGTCATACCATTTTATTTCATTGAACTATCATCATTGTTTCATGTTAAAATTTTTGGCAATCAGTTCTTACATCCTAACATTATTCATTTGAATTTATGGGACTTCTTAATAAACTATTCAAAACATTCGCCCCTTCAAGTAGAAATTGGTAGGATATTGGTTCATGTACTCTGTTCATTTTATTGGTATAGCACGTGTGTATTATATGGAATTATTGTAATGTGTTTTTTGAGTTATATACATTCATAATAGATTTAGGTAATAATTTTTTTATAATAAACAGTTTTTTTAAGTAGATAATAGTAATCTTGAATAAAGTATATTAAAATTTAGGGAGTTTTCGTTAAAAAAATAAATGATGTTTGTTTCAGGTTTTAGAAAATCTAAATTTTGAATTAAGAAAATACTTTGTTAGAGTGATGTTATAAAATTTGAATTAGAAAATGAGATTAATAGGGTAAGGTAGGGTGCTGAAATTTTAATAAGAAGTAAGTTAATGGTAGAATGGTTTAGTAAAATAAGTTTGGGTCAAAAAAAACTCAAAAATTTAATTAGTGCTAATAATAAAATTAAATCAAATCAATTATTATTTATTTAAATTTGGATTTACAAATTTTTAGTATGTTCGTGAGTTTAGAGGTAAATGAAAGAGAAGGCATCAAGGGAATCATGGGGGGAAGGAAAGACGAGAATGAAAGGGTTTAGAAGGTTAATTTGATCTTACCCTTGTTTACAAGTTGAAAATTGAGGAAGGAGACAGAGAGCTTATAACCTACGACCTCATGTATAATACCCAAAATTTTCACTATTAAATCAATCCTAGTGGCATACAATTTTATCTTTTATTATAATATTTGAATATAGTTAATATGTTTAATTAAATGGTAAAATTAATATTTAGAAATTTTAATAAAAATAAAATGAATAAAATGATACATCCAATTAAATTTTGGTTAAGATCTCTTAAATTGGGGAACTGTAAATTGAGAATTTTTTAGGATTTTGAGGGGTCAATAAAAGTTTCAAATGCCTTTCCCTCCAAAAAAAATATAAAAACTCATGAACAAGACATAATTCTCATAAGCCTTTTCTTCCACTCCATTTCCCTTCAAAACCAAACTCATGAACACAGCCTTAATCACTCATACTTGATCATGTGATCAATTTTTTCTCTCTCTCTCTGTCTCTCTCTCTCTCTCTCTATATATATATATATAAACTATCTAAACTTTGCACTTAAATTTTTAGTAATAAACTAATCATTTTTTATCTCCTTTAATTTATTTACATTGTTTAGAAATTTATCTACCCAATCATTATTAAATATGGTTTCTTGTAGTAGTTAAATGTGATATATTTTGATGGTGATAAATACAATGCAAAAGATTTCTATATTTGCTCAATGGAATATAGTAGAATGTGTAATTCTATGAGATCAAGTTTATGCATGAAACACATTCAAGTGTTATATTCTTAGAAACCATGCTTATTAGAAAAATAGAGTATATGGACTAACTACGGTTTTCATGTGTGTCATCTTATGTAGTTCATCCAAGTATAAAAGGACGAACATTGAAGAAGAAAGGAAAGTATCTTAATGATGCCCAAATAAGAAATGATCGAGAACATAATTGCTTATTCCATGTAGAACATGATGATGCAAAAAATTGAGAATATTTGAAGGAGACCAAGTATAAAAATAATCTCAAAGGTTTTGAAGATGCCAAAAAGGATGTCAAAAGGTTGCAAGCAAAATGGCAATTATGCATCAAGGCATAGCAGGCTTCAAGCAATGGCAAATATACTTCAAAGGATTAATGACAAATACACTTCAAAGGCAAACCCAAAGGCTTTGATCCTTCAATATTCAAAGAACGAAGTCTAAATGGTCATTTGGTATCATTTCTAAGACTTGCATTCTTTTGTTAAAAGTTTCTCTTGATAACTTTAATTGGTCATGTTTAGAGTTAATTATTTAAAAACCTTTTGAAAAACTTCATGCTAAAAGATATTATGGTAACAAGTTTTTCATGAAGCATATAACTTGAATATAACATCACAAAGGTTTTTAATCAAGGGTATATAGTGATTGGTAAAATATGTTTTAAAAGGCTAAGTAATCGATATCTTGTTAGGAATCAATTACATGCTTTTGGAACATGATGTAATCAATTACAACATTGTGTAATCGATTACACATGAACTTTGAATCATGCAATTGATTACAAGGTCATGTAATCGATTATAAGTCTATTATGCCAAAATGAATTGACTTTTTATCAAGGAGCATGTGTTTTCGAAAGTCAATCATTGTGCACGGATTCAAGGCCTATGTTATGTAGCATTTCATGTATGAAAATCCAAGTACAAACTACAGTTAATCATCCATTTTCATTAATGATTTTTCATCGAAGTTTTGGGCCAAAATGAGTTATCATTTGCAAAATTTCATAGTTCTTCAACTTGTATAATTTCCTCTATTGAGAGAGTGATTCTGAATCATTGTAAGAAGGTAAGGTATCCCTCAAGTGAATCGTGAGAAATCTTTTGTTTTTAAATGGCTTGAACTTAACGGTGAGGGATCGCAAGAAGTGAAATCATTTAAGTGTTGTAAAGGTTTTCCAAATACTTGTAAGGATTGGAACTAGTGGAAAAACTCAAGCGGATTGCTTGGGGACTGGATGTAGGCTATAGGGGGAAATTGGACCAAGATAAATATCTGAGTTTGCTTTTCGCTTCGTTTACTCTTTACTCCACTACAATTTTAATTTATTATGACTATATTTATCTGAGTTATAATTGAGTAATTCTTAATGATTTCATCTTTTTTTTTTATATTTGTTCTATTGCAAGTAACATTTAAATGCATAAAATGACACAATTTCATAAGGTTGGATTAAATTTCCATACACCCAATTTATTCCCTCTTGGGTGTTGGTTACCACATGGATAACGAATATAGCACAATAAAACTTTACATTGTTATTAATTGTTATAAAAATAAAATTTTTAACAATATATAGGGATGAGAATAGGTCAAGGTCAGGCCTGTCTCGTTAGTTTTTGGCCTGAGCCTAGCCTGTTAACTGTCATAAACTATTTTTTTAAGCTCTGTTTGGGAGGCCTGACTTGGCCTGGAGCCTAATAAGCCTACCTGTGCATATTTTTTATTATAAAAAAATATGTTGCCTAGCCTGTCTCATAATTTTTTTTTTAAGGTTTTAGTCCCCGTTGAAGCTGTTAATTGTTGACATGATGGTTAACACCATGTTAACTCAACCATTGCTTCATTTGCTTATTCTCGTGCTGCTCTTAACGTACATTTTTCTTCCCC
Organism: Nissolia schottii; assembly: GCA_003254905.1. NCBI lineage: Eukaryota > Viridiplantae > Streptophyta > Magnoliopsida > Fabales > Fabaceae > Nissolia > Nissolia schottii. The sequence continues at coordinate 16,971 of QANU01103831.1, forward strand.
ACTACTGTGAGACGCTGACCTCACCACTACTAGCGAAGCGACCTTACCCACACGCCCTCACATGCTTTTGCCCTCTCCCTCTCTCTTACATTTGCCACGTGACTAAGTTAATTGTCACATTAATAGTTAACAATTCAATATAACGGTAAGGACAAACCTTACAAAAAATAATCATGAGAGACTATTTTAGTAAAAAAAAAAATTATGAGAAGTAAAATATAAAATTCAAAACTTATGAGAGACTAAAAATGAATTTAACCCATTTTTTAGATTTTAACCACCTATTTTAAATATCATGAATGTTTATTTGGTACATTTATAATATCTTTTTATCTCCTATTTGGTCAGACTGTGTTTACCATTACCTTTAACGTACACCCCATTGATAAAAAAAGATCTATCATTGTTTTATTTTCATGTGAATTTATTGCGTGAACTTTTACTTATTGATGAAGAATCTTTAATGTATTATTTATTTTACATAATGAAAATATTTTAAGATTTTTGCCCCGTAATTTTTGTCCCTCTCTTTTTGGTGTACGGATATATTATTTTGCGAGTTGATTTATCCACCGATTTATTAATTTTGCTGTCTTATTTTTTTTTTTGCTTATATTTTTTTAACCCTTTCTTAACAGTTTGATAATTATAATCAATTAATCTGAACCGTTATATATATATATATATATATATATATATATATATATATATATATTTTCTTGATCCACAGTTGTTTTTTAACATTGGTTTTATAGAGTTTTNATATTTATAATATCTTTTTATCTCCTATTTGGTCGGACTGTGTTTACCATTACCTTTAAGGTACACCCCCTTGATAAAAAAAATCTATCATTGTTTTATTCTCATATGAATTTATTGCGTGAACTTTTACCCCGTAATTTTTGTCCCTCTCTTTTTGGTGTACTGATATATTATTTTGCGAGTTGATTTATCCACCGATTTATTAATTTTGCTGTCTTTTTTTTTTTGCTTATATTTTTTAACCCTTTCCTAACAGTTTGATAATTATAATCAATTAATCTGAACCGTTTTATATTTTTTTTTTCTTGATCTAATGGTTAAGAGTGAAGGAGCATGGAAGGGTCAAGAACAGGGTCCGCACCAGCGTATCTACAACCGCGATAAATAGAGTAACGGAGCGTCTCCGATGAGAGCTGACACGATGGCAGCTAGACGCTTGTTACCCAAGTGCTCCTCCTCCTCCTCCTCAGGCTTCGCCCTCTATCTTGGGTTTTCCTCACGAGCTCCTACCAATGCTTCTTGCAAGCCTACCACTACAAGGCTTGTTTTAATCCCCGGGGAAAGGAGGAGGAAGTGCTCTACACATGCTGCCATTTGCCAAGCCAATACAAAGGCATGTGCCATTTCTTCTTTCCTGTTCTTGGTTCTTTGGCTCAGTTTCTCTGACTAACTAAGTTTCCAAGGCACCACCGAACAGTGACTAACTAAGTTTCCAAGGCACCACCGAACAGTGACTAAAGAGTGTTTTGTACTTTGCTGGGCTGTTACAGGAAGAGGCGCTGGTGG
>QANU01103858.1:0-15694 GCA_003254905.1 Nissolia schottii
TTTTTTTGTAATTTTGAAAATAAGTTGAAAACATGTTCGAAATATAATACACATTTTTATGAATATAGTGTAACAATTCTCAAATATCCCTAATATATTTAATGTGGGTCACAGGAGGAAAGGTAATGGAGGGGTATTTTGATATTTTCGCATAACAAATACCATTCTCATGTCTTAAGAATGTTTCATTCTCAACCCTTATACGGAGAGTAAAAATTTAACATACCATAAGGAATAAATAAATATAAAGCTTGACAAGAGAATATAAATTTTCAAGAAATTTCTTTTTATAAATCACTTTTTAAGAATGATTACCACTTGGAATTTTTTTTTTCCTTTCATATTTTTGAAATCTGAAACAATCATGAGAATATATCATTGCTAGCCTCTTTTATTACACTACCAAAAGAAAATCAGTACTAGCTAAGCGATTATTTCCAAGAATAATTTTACATACCTTAAAACAAACTGTCTTTATTTTTGTTTTACAAATTATTTTTAGTTTATGTACGTAAAGAGAAGTTTTCAAACAAATGGTTGGATAAATTGCCTATCATGTATAGCGTAAAGTAACATTTAAGATTCACATAAAAAAATAATATTTGAGGATAACACATCTCTATTGAAGTCAATATGCTATTTGATATTTGGATTCTTTTGTCATAGTACATACCAACTCATTAATCATTCACAATTGAATGAGACTTAGTTTTTATTGAGATCTCATCAAATGATAGATGGTTGATAGGGATGGAAATAAGTTTGTTTGTTCATCAAAAACATTTGATTCAGCTTGTTTAAAGCCTAATAAGGTCTGACCTATTTACTAAACATGTCAGATCAATGCTTCTAAAATAATTTTTTTAATCTAAATAAGTCAGATCATAAGCTATTAAAAAAAGCTTATTAGGTCTAACAGATCAATATATATATATATATATATATATATATATTACAAAAGAAATCAAATATTAAAAATGTTAGCTCAAAAAGAAAATCAAATATATCTTATTCTTATGGTTTAACTTAATTAGATTCAAAATCTCTCTCACTTCTCATCTTTCTTACTCCCTTTGAATACCTTTTCGTCCATTTGTATCACCATAGTCCACACATTTTTTCCATGCAATATCACCAAATTCATGTTGTCATTGCAACATTTAGGGTGTGTTCACTATTGAATTTTGGCGGGGGAGAGAAGGTTTTGGAAGACTTAGTCATGATTTGTTTTCTCTTGTCATATCATATTTCAATCTTTGTGGAATAATATTTTTTTTCTTAGTTACTTGCATGATTTATCTTCTTTCATTCTTATCTTGGTTGTGTGAAATTTAAATGACTAAAAATATGTCATTTTTTGCATTTTGTGTTAATGACTTAATTAAATACACAATATGTGAACTTTATTGATTGATAATATTTAAACTTTTTTCCCTTTATTTCACGTAAATTTTTAAATAAATTTTCAAGCAATGTCAACTTTTAAAAGGTCAAGCCGAGTTTCAAAGAAAAGTCTATGACAGATAAAAGGCCAAGCCAAACAATTTCAAAGTAGGCCAAACCTGTTTTAGTCAAAACCTAACTCTGTTCGACCTACTTCCACCAGTAATAGTTAGCAAGTCGAAATTGTATTCCATGATCAACAAGTATAAATAACATTTCTCAATTTAAATTTAAAGTAAATCAGTTAAAATTGAGACACGGTTAAGATCTATATTACCTCCATGATGTCCCCAATGTTGACAATGAAAGCATTAGGTAGTGGTTTAACAGGAACCCAAATGCCATCTTTCCTTGTCTGAAGCCCTTCTACTTCATTGACTTGTAGTAGTATTGTGAGACTTGCTGCATCAGAATGAGGAGTAAGGCCAATAACCTTTTCCGGTTCAGGACATGGAGGGTAATAGTTCATCCTCATCATTTGCGCCCCATCATCAAATAAATCCCTCATTTCCATTTCTTCCACCTTCAAAGCCTTGCCCATTTGGGAAATCATAACAATTGCTAAGTTTCTAAGTTCCTTTGAGTAAAGCTCTAGTGTGTCTCTGCACCACAAAGAGCAATGAGCAATGACGTAAACACCTGAGTTGTATTATGTGTACTTACCTGGTCTGAAATATCGTGTAATATATGATGTATGAGTTAATACAGTAGTATTTCACATTAAATGAGTACAAAAATATTTTTTATACAAAAAATGCCTGAGAGATCCAACTTACCAACATACTAATCAACTTACTCTCGATGAAATTTAGCCTCTTTTTTTTTTAGGTATTCTCAAAACACACCAAAAAAAAAGGTTATTTCCTTAGTATATAGTTTATAAATTATGGAGATTACATTTTTAAATCTAGGGGATAATGAGAGAGAGAGAGAGAGAGAGAGAGAAGAAGTGAGAGAAAGTGACAGAGGGGGTGGGAGAGTAAACACATAAGTAGGTGAGGGTTAGAGTGATGGTGAGGAAGGATGGATGCATGTCAAGAGGAGACAAATGAACACCAAGCAAGACCATCTGAAAGTGAATCAATAGCCCTGTGGTTCGGAAGGGAAAGAGCTTAAAGTGGGAAAAGATTAGAAATATGAAAAAGGAGCCTCATGCGGTGCTGCCGAAATCGATGACCAAAGGGTGGCTATTCCAAACGTTTGGTTAGGAAGGAGGGTGATTGATGTTTTCATCTCAAGAAAGAAGAGCAAAAACAACTTTGTGCATAATGATGTATGGGGCGGAATTAATCATATTATAGTGCATGATTGGAATGGAAAGCGGTCTTTTAAGGATGTTCTAAGCAACAAATCTTGGGCTCCGTTAGATGGGATTCATGTTAATTAAAACAAGAAGGAGGAGAAAAATTCTAAATTCTCCAATAAATTTAAAGAAAGTAGCGGTGGAAAATGCTAAGAAAAACTTGGAATGACTCCATAGGAGTTTAGTTGGTAAGAAGTTGACTCCAATCATTTTCAAAGGAAACGAGGTGGAATGGTGTTTGTCGGAAAAGGGTATGGTTAAAATGTTGTGAGCTCCCCATTAATGCATAGTCAAAGGAAACCTTTATGAGCATTGGCGAGCTCTGGGAATGCGTAGTGATTGTGGATAAAGCTACTGTGTGGCAGTTTAGTGGAGGAAGGGCAATGGTTTGGTCGGTTTTGGGAAAAAGCCAATTGCACTTCATGGAGTGCAACATCGTGGGGGGCTAGTGGTGAAGAGAACCACTTAGTAATTGATCTTAGTCATGCCACACGTACACCAAAAAATATACACCAAACATACACTTTATATTTATATAAATAAAGTTTGTGTTTTAATGTATGTAATGTTTGTGCACTTAATTAAGTATAATTGAGAATATCATTTATAAGTTTGTAATGTTTGTGTACTCATGAGAATAAAGTTTGTATATTATTAATGGTGTATGTATGAGTGTATAAAATTGTGTACTCGCCTGGCTTTGTGCGTCAGGACTCTGATATGAGTGAAATCAATGGTGATGAGGTCGAGGCTTGGAATGGGATCTAAGAAACCCTTTGTCCTAATAAAAATAAGAGCGTGGGTGTGACGAATATTTAGAATTCCTCTAATGAAGACATTGAAGAGTAGGATCCGGAACGTGATGGCTAGAAGAACGTGGGAAAATTGGGAAAATGCTTTGATCTGGAGGCTGATGATGAAGGCAATATTACGGAGATTCTGGCTTAGAAGAGCAAGGAGAAAAAGATGGTCTCAGGAAGCAGAAGTGATCCAAAAAGAAAGGAATTTCTTCTCCATTGAGCATAGGTGGGCCAGTGTCTTTTTTAATGATAATTGCATGTTGGAATGTTAGGGGGTTAGGGACCAATGATAAGATTTGGTATGGTGAGGAAATTGATTCGGGGAAAAAAGGCATATTGTTTATGGATGTCATTGAAACAAAGAAGAATGATATCAGCAAACAGCTAGGGTATAAATAGGCTCAGTCTCTTATGCAAAGAAACGCACAACTCAGATAATACAATTATTATTTCTCTATTATCTATCTTTTTCCTGTATTTTTTGGCGTCCCATTTATCGGTTTTATCACGATGTTTAACATCAAGAATATGGGGGAATCAATCGTGTAATTGGGCTTGTGTGAACGCAATTGAGACTGCAGGTGGGATTATTTGCTTTTGGGCGAAGACTTCTATGCACAACAGAAAATTTCCTGGTATGGGATGGAAATGTATTAAAGCGGAATTTGTGTGGTATATGGTGCCCATTCGACATAAGAGAAAAGGAGGACATGGAAGGAATTTATCTGATCTGACGGATATGATAAAGTCTCTGATGCTATTTATGGGGAGACTTTAAATGAGATTGTGAAGATTAAAGAAAGGCATGGGGGAGGAGAGGCATTCAAGATGCAACACTATGTTTGGGGAGTGGATTGAAAGTAAAGGGTATCATTGATTTGCAGATATTCGAAAGAAAATATTAATTGATTTAGAGGAAGGTCATGCGGCCGTCTAGACAGAGTCTTGGTGGATGTGGAATGGGTGCTGAGATTCCAAAACTTGCTGGTCGTTGGTTATTGATAGGGACTTTGTATGGGCAAACTACCACATCGGGTAGCATGGGATGCTTGATGGGGTATTTAAGCTCTTGGCTCTCCCTCCCTAATAGCTAGCTTTTGGGGATGGGCTCTCCAAGGATTTTGGTACCTATCAATGGTATCAGAGCCGGTAGTCGACGCATCGGAAAGGGCTACCTGCAGAGGGGCTAACTGGCCAGGGCCGAGTGAAGCGCCGTAGAGTGGAGCCGACGTTCCGGCAGCTTTCCGGAGAGGGTGTATTGATAGGGACTTTGTATGGGCAAAGTCCCACATTAACTTTTGGGGATGGGTACCTATCAGTTATCTAGAATATTGAAGAAATTTGGGGCCCAAAGCCGTTTAGAGATTTGAATGCATGGCTTGCACACTCGCGATTCAAGAATTTGGTAACATGTGAGTGGAAGAAATTAGGAAACATGTCGTTATTGGAGAAACTTAATGCGTTAAAAGGCCCCGCTCAGAAGATGGAATAGGGAGGATTTTGGCAACATTGATACAGAGATTACCATGTTAGGGGAGGAGCTAGAAAAAAATTTGATGATGGGGTCGAATTGGGTTTCGCTGATAAGTGTGCAACTGCAAGATGGAAAGCATTATCATGAGGCCTTGAGGTGTAAAAGGAAGGATGGGTGTTGCTTCAAAGATGGACAGAAATTTGGGGTATTTCCATGCAATAGCTTCATCTAAAAAACATAGGAGAAAATCAACTCAATATGTATCAATGGAGTTCAGTTCAATTCGAATGGCTTTCATCTAGTGAGGAAATTAAAAATGTTGTTTGGTCATGTGAACCTGACAAAGCACCTGGTCCAGATGGATATAATATGAATTTCGTGAGAAAATTTTGGAAAGAGGTGGGGGCGGACTTCACCTTGGCACTTCCAATGATGGCGCTTCGGGAAAAACAGTGGGGAAATGGAACGACAACTCGCTATGACACATGGCGCATCATTAAAAGATCAATTTTTCCCCTGTCACCAAAACAGTCAAAGTTACAGATGACAAGATAGGCTTGATCTATCACCCTGAACAATTCCACAAATCGTCACGCCAATAGGATGGACATGAGCATGCGCTTCCCTGGAATAAAACGTACACTGCTCACTTAAGCTACGCAATCCGAGTTGGGGGCCCTGTTACAGACTAATCCAAATGGGTCTTCAAAAGACTCCACAGATCAATGGCCAGAAGCCCAATATGTCTTCCCTGAGACAGTCATCACAGAACAAGGAGGAGGATCCGGGTCTAGGGAGAGATCTCTGGTGCCCGAGAGGAAAATCTAGAACAACAGAGAAATCCCCAAAAACATCCCTACCCATCCTGATGAGCGATCCTCAGCCATAAAAGGAACCATTCACCGAGTATGAATCGGAACTCAATCTCTTACTTTTTCTCATCATCATACAAACAGTTATTTGGGTGTCGGAGTGCTTGCAGGTACCCCCGCCGCCGTCTCGGAGACTCATCGAGGAGGCTTGGAGTTGTACACCCTCTGAGGAAACCCTCACCTCGATATAGCAGGGGTAAGACGCATAGCAGTAGCAGCTCTAGCAACGATGAAGGGTTTATGATGAAAAGGGAAGAGGAAGGAGCTTGTTGCAAAATCAAAAGGAAGAAGGTCTATCTTATAACACAAAAACAACCTTTTGTTTTTGCACCGGTACCCTGGTCCATGTGATCCAAAAGACACCCTAGACCAAGTTAGCCATCACCAACACTTGACTCACCCTATTCTTATCTTCCCGTGTACCAATGAAGAGCAACCTTGCTCAATAGGATCACTTCTTCACACACTTCTTCACACACATGCAAAGAGAGAGAATCAACCGGATTGATTTTTGTATGGTCACAAGTCAACAATTTCATCCTTAAACACATGTAAATGAAAATTGAATTTTGTTAACTTTATTTAAGATACAATACTTAACTCAATTATAAATTTTATTAACTTTATTGTAGGTGTGTTTAACCATATAAAACAATAATATTGTATCAGGAAAAAAAATTGAGAACCTGAAAGGAAGAGGGAGCCTTGAAAATAAGTGGGGCACTCTCCTGTGTGTTGGAAGCATGGTTAAAAAGAACAAATCAGCCCAATCAAGTTTTTGTTCTTCACTCTGAACAAATAATTGTCCAAAACCCTCCATATGTTGTGGAGTCTGCCAAAACTTTCTCTTCTCTGACATTGGAAGGTTGAAGAAATCCTGAATCTCCATCTTCACTTTGTCCACCAAGGAAGAGCTAACTCCATGGTTTATCAGCTACAAGAACAAATAAGTTAATAATTCCAGTTAAGCACGTATAGGCTTGAATTAAGTGATTTCTTTATACAGAGTAATATATATATACACACACACACATTTACATTTACTTAATTTATTTTATCAAAAAATGCCTTCATGGTGTTTACACCATGATTTGTATTCAAATAGCATCACCCTTATTTTATTAACTAGTGTATAAGTCGGTGCAATGCACGGGTATGACCTAACATTACAACTTTATATATATTAAATTAGAAATATATTTAGTTAAAATATTGAACATTAAGTTGTAATACAAATAATAATACAAACTATTTTGATGTTACAAACAAAATTATAGTATTGATACAAAACACTAAGTTCTTAGAAATGTCATTACGTAATGATTTCTTAAATTGTGTTTGGTGGTGTACTCTTTTTTTTTTTTTCCTTTCAAATTTTGCCTCTAATTTTTTTTTTTATGGTTTTTAACGAAGCACCACTGTCATGAGTTTCGATGTGTCTTGTATTCGTGGTGGTCCATCATTGCACTTGCTTGCCTGCTATAAGTTTAAGCCTTCTTACTCATCTTAAAAAAAAAAAAAAATTAATGTTTCACTAAATTTCTCCACTATTAGTATGTTTAGTTGGAATATTACGAATGATAAACTTAAAAGTTACTTATAAATGCTTCAATTTGATTTATTGTTATTAGAGAATGACAAATATTACAAATCAAAATTTTTTTTTCTTCTCTAAAATGAAACAAAAAGTGATTTTTGGTTAAGTAATAATTGAATAAGGGTAAAGAGAGAAAATAGACCTGGAAGAAACCCCACTCTTTGCAAGCAAGGTGAAGCTTAGCCAATTCAGAACTCCCAGATTCTAAAGAAAGCAACCTCTGCAGGTCAATGACTGGAATCTCAAGGACATGACCAGCTTCAGAGTCTACGACAAAATCTCCTTCATCATGTTTATGGTGCTGAACGTATCTGGGTGGAACGCTTGAAACATTCTCTTTAGCCACCAACTCTTGAACTGATGGTACGAGGAGAGAAGTCCCTGATGGGTTCTTCGTGTCTTCCATATGGTTCTCTATGTTAATTCTCTACAATTTGCTGAGTCTCTCTCTCTTTGCGTTTCGGTTTTGATACCTTTTGTATGTAGTTTGGCGGAACGCGCTTCTTGTGTGTGGTTGTAAAGACTTCGTGATGAAATGATTCATTTAATGGCTTGATCTTAATTGGGGGTAACTTAATTGTAAAATCGATAAGCAAAATGCTATATGTACACCCAATTTTATACACTCGTACATATACCATTAATAATGCACAAACTTTATTCTCATGAGTGCACAAACATTACAAACTTATAGATGATATTCTCAATTATACTTAATTAAGTGTACAAACATTACCGGCATTAAAACACAAACTTTATATATATAAGTATAGAGTGTATGTATGGTGTATATTTTTTGGTGTACGTGTAGCAGGACTCAATCGATAATTGTGACTAGTAAATAGTAATTGGTTGGCGCGTTCGTATTCGAATATGGAACCAAATTGTACCCTTCGTAATTGCAAAACGGTCGAGCAATTCACTGCACCGAATATGTACTGATTTTCGCCTTCTATTGTTATTATTTTATTATTATTATTATTATTATCATTATTAGTATTGATGATGATAATTGGTGGTAAAAATAATTCTACTACGGACGAATCTAAAAAATTGTATAAAGCGACCAAAATAGTGTCATCAAATAAATGTTATTATAATATAATTATATATATATATATTGATATATATAGAAAGAAATTCTTTTTCAATTATAAAATTAATCAATATAAAAATTTTTATTGTCAATTTTTTTTAATAATCCTCTTATTTCATAACTTAAAAGACTAGAACAAAAATAAAATATTTTCATTTTATTCATGATTTTACTTTTTTTTTGCATTATTCATACTTGAAAAATGCCTATTGATAGTAACATTTGAAATAAAAAAGTCAATATTAAATAAATAAAATTAAAAATTATTCTTATAAACAATTGGTACATATAACTCAGAAATTGACATAATATCAATTTGATAATGTTAAGTTTGTGTGATGCTTAGTGAAGTTAATGTGATAAAATGGTTCTATTAAATCACACTAATAATTGCAACATGATTTTCTATATTTTTCTACATGAATACAAATAAAGATAAACACTTTATAATTTATTGTAGTTGAATTTGTCATTAAACTTTTATAATTGAGTGCAAAGGGAGGAAAAATCAAAGTAAAAGAGTAAAACTTAAAAGAAAGTCTATAGGGTGAGATGAGTTTTTTAGTTAGTTAAAATTTAAATGAGTAAAAAAAGGAAAATTGAAGTTATTAGGAGTAAAAACAAGGATCAAGAAGTTAATAGTTTATATTACATATGAAATCTACTACTAGACTAGGAGTGTGAATAGGTAAGGTAGTCTGTCAAGGCCTGTGGCCTAACCTGTTTAAGAAAAAGGTCAAACCCAAACCTTTTTCAAATCCTATTTAAGTAAAGAGGTTAGGCGCAAGCCATTACAAAAAGCTTATTAGGCCTGTCAAGCCAGCTTGTTTATAAATACAGTCAATGTAACACCCCTAGCTAGCGGCTTACGCATAAGTCATACGCAATGCTCACTAGGTTGTTAAGTAATTGGTGGGATTACTTATAGTCCTTCATTACTTTTGAAAATATTGGATTAGGGGAAAATATGGACCATTTTTAAACTTTTTCGGCTTGTGATTCATTTCATAAAGTATGAGCCATGCGTGAACAAGATACATATAATACAAGCGATAGAGCCTTGGGCTTACAACTATTAAGTAATCACAGTATAATCAGTTAGAGAAGCAAAAACATGGTCCATCACATATATTTACAACAATCCACATAAGTATATAATAATTTACATATACAACATGCCTGTCAAAATACATTGGTCTTTCCACAAAATAACGACTATCTATCACTCAACTCCCTTGGTCTGCCCACAATTGCCTCTACACCTTGCTCCCTCAGATGCCGGCTTCTTGCGGCCGTCCTTCTCAGCTCCTCCTGATGCTCAGCATAGTCCTCGTCGGCCTCTAGAATCATGAGCGAGTGGAGGTGAGAACACTGGGTCCTCAGTGGTTTACCTTAGCGTGGGAATTATCTCATTATCTCAGTTATGATCCAGGCCACTTAGGAGATCTCTAAGTGTTCATGCATACTAGGTTCCTATAGATTATTATGATTCGTCCTAGTCTTCAGTAGCTTTACCTAAATTACTAGGTGACCGGAGATTTATAGTCTTGTTCTTATCTATGGCATCGTGCTTATTAACGTTACTTGCTTGGTCTACGACGTTTACATAGGCCGTCTCGAGCGTTCTCTTGAGGGTACTTACATACTATATAGACTGACATACATATAGTCATACATCATGTAACTCACGCATGCTGGGTTCTCTTACGCTTCCGGTCAAACTAAGGGACCGGGGTCGCGTCCTTCTTGTTACCTCTGGTCCTTCCGCCTTTGTAATTGTGGTCGTCCGGTTACAACCTACTTCTAACTCCCAGATTGACGACGACCAGGCAGCGCTATAACCTGAAACACCCTATCTAACTGTTTACCCGTACGCAGTAAACAATGCTCACTAGGTTGTTTTCTACCTGGTCGGAATACCTTAGTCCATTGTTACCTTTCGAAAATAGTTGCTTAAGAAAATAGGGACCCATTTTAAACTTTTCATTTGCATTGAATAATTACTAAAATAGAGCCATGCGTTGGAAAGAATAAATATAACAAGGCATATAACCGTATAGTAAGAAAGCATCCAATATACATTCATGTGGTCCATCATAGCCGTCACATAGTTGTATATACAATAAGTAAGATACACATAACATGTACATACTCCAAAATACCATAAACATAATCCAAAATACATAATATCAAAATGCAAGGGCTACTGGAATACTACTCAGTATGCCCTTGGCAAAAATCCTGACATCCAGCGCTCTAAGTCCATCTCCTATCATGGCCGCTCATGGCTCTGCTGGCGGCTCGTCAGCATCCTCAAAGTATGAAGCATCATCAGTACCTGAAGTCATAAGGTAGTGGGAATGAGAACGGTAGGTTCTCAGTGGAAATAACTTTAGTTCCTGAGTCTCGTCTCATATTAGGTCGGACTTCAGGCCGCTCAGAAATTTCTAAGTGAACATGCATACTAAACATCCTACTGATTATTATCTGGCCTAAGTTCTGAACGGCTTTATCTACTTTACTAGAGGATATGGGAACTACTCTTGCTTACTACGTTCTCGTGCTTATTAACATTTCGTGTACATACGTAGCCGTCTCGAGCGTTCTCTTGACGGTAATGACATAACAGCAGAATCATACATTCAGATATTCATACATAACAGAATAAACATGCTTGATATTCATGCATAACAGAATAAACCTGCTTTTGGAATATATGTTATTCCCACCATAATAGTGCCCTCTGTTGACACTAGTATGACGGAATAACCTCGCACCTCCAGGTGGTCCTCTGTTGACCCCTGTGGTGGGCTTCCACCTGCCGTGTGCCCCCTCGGGACCCCTCGGCAGTGGACGGATATTGTACCCCTACCTTAGCTTGCCCCCTTTCGACAATACTAGGCGTGGTAACCGCACACTTTCAAGTATGCCATATCGACACCACCTGTGGCGGGCTTCCACATTCAGGATGCCTCTTTGACCTCCTGAAGTGGGATCATGGTTTGCCTCTCGTGATCACGGCCTCAGAATTTTCAGCATTTTGCATTTAGCATTTTCAGCAGCATTTCAGACTTTGTTTCCTTTCGGTACCTGCAGCATGATATACTTGTTTCCTATGGTTCATTTCAGAATCTTCACTTATCTCATAATTACTTCTAATCCTTTAAACTTAGCTTGTCATGAATGCATGGAATGCTACACATTGTGTCACATACTACATGTAATTCACATGTTCACATACTGCATATACTTCACATATTTCAGTTATCAATCATAGCTACAGCATTGAGTGTTAGACTATGTGCCTCAAGCGGGTTTTTATAAAACATTCTGGTCTCAGGCCGCTCAACGAAACTACTATCCGCTCAGCTGTCTGAGCTCCTCGCGCTCAGCGCTGAAAACATTTCCGCTCAGCGGTAGGAATCTTATCGCTCAGCGGTCTGACAACTTTTCAAAAATATCTCCACCGCCTTATCCTTTAAAAAAATATCTTCCCATCCTTATCCTTATCCACGGTGGACTTCAGACCGCTCAGCGGTAACCGCCTTCCACTCAGCGCTCTGGAGTTCACATTTGAAAAATATCGATGCATTCCGCTCAGCGGCGCTTGGGATCGCTCAGCGGTTATTGGGCGAAACTGAAAATAGAATGCATCGTTTTCTCCCATTTCTTTCCCCTTTTCCCATGGAACCTACTTAAGCTTTTTACACATATTCCACACATAATAATCCTATCTAATCCAGGTCACAAGACCCTTCAGAATCATCTTCCTAAGCCCTAGCATAATTTCTAACATATATAATCACATAATCAAATATTCCAAGTATCACACACATACACACATAAATCACATAACAAGCATCCACCATCAACAGGTGAGGAACTAGAATTACCCACTTCCTAAAGAGCTCTTTGATGATGGAGGAAGGATGAAATTAAGCTTTGCTTGCTTGCTTGAGTTCTTACTAGAAAATAAACCCTTGAAATAGCTATGGAAGCTTAGGTTATGGAAGCTTAAGGTCTTCTCACCAAGGGAAGAGGAGGGCCATGGCTTTGTGCTGCTACTTGCTTACTTATGTGTGTGAAATTAGAGGAATAAAATCAAGGCAAAGATGGATTTGAGTGGAAGAGCTTTGGTGGAGCTTTAGGTTAGCAAAATTAGGAAGAAACAAATGAGAGAACTTTGGTGTATGTGTGTTTTGTGGGTGAGGGCTGCCGTGGGGGATATTTGTCCCTTGGTCATACATATTTCCTATTTTTCTATGTGTGTTTTCGGTCGTGTTCGCTCATTAACTATTTATGTCCGGAAGTCCTAAAAATATTTCGGACATACCGTTGTGGCCTATTAATTTTTCTTATTAATATTTAAATCTTTGCCGAGATATTCTCGAGTTTATTTTCATGTTAGGGTATTTTACGGACTCCTTTGAGTCATAATTAAATTCTAATAAGAACCTAATATCGACCCGAACGTCACCAGACGCCACGAGATCGCAAAGTTATTATTTTTAACTAATATTACAGGGATTAAAATTAATACTTAACTTTTTTATTTTATTTTCTTTTATCTTTTCTTATTAATATATTCTTAATTATTTATTATGCGAAATTTTAGTAAAGGGAAAAACTCGGGCTATTACATTAACCTGAGTGGTTGTGAGCCACCAATGGATTACTAGGGTTCATTAGGGACAATCATCCAACTAGGGGATAGCGAGGGGCGCTCCTCTCGAGACGATCAGGCGTGGACTCGTACATCATTATCATTACATCATCATCTCGTAGGCTTTACGTCTGTAACATCCCGAATTTTTCCCTTACGGAAATCTCGTTAAATAAATAATTACAGAAACTGGTCAACACGCGAGGAAGACTAAAATGCCACAGTTAACCTGTAAAACCTTGGCCAAAATAGGGTGTTGTGATCCCGTGAAATTTCCCGAGCCTCTGGACGATTTTCGGATCCATCGGGAACTTTTACGGATACACTGACAGTGTCCGTACAATACCCCAATAAGAAAATAAATTCCCAAATACCTTGACCAGACTTAAACTACTAATAAGGAAAATTAGTAGATCCTGATGGCGCTTCTGGAACATTTTTCGGACGACCATATGTGAAACACGGAGACTACGAGAGACCAAATATGACTGGACGTGGGACAAATTTTGGAGAAATTTCCCCTGGTCAACCACGATCAGCACGACACCATCGTACCCCCCCCCCCCACCAACTCCATCAAATCACCATCCCTCCCACTGTTCACTCACCATGACGTCCTATTCCTTTTATTCAATTTTCCCCCTCCATTTCCCTGAGCCACCGAAGCCCTCAGCTCCCATTCTCCATCTTCATTCTCTTCTTCTTCACCTTTGCTTTTCCCTAAGACCATGAAGCCATCATCCTTGCCCACCATCCTCATCATCATTCTCAAGATTTAATCATCCTTGAAGCAATGGGCATGAGCTTGGATAAGCTTGGATTTCCCCAAAGTTACACCACTCATCATCATCAAGTTTCTCACCTCAGCTAGCAGAGAAGACAAGCTTGGAGTTCCAAGCCTTCCTCTTCAACAATCAAACCATCCTCTAAGGTGGGGGTAAAGCTAGCTCTAAATCACCTTCGGGTGATGTATGTAAGTTGTATGTGTGTTTAGAGTGATAAATATGGGTTGGTGCAAGGATGGGAAGTAAGAAAAACCATCAGGACTTGTTTCAGGTCTGTGGACGAGCATTCTCGTTAGTGCCTCCGACGTCATCATTGTCACTGACATCATTGCGTTCGCTGGCTTCAATCTTCTCTCTCTGCCCTTTTCTCTTTCTTCTTTGTTTAGAAATTTCATATTGAAAGAAGAAGGTGATGCAGCATGAACCTGTTATCACTGCTACCTCCGTCATCGCGCTCGTTGAAAACGAACTCGAGCTTGTTGTCTTCTAGTTACGTCACTTAGTGCGCCAAATTGAGGAATGGGAGAATGATGGAAGTATGAGGCAGTTTTAGAGAAATGCAATGAACGTGAGTGGTTTCTAAAGGTGGGGGTGGTTTCAGAACGTGATTTTGGGATTAAAAGTTCAAAACAAAATTATTAATTTTGAACTTAAAGAAAAATGAAACCAATGAATTTTAGTTCCAGACGTGAAAAAAGAGTCCAATAAATTAGAGATCAAAACGATTTTTTTTAATCTACTTTCTATATTGGTATAGATAAAATAAGTTGAATATCAGCAAAAGATAGGTAGACGTATGCATCGTCCATGCCCAGCAAATTTTATCATAAAGAGGCTTGTTAACAAATAAAACCATTCATTGGCTTCTATCAAACAATTTATCCTTTTAAGAGAGATTATTCTCGAGAGACGATACTTATTGAAAGAAAAAAAAAACAAGTTTCTATTACGTGTGTTCCGCAAGTTAGTTATGCATAGTTGAAGCCATATTAATTTTGGTTGGCAAGGGAATTAATTACATTCACAAGCAAAGCACGGTATGAAAGCTCAAACAAACATGCATTTTTCTGCATTATAAAAATTGCACTGTTATGGAACAGAACTTGCCGTAGTTACAAACGAATTTGACAATTGGGAAAGAACAACGGGAGCTTCAACCCGCATCTCCATTTGATTAAACTTAAGTGCTATTATGGGTTTTGATAACATCACACAGGCGCTGAAATTCTCTCTGTCACTCTTATTATTATTTCCTTCACGGCCTACACATTGTTCTCTGTCATCGTTTGTTAAAAAGAATGATCCTGAAACCTTCACTGGCTGCACAGCTTGCACCCTACGCCAATGGTTTCCAAAGAAAGGTTGATTAAGATTGGTGGCGAGCTCATATCATATTATCAAAAAGAACACCATCTGAATGGTATCAGAAGTAATTTTTTAAAAATGAGTTCTGATACACGTACACCAAAAATCATACACCATACATACATCTCGTACTTATATACATAAAGTTTGTGTTTTAACTCATGTAATGTTTGTGCATTTAATTAAATATAGCTGAGAGTATCATGTACAAGTTTGTACTGTGTGTGCACTCCTGAGAATAAAGTTTGTGCATTATTAATGGTGTATGTATGGGTGTATAAAATTGAGTGTACATA
>QANU01103862.1:0-11452 GCA_003254905.1 Nissolia schottii
TGTCGTCATCAAAACCACGCCATCAATGGTCAGAGGAAGAGTCTTCTTCACAAGTGTCGTACCAACACATCGCGGTTTCATTATCGAGCTTAGGAAAAATAGGAAGAATATACCCACGTGATGAGGACAGTTCCCTCATTACAGATCTCAGACCGGAACGCACATAGGAAGTGGGTAATCCTAAGCCCTATGTCTATGTGGTTTAATTTTTGTCTGTATATCTGTTTAAATGTATATCTGATTAAAGATTTGACTTGTAGTATTTTGGGGGGATATGGGTTAAAAAGGGTTTTGGAAAATATTGCAAAATGAAACGCATAACTGTACTGCTTGGAACCCTAGGAACAGTGGAAAAATGCGAACTGGAGTCTCGGGAGGCGATTTTTGTAGTCTTCATTCGAATACTACAGGAATGCAGTCGAATGAAATCCCAAAATGAGCTTTCCTTCGAATGAGTTCCTCAGCAGTCGAATGAGGTGAATTTTTAGGAATTCAATCGAATGAATCTCCTCGTATTCGAATGAAAGGATGCTGAGGGAATTCAGTCGAATGAAAGCCTATTCCAATCGAATAAAAGAACTCCGAGGGATTTCATTCGAATACCACAGCAAGCATTGGAATGAAACCTAGCAGAGTTGGGATTTTAGTGTTTCTAAGGGATCCAATGAGTAAGGTTAGGCCATATTTATGTATTTAATCATGCATCATGAGGATGGGATGTCACCTAGGAGTTAGGACAACCCTAGAACACTAGAGGTCAATAACTTAATGTTCAAGAAAGCATAACGGGACTTAGGGAAACACGTATATAGTTATATGCTAGGAAGCCCTCTGTTGGCAAAGTCTTACAGATAGGCCCCTCACCAGTTCACAAGTGAATTGGTCGATGTGTTACCTTGCCCGTCCTTACAAGTTTGGGTTGGTTAACGAATCAGTCGCCCAAGGGTGGATTGATTTGCAGAGGTTAATGACACTAGAAGGTAGAGGATGGATAGAAGAACAAGGAGGAAGTAGAGGAAAAAGCGCTAACCCGGCAAGCCGGTATGCGTATGGAGATAGAGAGCTAACCCGGCAAGCTGGTATGCCTATAGAAAAGATGCACGGACCCGGTAAGCCAGTATGTGCCACAGTGGAGAAGTAGGACGCTAACCCGGCAAGCCGGTACGCGTAAGAGACCCCCGATCCCCCCGTGCACGATTTAGCTATGTATTTATAGTTGATTGAATGATTGAACGTGCATTACTATTCATTTACGACTGTTTGTGTAATATGTACCGTCAAGGGAACGACCCGAGATGGCTAGTCTAATGATAATTGACATGCAGGTTGCAAGCTCATAACTTTAGTAAACAAGATTAGTCCCCCGTCACCTAGATAAATCTAGATAAAGCCGTTCAGGACCTTAGGCCAGACAATAATCAGTAGGATACTAGTATGCATGTTTTCACCTAGAAACACCTGAGCAGCCTGGTTCATAAAAGAGAAAGAAACAACTTACCCCAATGCTAGGGCCAACCACTGAGGATGTAAGTTCTCACCCCCACTCCCTTATGCTTCCAGGAGCGAACGAGGATTATATGGGCTACGAGGAGTACCAAGGAGAGCCACCCGCCGAGCCGTGAAGAGGTGAAGACCGGACGGATAGAGGATTTCGTTCAAGAACTCAGCAGCCTTGCTTTATTTTGGAGTACTTGTTTTGTATCTATTTATGTATGATGGTTGTATGTAGACTACTCTACTATATTATTTCTGATGCAATTATGTGTAATGGACCGTGTACCTGTTTATTATAGACTGCCTGGACGTGAATACCTTGTCCGATAAGCTTATGCGCTACCGTTTGTAATATATGTGTTCACCTTCACGCACGGCTCATAATTTGTATACATATGCAATGATCAACTATATCAAAAAAAAAATATGGTCCGTATTTTGTTGTAAATCGTATTTTCGAAAAGATTAAGGGCTATGGATACCCCACCAATGAATCAACAACCTAGCGAGCATTGCACGTGACTCGAGCATGGGCAGTTAGCTGGGGTGTTGCATCCTCCAGGCCATTCAGGGGATTTCTAGGTGATCATGCATACTACAAACCCTACTGATTATTATCTTTTGCTAAACCCTGAACAGCTTTATCTAAGTTAGCTAGGTGACTGGGGAACTAGTCTTTCTTACTAAGTTCACGTGCTTGTTGACCTTACATTTCGGTTACAATTCTACTAATCGTCTCAGATCATTCCCTTGACGTTACATAATGCACAAACAATTATAATATATAGACATTCATTCAATAACAGATATATAGTTACGTAGTGCATGGGGGCATTGGGGATCTCTTATGCATACCGGCTGGCCGGGTTAGCGTCCTGCTTCTCCGCTTTGGCACATACTGGCTGGCCGGGTTAGTACATCTTTTATTAGGCATACCGGTTGGCCGAGTTAGCACTTTCTCTCCTTACGCGTACCGGCTGGCCGGGTTAGCGTTTTTTCCTCTACTTCCTCCTTTTTCTGTCCATCCTCTACCTTCCTTGTGTTATTAACCTCTTCGAACCAATTTACCCTGGGGCGACTGACTCGTTAACCAATCCTCACTAGTGGGGACGGGCAAGGGAACACATCGACCAATCCAACTTTGTGAACTGGTGAGGGGCTTGTCTGTAAGACTTTGCCAAAGAGGGCTTCCTAACATATAACTATATATGTGTTCCCTAAGTTCCATTATTATCTTTATGCATTAGGTGATTACCCTCTAATTCTCTAGGGTTGCCCTAACACTTATACACAACCCATTCCTCATGATGCATGCTTTACTACACAAGAATGGACTCTTATGTGCCCATTGGATCCCTTGGAACCATTGAAGTCTCAAGTCTGCCAGGTTTCATTTGAATACTTGGAGGGGTATTCGAATGAAATCCCTCGAAGTTCTTTCATTCGATTGGAATGGGTTTTCATTCGACTGAATCCCTCAGCATTCTTTCATTCGAATACTAGAGGATTCATTCGATTGAAATCTTGAAAATTCGCCTTCATTCGACTACAGAGGAATTCATTCGAAGGAAAGCTCATTTTGGCTTTCATTCGACCGAAAGCCTTGTGGATTCAAATGAATGTTGAAAAAATTGCCTCCCCTAGACTCCAGTTCTCAATTTCCACTGTTCCTAGGGTTCCAATTGGTACAATTATGCGTTTCATTTCTCAATATTTCACAAAAACCCTTTTTACCCTGTATCCCCCCAAAATACTACTTAACAGTTCTATAGTCAGATACACAGGTACGCACATATACAGTTAAAAATTAAACCACATAGACAGTGGGCTTAGGATTACCCACCTCCGACGGAGATTCCGAATCGATGGTCTTGAAGAGGAGATTTTCCTCTTCAGGATGGCGTGCTCCGGTAGTTTTTCTGAGACTCCGGCACAAAACCTAGATGTGTCAGAATGGGACGGGTGTTTGTAAAAATGACGGAAAGTAAATGTAAATTTACGAAAGTTACGTGGTTATTTATAACCGCGCACAGTGACGCTATTTTATTTTCTTTTTCCTTTTCGTTCTTTTCTTTTTTTCTTTCTTCAGAGGTGTTGCCTCCTCTGTTACTTTTATTATTATTATTTATTAATTAGCTTCCCTCAGAAGCTTCATCCCTTCCTGTCCAGCTTCGCTTTCGCTTGATCGCGTTTTGTTCAAAAAGTCTCACCTCCGGTTGCCCTAAAAATATTCCGGGCATACCGTTGTGATCCATTTATTTTTATCTTCAGTTCGGGACAGTTTTCCCAAGGATCAGGGACCTTCTTGCCGAGTCAAGAAATCTAACGGGCATTTTTCTGGTCCCGAGCAATTTTCGTTTGAGTTGAAACTTGTCCGGCGACTCTGGAAAATTACGGAACGACTAACCCTAGCATGCTTCTGCCAATCCCTAGGGTTTTGGGGCCTAATCCATCTAACCTTAGCTCCTCGGCGTTCCCCTGCCGTTCCCTGGCAACGAAATTAACGGATTTTTCCATTCATGAAAATGCGGCATGTTACATTTTGTGCATGATTTAAAGCTCAATAACATATTTAACTATTCTGAACAAAAATTTTCAACTGTTGTGTACAAACATTTTGAACTGTTATGCACAAACATTTTGAACTTTTCTATACATACATTTTTAACTGTTGTGCACAAACATTTTTAACTGTTGTGTACAAACTTTTTCAACTGTTGTGCACTAACATTTTCCCTTATTGTGGACGATGTTAAAAAATAGTTGGTTTCTGTTGTAACACCCCGCTACCTACTTACGCTTAAGTCGTAAATAATGCTCACAGGGATGTTATCTGCTTTGGTTGGAATACCTTTAGTCCTATATTGCCTTTGAAAATATTCTTTGCAGAAAATATGGATCAATTTAAAACTTTTTTCCTTTCTTTATTAAAACATACAATATGAGCCACGCGTATTCAAGAAGACATACATATATACGCAAGCGATAGACTCTACAAGACTTAGGCATTAAATGACATAGCTAATAATCGTACAAAATATTCCATAATGTACGTACATTCATATGGGTCTAGAAATAGTTACATATTTGGTTATATTTACATATTACACTTATTGCACATAAGGGCTAATGGCATATCTAATCCATTTAGCTAACACAATATACAAAACACGTAAACGTCATGATGCGTAGATATAAACTATTGCCCTACTGCTTCCCTGGAACATCTTGACGCCAAGACCTTCAATCGTCCTACGACGCCTTCTCTTATCCGATGTACTCGTCGCACTCGCCTGGAATAATAAATGAGTGGGGGATGAGAACGACGTGTCCTCAGTGGGAATCCTAGGCCGCTCAGGAGGTCTCTAGGTGTCAAAGTATACTAAAATTCCTAATTATTTTAATCCATACTAATCCTTAGTGCAACACCCGAACTGGTTGGCCCATGCTTAAGTCATAGATTTTCCCGGCTAGGTGGTTGACCTCTGGTGCTGTGAACTATTACTATTCTATGTTACTTGCTCAAATTAGGGTTACAGAAAATACGGGCCATTTTGAAATTCCTTTGCAAGTACGAATATCTAGAAAATAAAGAGTTATGCGGATAGTACATCGTATAACTGCATAATCAAGAGATAAAAGAAGTGCGAATACGTACCTGTGGTAGGGAGATTCGGCGGCAGGATGTACACATAGGGGCCCGAATATACACACATACCCATATATTACAAATACATAAGTGTTGATATTATACATACATGAAATCCACATAAAATACATGTACAACGACTAAAGAAAAGTCTACGCACACGAGTGGTGCTACTCACTTCGTGTACGGAACAGCCCTATGTCTACAGCTGCTATCGGGGTCCTATCTCCTACTCGTTGTCCTCCTCCCGCTCGGCTGGGTCCTCCTCCTCCTCGCTGGACAAGTCAGCGACCACTGTGAAGTCTCGTGGGACGAAGCGGTGCGGCTGTAATTCTAGATAGCAACCTAAGAGGTAGGCGAATTAGGTTTCTCTTTTTTTTTGGAGTAATTTTTGATTCTTTGAGGATGGTGAATGGTATGAAACCTTAATTCCCAAATTGTGATCAAGACCCAGCAATAAACAGAATAGATAATGATGTTAAAGCAGCGGAAATGTAAATTGATAAATGTAAAAAGTGTAAGGATAAGAAAGATCACACCAGAGAATTTATCCTAGTTCACCTTCAACCACCGAAGGCTACATCCAGTCCCCTGTTCTGATTCAGGGATTTTTCCACTATGTAAACTTGTGTGTACAACCTCACAACCGAGGCACTTACACCGAAAACTTCAAGAGAACCCGTCCCCTGGTTACACAATGCCCTCACCGAACACTACGGTGATAATCTGAAAACACACCGAACACCACAGTGTTTACAAAACCACACCGAACACTACGGTGTCACAATTGATTCACAATTGTTGAAAAAGTAATACAATGGCTTTACCAATCCTAAATTCAGGGTTGGAAGTTTTCCTGAATAGAAAGCACAAATGATATAACAGCTAAGGCTCAAGGGCTTTCTGTGTTTTGGATTGACAATAAACTTGAAAATTTATCAGAACTTGTAAATGATGATGAAAGAATGGAGTTCTCAAGTTCTGTTTTTTGTTCTGCATGAGTTCCAACCTTATATAGGCAGATATGCCTGTTCATGAACCATTGCCATAGCATACAGATGGAAAACAATGCATTGTTTCATGAAAAAACATACCCATTCGAACATGTAATTGATTAACCAAGTGTGGTAATCGATTACACACTTAGAAACTGCCCATTTTCAAATTCTTTAAGGTGGTAATCGATTACCATAAGTGTGTAATCAATTACACACATGAAAACCACTTATTTTCAAGATTCTCGAGTTGGTAATTGATTACAGCAAGTTGGTAATAGATTACTCATGCAGAAAATGTTATATTTTCACATTTTTTATGATGGTAATTGATTACTGAAACCCTGTAATTGATTAGTGAACTACTGGTAATCAATTACTGAAATCCAGTAATCTATTACTGATGCAGCAAAGTGTTTTCCAAGTGTTGCAAACCCTCGAGAAATGTTGCTAAATGATTTTAGGATTTTAGCAAAAGTGTTAGACTTGTTAGAATGAAAACCTTATGAGCCATTAACCATGATATCAAAACAAGTTTAACTATTAAACTCTATGGTAAAAACACTTGAACCTTCAATATGATGATCGGTTGATCATTGCAATTCATCGGTTGTGTCTTTTCCTTTTTCTTGCTTTTTGTTGATGTGCTTGTCGTCATCAAAACCCAGCCATCATAGGTCAGAGAAAGAATCTTCTTCACATTCTTCCCCTTTTTGATGATGTCAAAACCATCTTTGAAAGTTGAAGTTCTTTGTCTTAGTGCTCTCCCTGTGTTTTGGACTACCTGGCCTTTCTTGGTTTCTCAACATTTGCTCCCCCTATTTAAATCAAACCAAGCAATACCAAACAAGATCCTTCTCCCCCTTTTTGATATCATCAAAAAGAAGAAAAAGGACCACAGATACAATATGGAAAACAAGTGGTATAGGAAACAACAGTGTATATAAAACACGACATGTGTTTCTAGATGAAATGTTTTCAAAAGATATCATGAAAACCTTATTAAGCCTGAAAACTTAACTTCTTTGGTTTTCTTATCCTTTACCACACAAATATCATCTTCAAATCCAATTATAAAGCCTTTTGTCACATAATTGACTAATACTAAGCAAGCTTTGACCTTGGCCTTTAACATATAACACATTCTTAATAGTAGTTTGAGGAGGCGTACCTATTCTTCCAATGCCAATTATTTTGCCTCTCTCATTGTTATGTATGTCATATTTTTTCCTTTGTTCCTTGGAATCAAGAAGAACTTTGTGTTGTCACCAGTCATGTGTGAGGAACAACCATTGTCAAGATACCATAAGTCACTTGCTGTCCTCATGCATACCTACAAAACAGATTAGAAGTGGGGGTAGGGTACCCAATGTGCTTTGGGTCCTTGTCAGCTAGATCCTTTCACAACCCACTTGAGTTGACCACTTGGAACACCATTCCTTTTAATATAACATGCATTACAGGCGTGTCCTTCCAAGCAACAATAACTACATATGTTCCTTCTTTTAGGAATCAAATAATTATTTCTTGGTACGTACCTTTTTAAACTAGTAGCATAGTAATTATTTGGCTTAAGATAGAACTTTGATGTCGGCACATAATAATTACTTTTTCTTGACATATGATGATTTCCGATAACATGGTGTTTAGGTGTAGATTGTGATGAGTTCCTTTTTACATGCATATTGGGTTGTGGATTACTAGTTTTTTACAAAAAGCGTTTTCTTAACAACTTTTTTATTCTTTTGAGGAGTATACCCTAATCCACTTTTATCCTTAGTATCTCTTTGCATGCTTAAGATATCATCTAATCCATGCTTACCCTTTTCAAACTTGCATACTATTTGTTGTAAACTTTCTACTTTAGATTCCAAAGAAACACACTTAGTGCAAGCAACTTGATTATCTATCATAGATCTAATCAAGTTTAATTCTTCCTTTTTAGCATATATGTTTGAAAAATTTAAACATATTTCATGTAAGCATTCAAAAACAGTTTGTAAATCTTCATAAGAAAGTTTATCAGTACTAACCTCTTCATCATCATTGTCAGAGTTGTGTGTAGCCATAAACGCTATATGTGCTTTTTCATCTTCAGATTCTGATGAAGAACTAACGTCATTATCCTCTCATGCTATGTAAGCTCTCTTACCCTTCTTGTTCTTGTTGTCCAATCTATCTTTGAGGTCGTTCTTCTTTCTTTGAATATTTGGACAATCAGGCTTGATATGACTGGGTTTCCCACACTCAAAGCATGTGAATTTTTGTGTAGAAGGTGAGTCATTTTTCTTTATGAATCTCTTGGATTGACCAAATCGTATTCCCTTTTTCTTGAAAAACTGTGTTTCTTCTCATGTTGCTCGTGTTGATCGAGGCGGTTCAACTCCAATTCATGCTCTTGCAGTTTTCCAAAAAGTGTTGCTAGAGTTATCTTGGATAGGCTCTTCTTTCTGAGATCGCCGTCACCTTTGGTTGCCATATCCGAGTTAATGATCTTAGCACTTTTAAGTTCAAATCTGCAAATGAATAACTTTTGCCAAGAGCAAACAGATGGTTAATAAGACGAGTAAAACGTTTTTACATATCGAGAATCTTTTCTCCTGGGACCATTCTAAACATCTCATATTCTTGACAGAGAGTATTTAGTTTTGATCTTTTTACTTCATCAGTACCCTCATGAGTGACTTCTAGAGTATCCCATATTTCTTTGGCTGATTTGCATGAATAGACTCTAAAGAATTCATCCATACCTAGGGCAGAGGTTAGGTAATTCATGGCTTTTAGATCATACTACACTTTCTTTTTCTCTTCATCACTCCATGCACTCATGGGTTTTGGTTCACTCCCATTTTTATTTGTGAACATAGGCACAAAGGGACCTTCTTCAATGGTTTTCCAGACTTCTAGATCTTGGGCTTTGATGAAGATCATCATTTTGATTTACCAGAAATCATAATGATCCCTATTAAAACAAGGAGGCCTATTTACATTTAACCCTTCACTCAACATAGGTCTTGAGGATGCCATCTTATGGATCTTTAGGAGTAATTTTCCTAAACTTGCGCTCTGATGCCAACTGTAATTCTAGATAGCAACCTAAGAGGGGGATGAATTAGGTTTCTCTTTTTTTGAGTAATTTTTAATTCTTTGAGGATGGTGAATTGTATGAAACCCTAATTCCCAAATTGTGATCAAGACCCAACAATAAACCGAATAGATAATGATGTTAAAGTAGCGGAAATGTAAATTGCTGAATGTAAAGAGTGTAAGGATAAGAAAGATCACAGCAGAGAATTTATCGTGGTTCACCTTCAACCACCGAAGGCTACATCCAGTCCCCTGTTCTGATTCAGGGATTTTTCCACTATGTAAACTTGTGTTGTGTACAACCTCACAACCGAGGCACTTACACCGACAACTTCAAGAGAACAACCCGTTCCCCCGGTTACACAATGCCCTCACCGAACACTACGGTGATAATCTGAAAACACACCAAACACCACGGTGTTTACAAAACCACACCGAACACTATGGTGCCACAATTGATTCACAATTGTTGAAGAAGTAATACAATGGCTTTACCAATCCTAAATTCAGGGTTGGAAGTTTTCCTCAATAGAAAGCACAAATGATGTAACAGTTAAGGCTCAAGGGCTTTCTGTGTTTTGGATTGACAATAAACTTGAAAATTTATCAGAACTTGTAAATGATGATGAAAGAATGGAGTTCTCAAGTTCTTTTTTTGTTCTGCATGAGTTCCAACCTTATATAAGAAGAGGTGCTTGTTCATGAACCATTGCCATAGCATACAGATGCAAAACAACGCATTGTTTCATGAAAAAACACACCCATTCGAACATGTAATCGATTAACCAAGTGTGGTAATCGATTATGCAACACCCCTGCTAACTGCCCACTTCCATGGTAGTAAGCAATACTCACAGGGTTGTTGTTCGTTGTGTAGGGTTACTTATAGCCCTTACTTTTACCTTTGCAAATAATTCTTATACAGAAATAGGGACCAATTTGAAAATCGTTCGCGTGCTTATCAAGTTATAAATTAGGAGCCATGTGTGATAAAGAAACATATAACAACAATCGCTAGTATCTACCGCATGTTAGGTAGAGATCAGAGTGGAATATGAAANATTTATTATACATTCATGTGGTCCATCATATCCGTCACATAGTTGTATATACAGTAAGTAAGCCACACATACCATGTACATAAACTGAAATATCATCTACAGAATCTGGAATATATAACATTAGAATACAAGGCTACTGGAATATTACTCAGTAGGCCTTTGGCAAAAATCCTGGCATCCAGCTTTCTAAGTCCATCTATTATCACGGCCGCTCATGGTGCTGCGGCGGCTTATCAGCATTCACAAAATATGAGGCATCTTCGGTACCTGAAGTCATAAAACAGGGGGGATGAGGACGGTAGGTTCTCAGTGGAAATAACTTTAGTTCCTGAGTCTCGTATCAGATTATGTCGGACTTCAGGCCGCTCAGAGATCTCTAGTGAACATGCATACTAAACAGCCTACTATTTATTATCTGGCCTATCTGAACGGCTTTATCTGCACTATTATGTGACATGGGAACTACTCTTGCTTACTACATTCTCGTGCTGATTAACATTTCGTGAAATCCGTCTCGAGCGTGCTCTTGACGGTACGGCATAACAGCAGATCATACATTCCAATCAAACTGAATAACAACATATTATCGGAGTACATTCAGCATAACAGAATCACCAACCAGAGTATGTATCATATTATCATCTAACATAAACATAACATAATCAGCAGCATGTGTCTAGCAGAGTCATCAGCATCAGCATGACAGAATCACCAGAATAATCATGATTACAGAATGTGCATGTGCATAACAGAATATAACAGCATAACAGAAGATAACAGCATAACAGAATATAGCAGCATAGCAGAATAGAACATCATAACAGAATAAGTGTTATTTCCACCATAGTAATGTCCTCTGTTGACACTAGTACGACGGAATAACCTTGCACCCTCAGTGTAAGCTGACACTGTCTAGACCTTCCTGCGGTGGGCTTCCACCTGCTGTGTGCCCCCTCGGGACCCCTCGACAGTGGGTGGATATTGTACCCCCACCTAGGCTTGCCCCTTTTCGACAATGCAAAGGCATGGTAACCGCACACCTCCAGGTATGCCATATAGACACCACCTGTGGCGGGCTTCCACATTCAGGATGCCTAGACCTACTGAAGTGGGATCATAGTTGGCTCACGTGATCACGGCCTGTTCAGCATGTGGCATATAGCCAA
>QANU01103865.1:0-15563 GCA_003254905.1 Nissolia schottii
CGAGGAAAGGAGCTACCGGAGAAGCCAAGGGAAGACAAGTGAAGATCAGACGATTAGTTAGTATATGATATAGGTGTATTTGTACTTCTATGTGATATGTGTATTTGATACTTATAATATTATTTATATGTTGTTGATGAATGTATGAAGGACCATTGTGTGTTATCTTGGCAGGTACTAATGATATCTTTATTTATCATTACACATGCTATGTTTCCGTTCAAAATGCACGTTCTACACGCAACAAGGCTCCTAATTTATTCTATGTGACGTATAAAGAAAGTTTAAATTTGGTCCATATTTTGGGTAGCATTATTTTTAAAAGAATACATGGGATTAAGTAATCCCCACCAAAGCAGATAACAACCTAGTGAGCATTGTTTGCGACGTACGCGTAAACAGTTAGCTAGGGTGTTACAGTGGAGTTGTGTTCGCTCGGGGAACAGACAGAGAAGGCAGGTCGTACACCACCAGGGGACAACGGTCCTAAGGTGTACGAGGGAGTACTGGGACACAGAAATAGGAAGAGTTATGATGAAAGAGATGATGAATGATATGATGACATGCATTGAAATCCGTGCCCCATCGGCATGATGACCCCTTGCATAGATACCGTGCTCAGAAATGTGCATGATGAAAGATACCATGCTCGAAGGTAGCATGACGTCCCGTGCTTGGCAAGCATGGTGGAAGGTTTACCGCGCAACATATGCGTGATGACTAGTTGTGTCTATCAGCATACATGTTTATGTGGTTATATTACGACGGTTAGGAATAGAAAGCGCGAGAACCTATATAAGAAAGACTAGTTCCCCTGATCACCTAGTAACATAGATAAAGCTGTTCAGGATCCTAGGCCAAGATAATAATTAGTAGGATTTTAGTATGCGTGCTCACTTAGAAATCTCCTAAACGGCCGGGAGGATAACCGAGAAAATGAACCTTTGTTAGTGCTAAGGAACTGAGGACCAAGTGTTCTCACCCCCACCCACTCGGTTATGGATCCCGCAGGTGTGCAGAGCGAATGGATTGACTCGAGGGACGTCTGGTAGATGACAGAGGACTGCAGCAGATCAAAGCCAAGGCAAAGGGATGACAGTGACATTAGGATGATATATGTTTTGTCTTATGACATATGACTTTTATATGTTTCATGTAAATATGTATTATTATGGCAATGTGTACCTATGCGGGACCCTGTTTGTAATTATATATATATTTGCACATGTACTCTTTATGATCTAATGCGATTCCCACTCAACTTATGTTCGATGCTAACGATTGTTGTTATATATTGTCTTAATCACGCACGGCTCCTACTTTACAAATGATAATGCACAAGAACGATTTTCAAATGGGTCCATATTTTCATATAAATATATATTGGCAAAGTTAAAAGTAAGGGCTGAAGGTAACCCGACACAACGGATAACAACCCTGTGAGCATTGCTTACTACCATGGAAGTGAGCAGTTAGCAGGGGTGTTACACCGAGAGTTCACCGCAGTGACGGATATCTCCAGCGATGACGAGGTGGATCCTGCGGAGCGAGAGGAGGACTCAGATGAGTAGTTGTGACAGGACCCCGCTAGAGTTGCAGCCGTAGGTGTGCCGTACACGCAATGAGTAGTACTCATCTGTGTGCGTAGGTTTTCGTTTACCTGTAGTATTGTATATATGTATCATTGTATATAGACTGATGTTAGATATGTATGTCCGTAGCAGGACAAGATACTTCTTATGATATTAATGTATAATTATGTGTGTTATCTTTGGGCAGTATGTGTATTTTCTTCGGGTACTCGTCGGGCGCCAGGTATGTACTCGTGTTTCCTTTACTTTTTTCATGATATACTTATGCGATGTATGACGCGTATGGCTCGTTATTTTCCTCAGTATGATTGAAAGAAGTTTTAAATTGGCCTGTTATTTTGTAAACCCTAATTTCAAAGCGAAACGTAGATCCATAAAGGTTCGCAGCACCAGAAGGGCACCACCTAGCCGGAAAGTCTATGACTTAAGCATAGGCCGACTAGCTAGGGTGTTTCACCTTAAACTCATTCACAGTTTGTTTCTTGCTTATTTCTCATAGGTTTAACATAAAAACTCATTTAGGCTTTCCACATGTTCCAACAATCACTATAACACTTTTTTAACTCCAAAAATATACCAAACCATTTATGCATCATAATCCACATATTTTCTACATAACATGTATCACGTTATATTTTCAAATACTATACACCTAACATATAAAAAGTCACCAAGGAGGTTAGTAAGCTAGGGTTACCCACTTCCTAAGCGTATTCTAAATAATTAAAGTTGTGGAGAATCTCCGGGAAACGTTGACTGTTCCTGGGATTTTTCTGAGTCCGGCAGATTAACAGCAGTGTGCATGAACCATACTGGTCATGTGGTGAAAACTAAAGAAATGCTGCACAGAAGGTAAGCATGAATCGTGGGATAGTTATAGCCTTTGAGGATTTGCCTCCTGAATCTTAATTAATTAATTAATTAATTAGAAAAACAAGGGATAATTATAAGGAATAGTAAAGAGATGGGTTTGGTGACTCATTTGACCATGTGTTTGATCGTGTTTGGTCGTTAATAACTCGTGTACGGATATCCTAAAAATTATCTGAACACGTAGCCGTGATCTACAAATTTTTCCTGGTCAGGATTTTATGTCAACTCAAGCTATTCGTAAATTATTTTCATAATAGTGTATTTTATTGATACCTTTGAGCCGTAATTAGATTCCTGTGCCGGTCGAAAATTGACCCGAATCTGGCAAAGTTTTCGCGAGGCAGCGAAACCATTATTTTGACTGGTGTTTTGGATAAATAAATTTTATAAATAATTTGCCAGTCCAAATAATCGTCCTGAACATATAAATTACGCGAAATCTTTGTAAAGGAAAAAATTGGGATGTTACAACAGATCCCTCCTAGGGTACTTGGCCATCCTTATCCATGTTTGCATGGGGATTCAGGGTTAAGGTCGCTCAGCGCCCCCTTAAGGCCGCTCAGCGCCCTGGACACGAGATCCCTAACCACGTGATTTTCTCACTAACCTTGCATGCTGAGGTCTCTGAAATTGCTCAGACCGCTCAGCGCCTGGGCGTGTTCAGGGTCATAGCTTCAAGGTTTTTGCCCTTTTTCCCATTTTCTTGTAAACCATTCTAATGCACTCCTCTTAGGCTTCACCACATAATTCCGTTAATCACCACTAATCTATTTTCACCCCATAACACCAAGTTACACGCAAGAAACATTTTCAACATATATTAAAGTTACATAAAGTCACATACACCACATATTTATTCACAACATGTTTGCCACGCGTCTCATGCGAGTTGTGCATCTGTCTCACGCGAGACACTTCCCCCAAAATGTCTTGCGCGAGTTGCTCATGGCATCTCACATGAGATGCCTCCTATTCCTGCAAGGGGTGCTATAACAAAGGACCGAGAGATGGTGTTGCTACATTGGTTGCTCCATCGGTAACTGCTTTGCTACATCTTGAAGGACATAAATTTTTGTTACCCATAGGGATAACACAGTGGAAGATGGATAGGTTTGAGTGAGAGAGTGAGTTAATATAAAGACTATTGTGTGGTTATAGATTTGGTGGATGGTAGAGATTAATAGTTGATGGTAGTGGGTTTAGTGGATGGTAGAGATTAATGGTGGAGCTATTAATGTGGAGTTAAATCTCTCTCTGATAAGGTGACTGGCCATATTCTTGGCGGAAGGAGGGTATATGAACTTGGAATATGTAGAGATTCGTGGGATCATAAAAGTTTCAATATTTTTTAGATATTGTATTTGCATGGCGATGTACATTGTGCATGGATTTTGTTATTAAAGGAAAAAAATAAAAAAGGTGCTTATTTTTACATGACAAAGATAACACTGAATTTGAAAACAAATTAAAGCATGCTCGTGACTATGTACTATAAAAAAAAACATAAATAACAAAACGAACATAAATAATAAAATGATTAATTTTTATTTTGAATTGACATTAATTTCTATAACTCAGCTGATTAAAACAAAACTGATCTGTGTAAAAAATTTCCAATATTCCTCACACGTATCTTGCTTGGGTATAAGTAATTGATAACTTGCATAAAATAGGACAATATCATTTTCTTACTAATGTTTGATCAATCATTATTCATTTCTTTCTTTTAAATGTTACTTGTTTAAAAAGCATCTTACTACTTGCTAGTATTCCATGTTTTCTTGGTCACTTAAATTCAGATCAAAGCCTCTAAAATATATACAATTAAAGACTCAATGGCGTGCCACGTGGCGAAGTTAACGGTCACTTCAGCGCTGTCTAACCTAAACTAACGACAGAGACAAAAAACGAACAAATTTTTTTATAGGGACTAAAAATTTCATAAACGGACCAAACACAAACTTTTTAATATTACAGGGACTTAAAAACTTAATTAATCCTTTATTTTTTTATATTTAAGTAAGATGCAACCGGAAACTTGTTCCCAATTGTTAGTCCATGCGACACAATGTTGTTGCCTTTTCCACCATAATAAGACCTTGCCTTTTGTGACCATTAGATAGAACGCCAACTTAACTAAATGTTAGAGATTGTGGTTTACTGTAAGGGTGTACATCTAATGTGCTTGTATACTTGAAACATGACTCTTTATTACATATATAATATCACTAAAATAATATATATATATATATATATATATATATTATGGACCGGACTGTAAAGGCCCATTCCAGAGGCCCAAACCACAAAGACCCAGCTAAAGGACCCGCAGGTCAACCGGACCCGACCACGTCACTCCCTAACAAGATAACATAATAGTCCAAGATACCCTCCTTTACAAGATAAGCAGGCCCGAGATATTCTCCAACATTGCACTACGCGAAGGATTACTCTCAACACAGATAAAATGATTTGAGATATTCTCCTCCCACCACGCTACGCAGAAGAATACTCCTAACCCATAGGTATTTAATGAGGAGCACCCCAGGTACAAGAACCAACTCATTCTTGCTTACTATACCTTCTTGAGCCCTTATTGACTTGTGTAACATCCCAGATTTTCCCCATTACAAATATTTCGCGTAATAAATAAATGCGGGTCAATTATTAAGACTGAAAAATTAAATTCTTGAATTTAATCATCAAAAATACCAGTCAAAATAATGATTTCGCGATCTCGCAAGATTTCATGAGATTCGGGGTGATTCTCATCATCTTCGGGATTTAATTACGACTCAAGGGAGTCCGTAAAATACACTAATATGAAAATAAATTCAAGAATGCCTCGACAAAAAGTTTAAAACATTAACACGAAAAATTAATGGATCACAACGGTATGTCGAAAATATTTTTGGGACAACCATGCACAAACAATCAGGACCCAAATGCGATCAAACGTGATCAAAATTGATCATGTGGCCTTGGTCATAATTATATGCATCCCCCCTGACATCGGATAATAATAATAAGGATAATAAAATATATGTATATATTCCCTTAGCATCCCCCCTGACCCTCGACAGAAAGGAACGAAACGCAATTGTAGTAAGAATAATAATATTATAGTAATAACAAAGTATATACATATATATATGTATGTGTTCCGAAGTATGCACCTCGATACACTACGGATCCTGAAGCTAGAGGATGGGATGAAGGCTCTGGCACGATCAATCTGTGGACTCGCGTTGCGGTGGGTACCTGCAATCACTCCAATGCTCAAGTAAGCAAGGGTGCAAGGAGTATAGTGAATGATAATTGGATGATCTTCATACCTGGGGTGCTGGCTGTTATATAACTGAGGTGGTTGAGGTTGTTCCGCATATCGCGGCGGTGGGAGGATATCTCGACCACGCGTATGGTGGACTGTCCTGGCAGTGCCGGGTTGGCTAACTCTGAGCAGATAAGATGAGTGGGATCTCTGGATCACTTATCCCGAGCAGATTCATGGCCGGGGATCTCGGGGTGGCTTACCCCGAGCGGTTACGCGGACGGGAATCGCGAATTAGCTTATCCCGAGCGGTTATGGGAGCGGGAATCGTGGGGTGGCTAACCCTGGATAGGCAACATGGGTCCGCGGACCTGGGCCTGGGTGGCTGGGTCGCTAGGGTGGGCCTTTATGGCCCAGTCCGTAACAGTATGTAACACGCCCCTGGACATACACCCCTTAAGTAAAATATATATATTATATAATATGTTATATATATATAATGATAACAATAGTAAAATATGTATAATATATGTACATCCCGTGCATCCCCCCTGAGGAAAAAGAAAAAAAAAGGAAACTGATAGATATCTGTATATGTGCATAGTAGTAATAATAATAATATAATCTATATATATATAATAAAATAAGATAAGTTGTATAACAGGATAAACTCCACCTTGCTTTCTTTTATGTTTCTTTGTTTTCTTTCCCCTCCCCCTGACGCTATTTCCATCTTTTCTTTCTTAGAAGCAATTATGCTTCATTGCTTCCCTTGTTTCTTTGTTTCTTTCCCCTACGCCGTTCACTTTGGTTTTTTCCTTTATTTCTTTGTTTTCCTCCCCCTGAAGCATTACGCTTCAATTCTTGCTTCTTTGCTTCTTGGTTTCTTTCTTTGGTTGTCCGTTCGTGCACTACTGTGATGCTGCCGGACGCCGGAAAAATAGCAGGATTGTCATGGAAGTGCTCAGGGAATTTTCCTCATCACTTCTACCATTTCCAAACTGGATTTGGAGGTGGGTAATCCTAAGCCCACTGTCTATGTGGTTTAATTTTTAATTGTATATGCATAGTTATTAAAATTGCGATTTAACAGGTAAAATCGTACGATTTTACGAGTTTAGGTTGTAAAATCGAGCTAACTCGCATGTAAACTCGTTTCTGGGTAAAATCGGGTAAACTCGGGTAAACTCGCATAAAATCGTGAGTTTACTCCCGATTTTACGAGTTTACCACACAGGCAGNTCAGTAGTCAATACTATGTATTATGTTATATGTATTATGTATGAATTGAACTTAGAACTCATATATTTCATCTTTATTTGTGCTTTGTTATGGATATAAATGTATTTATGAATTTCAAGTTTTATTAAATATATTTTTGTAGCATAATAATTTTTTAAAATATTTTTTTAATATTTTTTTAATAATAGGTAAACTCGTACGAGTTTACGATCCTAGTTTACGATCCGAGTTTACGGAGGCTCCGCGAGTTTACTTAAACTCGCGAGTTTGATAACCATGTGTATATGTGTTATTTTGTATTTCTGACTACAAAAATGTTAAGTAGCATTTTTGGGTAAATCAGGGTGAAAAGTGCAACACCTTAGCTAACTGCCCATGCTCGAGTCATGTGCAACGCTCGCTAGGTTGTTGATTCATTGGTGGGGTTATCTATAGCCCTTTATCCTTTTGGAAAATACAGTATACAGCAAAATACAGACCATTTATTTTTGAACTTATTTAATTGTTGCATACATATACAAACTATGAGCCGCGCGTGAATATAAGCATATAACACAAACGATAGAGCATAAGCTTACGAACGAGGCATCCACACCCAAAAGCAGTTTATCATAAACAGGTACATGGTCCATTACACTTAGTTGCATCCATAATAAGATAATAGAGTAAATTACACACATATATCATACATATATAGGTCCAAAATACGTGTCCCGAAATAAAACAAAGCTATCGGGTCCTCGAAGTAGGTCCTCTATCCGGTCAGTCTTCGGCTCTTCACGGCTCTGCGGGAGGCTCTCCTTAGTACTCCTCCTATCCCGTATAGTCATCGATCGCTCCTGGAAGCATAAGGGAGTGGGGGTGAGAACTTGCGTCCTCAGTGGTTTATCCTAGCATCGGGGTGTTTTGTTCTTTTCTCTCTTATGAACCAGGCCGCTCAGGTGTTTCTAAGTGAACATGCATACTAACATTCTACTGATTATTATTTGGCCTAAAGTCCTGAACGGCTTTATCTAAGATTATCTAGGTGACGGGGGAACTAAGCTTTCTTAACTGAGTGTACATGCTCGTCAACCTGGCATTACGGTTACAATTAT
Source organism: Nissolia schottii (assembly GCA_003254905.1). Classification (NCBI taxonomy): domain Eukaryota; kingdom Viridiplantae; phylum Streptophyta; class Magnoliopsida; order Fabales; family Fabaceae; genus Nissolia; species Nissolia schottii. The sequence goes on from QANU01103865.1 coordinate 8,076, forward strand.
ACTAATCGTCCTGGGTCGTTCCCTTGACGTTACATAATGCGCAAACAGTTATAAATACATATTAACTCATAGACATACATTCATTCAATCACAGATATATAACTACATAGTGCATGGGGGTATTGGGAGCCTCTTACGCATACCGGCTTGCCGGGTTAGCATCCTTCTTCTCCGCTTTGGTACATACCAGCTTGCCGGGTTAGCGCTTTTTCCTTGACTTCGTCCTTTTTCTATCCATCTTTTACCTTCCTTATGTCATTAACCTCTTCGAACCAATCCACCCTTGGGGTACTGACTCATTAACTAATCCACACTTGTGAGGACGGGCAAGGTAACACATCAACCAATCCAACTTTGTGAACTGGTAAGGGGCTTGTCTGTAAGACTTTGCCAAGAGAGGGCTTCCTAGCGTATAACTATATACGTGTTCCCTAGGTTCCATTTTGATCTTTGTACATTAGGTGATTGACCTCTGATTCTCTAGAGCACTTATGCACAACCCATTCCTCATGATGCATGCTCTAATACACAATAATGGACTTATCCTCACTCTTTGGATCCCTTGGAACCACCAAAGTCTCAAGTCTTCCAGGATTCATTCGATTGCCTACTCTTGCATTCGAATGAAATCCCTATGTGTTCTTTCATTCGACCGAAATGAGGTTTCATTCGATTGAAATCCTTAGCATTCTTTCATTCGAATACTTGGGAATTCATTCGATTGAAATCCCGAGATTTCCTTTCATTCAACTGCATGGGAATTCATTAGAAGGAAAGCTTATTTTGGCTTTCATTCGACTGAAAACCTCGTGTATTCGAATGAATGCTGAAAAATCGCCTTCTCAAGACTCTAGTTCTCAATTTTCACTGTTCCTAGGGTTCCAATCAGTACAGTTATGCGTTTCATTTCTCAATAGTTCTCAAAACCCTTTTTACCCTATATCCCACCAAAATACTACTTAACGGTTCTACAGTCAGATACACAGATATACACATATACAGTTAAAAATTAAACCACATAGACAGTGGGCTTAGAATTCCCCACTTCCTATGTGCGTTCTGGTCAGTTGTCCGGGGGGAGGGAATTATCCTCTTCACTCGGGCGTGATCTTCCTATTTTTCCTAGGCTCGGTAACGCAACCGTGATGTGCTGGAACGGTACCGACAAGATGACTTTCTTTTAAACTTTCAGTTTTTCTTCCTGCTGAAGTAACTTGGGGGGCCTTTTATAGGCAAGGGTTCGGTCCCCCTTGCTTCCACTTTCCTTTTCTTTTTCTTTTATTATCTTACTTGTTTTATTATTATTATTATTATGTTTATTTTTTTTGTAAAAATATTATATTATTAGTTTTTGAGAATGTCTACTAATCATTCTCCGCGCTCGTACGGATACCCTAAGAATATTCTAAACACGTATCCGCGACCTACTAATTTTCACGGTCTTAGTGGGATGTCAGGCTAAGGTATTCGTGAATATCTCTCCTGTGAGAGTATATTTTACGGGTACCTTTAGGACCTAACGAGATTTTTCGATTTGGGGTAAAAATTGGCACGGACCTTGCGGCATCCCGCAAGACCATGAAACAATTATTTCGACTGGCATCTGGAAGCAATTAATGTTCTAAATAATTTTTCCAGCCCAATAATTGCCCTTATGTGCTTGTAGTTAACCCGAAAAATTAGAATTTAAGCGAAATTCTTATAAGGAAGAGTTCGGGATGTTACATTCCACCCCCTTACAAAAATTTCGTCCTCAAAATTTCATACCTTCAAATAGTTCAGGATAGACTGCCTTCATGTCCGTCTCTAGTTACCAAGTCTGCTCTTCTACCTTCCCGTTCTCCCAAATTACGCGTACCATCGGAATTTCCTTATTGCGCGTCTTCCGCGTCTTGCGATGAATGATCTTTTGAGGCATCAACGGCAAGGCGAGGTCTTCTCTCAGTATGATTTTCTCCTGCTCTAGCACATGATCTGGAGAAGCGTAGTACTTCCTCAATTGAGACACCTGAAAGACAGCATGAACGTTGGCTAGATTTGGTAGGAGAGCTATTCGATAAGCCAAAGGTCCGACGCGTTCCAGAATTTGAAAGGGTCCAATGAACCTGAGACTTAGCTTCTTGATCTTCATGGCCCTTCCAATGCCCGTGGTGGGGGTAACTTTCAGGAAAACGTGGTCTCCTTCTTGAAATTCTAGGGGTCTCCTACGGACGTCGACATAACTCTTCTGTCGGCTCTGAGCAGTGAGGATCCGTTGCCTGATCCGTTGTATGCATTCTTCCGCATCTTGGGTCTCTTTGGGTCCCAAGTATCTGTACTCACAACCATTGTTCTAGCAGAGGGGCGACGGACATTTTCGGCTATAGAGGGCTTCAAAGGGGGTCATGCCGATGCTCGCATGGTGGCTGTTGTTGTAAGAGAACTCTATGAATGGCAGCATCTCATCCCAATATCCAGGTAAGTCGAGAACACAAGCTCGTAGCATGTCTTCTAATGTCTGAATCGTCCATTTGGTCTGTCCATCCGTCTGAGGGTGATAAGCTGTGCTCAACGCCAACTGAGTCACATATGTCTTCTGGAAGGCTGTCCAAAACTGGGACGTAAACCGCGAGTCTCTATCTGACACAATAGACGAAGGCACACCATCCTTAATGCAGAGTTGCACTAGCTTTTCTAAGGAGTAATTCATCCGTACCGAAATGAAATGGGCTGACTTGGTTAGTCTATCCACAATCACCCAGATGGCATCCACTCCTCTCGCGGTACACGGCAATCCTGACACGAAGTCCATAGAGATACCTTCCCACTTCCTTTCTGGCACCTCTAGGGGCTGTAGTAATCCAGGCGGCTTCCAGTGTACCACCTTCGCCTTCTGGCAAACTAAGCATTTTTGCACGAAGTCCTCCACGTCTCGCTTTAGGTCGGGCCACCAAAACATCTTCTTCAGATCATGGTACATCTTGGTGATACCGGGATGCATGGTGAACTTGCTTTTATGACCCTCGTACAGAATGTCTCTTCGCAAGGTGCCTTCATCGGGTATGCAGATTCGATCGTTGAAGTGCAAGATTCCCTCGCTGTCCACCGTGGCTTCTCTGACCTTCCCCTCTCTCACGGTCTTGATAAACTTCTGCCAGAGGTTCTCTTGACAATGTTCTTGCGCCTCCGTTATCCTTTGCTTAAAGCTACTAGTAATCTGCAACGGACCTAGCTTAAGGTTGTTATCCCGTTTGATAACTCCCAAACTAAGATCTTGAAATTCTCGCAGCAACTTTGACTGTTCCACCATCATCTGATCCATGTGTAGCACTTTTCTGCTCAGTGCATCCGCCACCACATTTGCCTTCCCGGGATGGTAGTTGAGACCAAAATCATAGTCCTTCAGAAACTCCATCCACCTCCTTTGCCTCATATTCAACTCCTTCTAGTCGAAGAGGTATTGCAGGCTCTTGTGGTCGGAAAACACCTCAAACTGCACTCCATAGAGATAATCCTCCAAATCTTCAGAGCGAACACTACTGCAGCTAGTTCCAGGTCGTGGGTCAGATAATTCACCTCATGCAACCTCAACTGCCTAGACGCATAAGCTACCAGTTGACGATTTTACATAAGTACGCATCCCAGTCCCATCCTTGACGCATCACAATATACCTCACATGGCGTATCTAGGTCCGGCAGAATCAATACCGGGGCAGTGGTCAATTTCTCCTTAAGTTTGCAGAAGCTTTCTTCACACTCTGGTGTCCACTCATACTTGACTTCCTTGCAGGTGAGCCTCGTGAGGGGTAGTGCTATTTGAGAAAACCCTTTGATGAACCTTCGACAATAGCCCGCAAAGCCCAGGAAACTCCTGACCTCCGTGACCGATGTAGGCCTCTCCCAGTCCTTTACTGCGGCCACCTTGCTCGGATCCACCGAGATTCCCTATTCTGACACCACATGCCCTAAAAATCGCACTTCCCTTATTCAGAACTCACATTTGGAGAGCTTAGCGTATAGCTGCTTCTCCCTCAAGGTGTCCAGAACCAGCCTGAGATGCTTGGCGTGATCCTCCTCCGTCTTGGAGTACACCAAAATGTCATCTATGAAGACTATCACGCACTCATCCAAGTGGGCTCTGAAGATCCGATTCATGTAGTCCATGAAGATTGCAGGGGCATTTGTTAACCCAAACGTAATCACCATGAACTCGTAGTGACCATAGCGAGTCCTGAAAGTCGTCTTGGGGACATCCTCGTTTGCCACCCTTATCTGATGGTAGCCCAAACGCAAATCAATTCTCGAGGACACCTTGGCGCCCCTGAGCTGGTCCATTAAGTCGTCTATTCTCGACAACGGGTACTTATTCTTGATCGTTACCTTATTCAGTTGCCAATAGTCGACGCATAACCGCATCGAACCATCCTTCTTCTTCACGAACAGAACCGGGGCTCCCCACGGTGCGCGCTAGGTCGGATGAACCGCTTGTCTAACAGTTCCTCCAGCTGCTTTTTCAACTCCTGTAGTTCTACGGTAGACATACGATACGGCACCATCTAAATTGGTTCGGCTCCCAGGACCAAGCTAATGGAAAACTCCACTTTCCTCTTCGGGGGAAACTCCGGGATCTCTTCTGGAAATACATTCGGGTACTTACATACTACGGGAATGTGTGCTACTTCCTGTTTCACTTCCATTTCTGACGAATTCAAGAAGATAAAACTCTGATTTTCCAACGGACAACAGTAAAGAACCACTGATTCTTCTTGAGGGGGTGGCATGGTCGATGCCATGGGCGGAAAGATTACCAGTTTCTTGGCATAGTCCAACATCACTTGGTTGTTACACAACTAGTCCATCCCAAGAATGATATCCAAGCCCACCAAGGGTAAACAAATAAGATCAGCTACGAACATCCGGCCTTGTAACTAGAGCGGGCACTGGAGACATACTTGGCTCATCTCGACCGGTGGCACGGTAGGAGTAGACACCCTCAGTGTATAGGGTAGTGCTACAGGGGACAGATCTAGTTTCCTAACATTGTCTTATGAGATAAAAAAGTGCGAAGCTCCCGAGTCATATAACACAATTAAAAGACTACCCAGTATAGTGCACTTACCCAAAATCAAGCCTTTGGCGTCCTCAGCCTCTTCTCTGGATAGAGTGAAAACCTGTCCTTGCTGTTGAGCTGGCGGTGGAAATGTTGGGCACTGTGTGGCCATATGGCCTCCTTGGCCGCATCTAAAGCATATATTTTGCCCTGCTCTGCATTCCCCAGAGTGGGGCCTCCCACATTTCGAGCATAGCTGCCTGGGATCTCTGCCTTGTTGGACTCCTTGAGCCTCTTGTCCAGAGCTTCTCGGGATACCACCTTGCTGCGGTGGTCTAACTGCTGACTAAGACTACTGCGGGGGCCTAGGGAAACCAGCTCCCCCCAGTGCTGGGGGTCTCGACATCCATTGTTGCGGTCACGAAAAAACCTGTCCTCTACCCCTGTTGGGGAACAGTGTCTGAAAAGTCCCTTTCTGCCTCTGCACCTGTGAAGGGCCCCCCTGTTCCTCCATCCTCCTCTTATTCCTCGCATTCTGGGCCCTGGTCAGATTCTTGGCCGATTCTTCTAATGTCATGCACTTGCTAACCAGGAGAGTATAATCCTGGATGTCCCAATGGTTGATAGCCATCTGAAGTTCCTCCCTCAATCTCCTTTGAAATTTTCCGTATTTCCACGCCTCATCGGGGTGCAACTGATAGGTGGAGGAATATCGACACATCCTCTCGAAGACCGATGTGTACTCAGCGACTGTCATATCTCCCTGCTGTAAAGCTAAAAACTCAGCTTCCTTCATATCCCTAAGCCCTTTGGGGAAGTATTTGTTCAGAAGGGCCATGGTGAATCGCTCCCAGGTGATGGGATTCTCCTGCTGCTCCAGAAGAGGCCTAGTGGAGTTCCACCAGGTTCTGGCGGCACCTCTCAGTTTCCTCGTCGCGAAGCGAGCCTTCTGTGCCTCAGTACAGGGAACATCCTCAAAGATCTGCTCCATCTCTGCTATCCAGTTGTTGAGGAGCTTTGGGTCTATTAGCCGTCAAAGATCAGAGGGTTAGCTTTTCCGAATTTTGCGAACTTCCTAGCTTCCGCTTCCTCAGCTGTCAGGGCAGGATTTCGATGTGCGGTAGCAGCTGCCATCTGAGTAGTGGCCTCAGCTTGAACTCGAGTGGCTCGAGCCATTTCTCTAAGAATCTCAGCAAACTCCGGCGTTTCCATCGTGCGCTGTGTATAATCGCGTCTAGGGGGCATAGCTGTTCCACGGTACCTGCGCATATCTTGAGTTGATCAGGCTCAAGAAAAGCAAGCACACATATCTCAACACATATAGCCTAGCAGGATATTGATGAAAGCCAAATGCACGTTCTCTATCCTTGTCACAGCTTTGGTTTGTCACAACCGTGCCAAGCTTGTAGAAGGCGTATTTGTACTTCTTTGTCGTTCAAATTAAATATTTATATACATACCTACTTTACGGCTTTCAGATTCCAAAGGAATCCAATTGCAGTATAGGGTATGGTCGATCCCACAGGGAGTTGTAAAAATACCGTTCATGAGTTCATTTAAGTGAAGGATTTGATAATTTGATTTATTAAACTAAATAAGTAAATAAACAACATAAAAAGTAAATAGGAAACAAATCGGAGGTAGTTCTGGAGCTTGTTGGGAATTTTAATCACATCATAGTCTCATGCATCCAGTTACATATTACATAGAACTATCATTTGATTGCCAGCCACCAGTTCTTAACTTGTCATCACTTTCGCGCATGACAAGATCACAGGTTTCCCTTGTTAAACTGTCACTTTCGCACACGAGCTTAACAAAGTACGCCAGCATTAATACAGATGTTAAAACGGCTAACCTTTATTCCAGTTATGGCAACAAGATTAGATGAATTGGTTTAGTTCCGACTCTAATGATTGTAACTCTCGTTCACAACGTTCAAGCCTAGAATCTAGTTAAGCATAATGATGTTGATCTTAACTTGGTTACGATTCAATTAGCATAACTATCATTCATACAATTAAATCCCAAATCAAGAATCAAGACATTAAACAAAGACTAGTATTAAGCACAAAACCATTCAAGCAAATCATAAGAAAACGGGTAGAATCATATGTAATAGTTACATGGATACAAGCAAGCTACAATAATGACCAAAATCCCAACAAAAAGAGGGTTAGGAACCCGTCTTACAAGAGTATCTCGGAGGCAAGGTTTAGGCACTTACCATGACACGTGCTCACGCCGTCATGGCCATGGCTTCGCCAAGCTTCCTCGATCTCCGGCTCCTTTACAAGCCTCGTCTTTGTTCCTAACCTAACCTAAACTAAACTAAGTTTTAAAGTACAACAAAATGTGTAAAGAATGGTGTTTGGGGGAGGAATGAATGATTGTTTCGTGTTGGTCTTGGTAACCAATACCCAAGAGGGGGGTGAATTGGGTATTTAAGAAATTATTCC
>QANU01103887.1:0-10843 GCA_003254905.1 Nissolia schottii
GGTCGCTAGCTCGTTTATCTTTTTTAAAGAAAATTCAAAAAATTAAAAAAATCAAAAAAATTCAAAAAAATGTATTTAAAAAATTAAAAAAATTCATGGGCTCACGAGCCGGTCCGCGGGCCAAACTGGCCGGGCTTAAACGGGTTAGTCCAATTTTTTTTTTCCAAATTTTCATGGGCCTATTTTTTGCATGTAAAGTTCGTCCATTTAACCGGGTAAACGGACCGGGCCCATTTTGACAGCCCTAATTTAACATTAGAAGGTATGATTTTATTCATTTTTATTTTATGATTGTTGTATTAACTTATCATATCTAATGATGTCTAATTAAGCCTCATAGTATTATCTTTTTTTGTTTAACTAAATTTTAAATTATGATTAATTATCCATTCATTCATTTTTCGTTATTGTAAAATTGCCAATCATCATCGTTGCATTCTCTCTTTCTCTGTGGTGGCTGTTGTCTCCATTTTTGTCACTCCTTCAAATTCAACATCTTTTGATAATTCAAAAATATAAAAGTGAAAAAAGTTCGCACATATCAATTCAAAAATTACGCATAAATCTCATGTTCATTTTATTTTCTAGATATCAATTTGACTCAAAGAAATAAAAAACAACAAAACTTGATGACTTTGCTATGAATCATTTGTTTTTTAAACTCTACAATAAACCCTTTTCGATTTTAGTGAAAAAGTTTGTGTTTTTTACAATAACTTGTTTGGGAAGTATTGAATATCATTCTAGGTTTATCTGAATTTTTTTTTTCAAATGATAATGAGAGATTATGCTTAAAAAATATGTTTTTTTAAGTATGAATTATAAATTGATATTACAAATGTAGCATCCCGATTTTTCCCCCTTACGAGGATTTCGCGTAATGAACAACTTTGTGTGAATATACGTGCCTGTAGGAAAAATTCTGTTTAGCTTTTTGAAAATTCGATGACACTCAACCCGGCCTTCATGGCCCTTAGGATTTGGTAGTAAGTCCAAACCGTCAGAAAAGAGGAGTTCGGATCGGTTTCGGACAATTCCGCAGACACTAAAACAACCCCGTTTGGCTGTTTAGCCAGTAGAACTGAGCAGTGGGCCCCAGTCTTAGGAAATCATACCTTATGTAAGGAAAGACCACAAATTCCCTAGAGTTAACCCCAAACCCCTACTAGGAAGCTTTGGTGATCGCTGAAACGCCAGCGAAACGATCCCGTTCGGACACCGGTGAGAGATATGAGGTTAAAGGTATCTGTGAAAAATACTCCTCCGGAGAAAAATTCACCAACACCTTCTAAGAATAATACTCTTAGGTAGAGGGAAATTAGAGGGTCGCGAAAGTACAAGCGGAATATTTTTCGGGCGACCGTGCGCGACGCACCGGTACTGCGAGCGAGAAAACACCAGCGAAACGGGACCGGGAAAAGTCAAAATTCCTATTTCCCACGTGATGGATTCAGATGGCTAAGGGAAATTATTTAAAATTCATTTTACTATTCATGATTTGACATATGGATTATCTTTGAAATTAATTAATTTTTAAAGAAAATGAAAATGGCAAAATGGTAATTATGCATAGGGGTAAAAAGGTAGTTGAAAGGGGCAGAATTTTGGCTATAAATAGCCCCCATATTCAGAAAAATTTGAAGAGAGAAATCTCTTGAGAGCTAGGGGAAACTCTGTCCGTGTGCACCGAGGTTACACTGCAGAAACTCCGCCAGAAAGCTCGGATCGCGCCCAAAGCTTGAAGGACGACTCTCTCACCTCTCTTTCACCACCAAACAGCCCTTAAGAAGTGGGTAATCCTAAGCTTACTCACCTCCTTGGTGGTTGGATGTGTTTATGTGTGTGTGTATGCTTCTATGTATGTTAGAAGTTGTGTTAGGAGTTTATGATGATTCTGAAGGGTCTTGTGACCTGGACTAGATAGGATTTTGATGGTTGGAATATGTGTGAAAACCTTAAGGAGTATCCATGAGAAAAGAGGAAGAGAAAGGAAAGAAAACAAAGCATTCTGTTTCAGTTTCGCCAGGTATCGCTGAGCGGCCTCATGAACCGCTGAGTAGAAGCATGAACCGCTGAGTGGGACCTGGGTACCGATGAGCGAAGTAAAAAGAAAATATTTTTGACACGTGGACTCCATGGCGCTGAGCGGCCATGGGGCTCCGCTGAGCGGTATGAGACCTGAAAGGCTCATGGAAACTGTCTTGAGGCGCATAGTCCAACAATCAATGATAAAATTGAAATACATAACTGAAGTAGGTGAAGTATGTGATTATGTGATGATATGTTTATGAGTTTGAGCACGCACGCATCATGAGGATAAATCACTAGAGGTGATTGTTTAATGAATGAGTAATGAATGAAGATGAGAATGAAATGTAGGAATAAGAGCATGATAAGAAAGATAAATGTGCATATGAAAGAAAAGAGTGATGATAAGCATGACATGTTATGAATGAAAGGATATGGTCCGCTTCCGGCTTAGACACGAGGGCGACCCCTCGCCACCCAAGTGTAGGGGTGGAGTCATGTTTGCCCGGGGAACAGACAGAAAAGGCAAGTCGTACACTACCAAGGGACGAGTCCCAAGGAAGAGTTATGGTGAAAGATATGATGAACGAGATGAGAACATGCATTGAAATCCGTGCCTCATCGGCATGATGACCTATTGCATAGATACCACGAAATGTCTCGTGCCTCGCAAGCATGGTGGAAGGTTTACCGTGCAACATATGCGTGATGATCAGTTGTGTCTGTCAGCATACATGTTTATGGGGTTATGTACGACGGTTAGGAGTAGAAAGCGCGAGAACCTAGATAAGCAAGACTAGTTCCCTGATCACGTAGTAACATAGATAAAGCTGTTCAGGACCCTAGGCCAAGATAATAATAAGTAGGATTTTAGTATGCATGATCACTTAGAGATCTCCTGAGCGGCCTGGAGGATACCCGAGTAAATGAACAGTAGATAGTGCTAAGGAACCCCACTGAGGACTAAGAGTTCTCACCCCCACCCACTCGGTTATGGATCTAGGTATGCAGAGCAGTTGGATTGACAACTAATTTGAAGTCAAGACCATAGGGACAATGATGACGCGAGGAGAATATATGTTTTGTATTATGTATTAGGACTTAGACCCATTTTCTGTACATATGTATTATTATGACGATGTGTACTTATGTTGGACCTTGGTTGTATTTATATATATATATATGCACATATACTCTTTATGTTCTGCTTCAGTTACCCCTAACTTATAGCGACCGTTGATATATGTTCTCTAAATCATGCACGGCTCCTAGTTTACAAACTGATACTATAAAAGAAAGAATTTTCAAATTGGTCCATATTTTCATATACAAGGTATTTGCAAAGGTAAGAATACGGGCTAAATGTAACTCGACACAACGAATAACAACCCTGTGAGCATTGCTTGCTACCATGGAAGTAGGCAGTTAGCAGGGGTGTTACAACAAAGTTTGAATAGGATAAAATCATACACCAAACACATTATAGTATATATATTTATACAATATTTATATTATACTATCAGGTCTTATACTACCATGTCTAATAGTATCAAGTATTATCCTATACAATATACCAAACAGGGCCTTAAATGTGAATGTCAGGAAGAGGACAATAGATTTTTCAAAACATGCTCTACTCTCCTTACACTGAAATTGCATTCACCTTTTTACATGACATTTAATGCTTAATTTTCTCTCGTATTTTTCACTTTCTCTCATGCTCTTCTTCTTCTTTTCTTTCTTTATTGTTTTTCTCATCTTCCTCAATCTCCATTAATTTTTTTCTTATTCATTTTTAATTCTTCACAAAATTTATGGACTTAGAGTTTTCATTTTTATTTCGGTCGTATTTTTTGTTTTAGTTGTTCCAAAGTTGATTTTTTATAGAAAATTTTGTGCATGATTTTTTCAGAAGTTTTCGTATGTGAGCATTAAAGTTTTGTGCATACTTGTTCAAAAGTTTGTGCAATGAGCACCAAAGCTTTCTTCTTTTTCATTTTTCGTCTTATTTTTTAAGTTCTACTTGTTGAAAAGTTTGTGTAGGTGATCACAACAATGTGTACACCTTTTTAAAAATGTTTGTGTATGATAAAGAGTTGGTTCATGCACTTAGTGTATAAGTGTGAAGCAGCAGAAAGAGTGTGTCAGTTATTTTTTATTTTTTATTTGGTTTTTGTATATGAAATGTTTGTGCTAGCATGTAAAAAAATTTGTGTACGAGGTCGTTGTTGTGTACGTATGTATGCGATAGTTGTACAGTGGATGTAATTTTAGTATGCCTCTAGCATTATTGTTATGTTTTTGCTTGACGATGAGCCAATTTGCTGGAGAGAAATTCTTGTAGCGTGCTTCAAGAAAATTACTCCCTTTGATCCATTTTAATTATCACTTTAGCCAAATGTACAGTTATTAAGAAATCTAAAATTAAGAGTGTTTTAAAGAATAAGTTTACTAAAGTATCATTATTTAATTTTGTTGAAATGTTTCATAATGAAGAAAGAGATAAAGATAGACTAATAAATTATGGGCACAATTGTAAACATATAATAATGCTTAAAAAAATATAATGTTTACAAGCCATTAAATTTGATTCATAATGTTTCAAAAATATATAAAACTAAAAGATTAATGACTCAAAATACTTCTAGAGTACATAATAAATGTGTTCTAAGAGCATACAAAATTTCTCATTTGCCCAAATTATTCAAAATAACCATGAACGTGAACATGAACTTGAACCTTAACCAAATCTTAGAAAGTAGTTCTTAACAAAATTTACAACCAAAGTGGTTTCATTGGTTCACATAACTATTTCAAACTAAAAAAGGGTTATTGCAATCACCTAACTGGTTATACCAAAAAGCAAAATCCATTTTCCTCTATTGCTCATTTCAAATTTCCAACCATTCATATCCACTCGACTTCATCATCTCCACTAAGACAAATCAGCAACTAGCGGCGCAATGGGTGGCGTGATAAGCAGAACCTTCATCTCTAAGTTGCCGACCTTCACTTTATCATCGACGTAGATCCATGTCCAATAGTGATGCAATGCTTACAAAACGTAGGGATGGTAAAAAACCCCAGCACGCAGGGGCCTCGCGGGGAATTTTTTTCCTTGCGAGGCGAGGATTTTTTTTTCCTGCGAGCATGGGGACTAAAGTTTCCTGCGAGAGATTCGGGGATAGGGATGGGGATCAGACTCCCTGCCTCGCGAGGACCCCGATATAGGTGAAAAGTCTAAAATGTCATTACTTAATATTTAAAAAATCTATATAACCCTATACATTTATGACATTTCATATTTATTTAAATTAAAAAAATAAAAAAAAACCCTAAATCTACAATCTCTCATACTCACTCAGAATCCCAACCCTTTTTTGTCTTATTCCACCCCCCCCCACTTTCTCTCTTTCTTCCCCCCTCTCTGTTAGGGTCACCAAAATTTGCGACGCGACTAGAAGGTGAGCTAGTTTAGACAATGACAATGCGAGCAATCATCGAAAATAATGTTGGCGACGATAGGACAGGTCGAAGTTGATGATAAACAATAGGCGACAGAAACCAGATTGGAGAATGGTTGATCATCCATTTAGTAAGGTCGTTAGTCGAATGGAGTAAATGTGTCGACAACGATGTGTCGCGGCCAATGGATTAGGAGAAGTATGTTAAGTCAAGACTGTTGCGAGTGTGAAGAAATTAACTTAAAGAATGATGGTCGCAGTAGAGCAAAATGAATCATCTACAAGGCTAGTGTTGCGACATGATTTAAGAGTTAGTGAAGGAAAGTATCAACACGATTAAAATAAAGTATTTTGGAGAAACGGTTACCAATGGACACCTCTAGCAAGGTAAAATTCCCATCTAAAGTGTTGTATGAAGATCAATAACTACACATCTTCAGGATTTGACTTGCGCATGATAGGCACACAATAGTAACCACTACACGTACGTGTTGTGCATGGTGGTTGTAACATCTCACTTTTCCTTAGTAAAGATTTCGCAATATATATATATATATATATATATATATATATATAAGCCCTCGATGTAAGTTAGTAACCTAAAACCCACATTAAGGAAAATTAATAGATCATGATGGTGTGTCTGGAATATTTTTTGGACAGCCTTACACGAAGCACCTGAAGCTTGGTCAAACTAAAGTCAAAGATAACTAAGCCATCCTTATCCTCTTTTTATTTTATTTTTCTTTTCTTTATTTTCATTAATTTTTGTGGCCAAGAATGGCCAAGGCCCACGGCCTTGAGGGTCTATAAATAGCCCTCCCATGCCTTTCATTTCCTCATTTATTCACTTGCGAGCTTTTGCTTGAAACACGTTTCGTTCATGCACCTCGTTGTTACGCTCCGAAGCTGGAAATCAGTAAGGAATGGCACACGCTCTTGGAAACGTTCTCTCACCACTCTCACTACCAACCTATACTCTAAGGAAGTGGGTAACCTTAGCTCACTCACCTCCTTGGTGAGCTTTGAATGGTTGTGTGATAATATGTGTGTATATGGCTTTATGTAATCTTAATATGTGGTGAAATGTTGCTTGTATGTAACTTGATATTTGAGGTTGAAACTAAAGGGATGGTGATTGATGGAATCATGTGATGAAGCCCTAAGGAGAGTGCATGAAAATGGTTTTGAAGGAAAAGGGAAAAAGGCGGAAAAAGCACAATGTTGTGAGTTTGAAAACGCCCAGGGCGCTGAGCCGCCAAAGCGGTCTGCTGAGCGGCCTGAGCAATTTCAAAAATCACAACATGCATGGCTAGTGAGAAATCATGTGGTGATGGAATCTCATGTCCAGGGCGTAAAGCGGCCCTGGGAGGGCGTTGAGCGGCTTGAACCTTGAGTGTAACATCCCGATTTTTTCCCTTACAAAGATTTTGTATAATAAATAGATATATAAGTAATATAATTAGATTAGGGTTGTAAATCCCAACCTTATGTCCTAAAAGCCCCAAATCAAACAATAGGTCGCAATTTTGCAAAAATCCGCAAACGTCGAATTTATCGCCTTTCGCCACCGGGATTTAATCATACATAAAGGTATCTGTAAAGAACATTGGTATGAAAATAAAGTTACAAATACCTTGAATAAACCTAAGATTTCTCCCTAGAACAACTAAGAGATTACAATGGTGGCCTTGGAATATTTTTCGGACAGCCATACGCGAAGCACCCGGACAGTGTACGACAAAACATGATCAAATCGGACTGGAAAGTGGGCCCCATGGCCAAGGAAAATCTACTCTCTCACATTTTCTCTCTCCTCATTAGGACCAAGCATTTTTGGTCAAAAGTCAAAGATGACTAAGCATCCTTATCTTTTGATTTTATTTTCTTTTTCCTTTTTCTTTTTCAAATTAATTTTGTGGACACAAATGCCCAAGGCCCATGGATTTGTGGCCTATAAATAGCCCCCTCCATGACTTCATTTTCTCACTATCTCATTTCCTATCTCTGCTCAAATTCGTTCCGTTCAGAAACCCTACCGTTACGCTCCCAGAACACCGAAAAACTAGCCAGGAAAGCTACACTCTCTTGGAGACCTTGCCTTACCCTCCTAACCCTCCACAAGACTCTAAGGAAGTGGGTAAACCTAGCTTGCTCACCTCCTTGGTGACTTTTATGTGATTGTATATGATTATGTGAATAATAGGTGTTATGTTAGGAATTCTAAGTTAATGATATATGTATGATTTTGATGTGTTCTGTGAGCTGAATACTGTTATATTGTGATTGTTGGAACCTATGGCGAAGCCCTAAGAAGTGTGCATGGGAGTGTTTTGGAGAAAGAGGGAAAGAAAGGAAAAACAACAAAGCTGTGGGCGTGCATCACACCCAGGGCGCTGAGCGGCCTGGGTAGTTTATGCCCTGGCCACATGTTTTGTACTCAGGGCGCTGAGCAGTCTAAGCATGGCCGCTGAGCGGCCCGAGGAAAGGTTAAGGAATGGTGTTTGGAATTGGATTCTGTGAAGGTATGGCGTCAGTAACCGCTGAGCGGCCTGAAGAATGATGTGGGGGATGATTTTAAAATGAGATTCTGTGATCTGAATGGCTTCAGGAACCGCTGAGTGGCCTGAACCATGGTTTCCCATAGAGACCTGGACAGGGGTGACGAAGTGACCTGGGAATTCTCGGGGGATGCTGAGTAACCTAGGAAGCTCTAGGTCATCGGGCTAACCTGAACCAGGGGATGAATATTTATGAAAATTATCTTAGGCCGCATGGTTCCAACAAATACTTATCCGTATGACTTATATGTAACCTTGAATATGCTTATGTTTAATGATAATGTGCATCATGAGGACCGAGTTGTCACTCAGGTGTTAGGACAACCTTAGATAACTAGAAAGTAATCACGTAATGTTTAAAGATCATAATTGAACTCTAGGGAACAAGTGATGTTTAAAAAGGTTTCGGCCACCGAGGGTCCGGTGTACCTTAAAACAAGTACGTAGTTATATGATAGGAAGCCCCTCTCTTGGCACGTCCAACGGACAAACCCCTCACCAATTCAGCAAGATGGATTGGTTATGAACGCAGGCACATGCCTGACTACGATACCATAGGCACAGGCTTGAGTTTATGAATACAGGCACAGGCCTTACCACGTTGAAAACATGCACAGGCCTGATGTAAGAATGTGCCCATAGAATAAAATGAACGAAGTAACGCAAGGTCAAGTCACAGGGCTGACCTGGTAGAGTCACAGGGCCGATCCCTCGCCATTTCCTCAGTTGGGTGGTTGTGCCTATTGTTGTTCGATGTCTTCCTCTTATGAGCTTTACGTGGCTAGCTGCCACACCGGTTAGAGCACTGTCGGGTTGTCAACGATAGAGAACGCAAGTAGGACGCAGCCATAGGGCACATAAGAGAACTCCAGATCCCCCTTTTGCATGATGTATATGAGATGCATATATGTATAAGTATGTAAGTATGTGTATGTAAGTATGTATATGTAAGTACATAAGTATGTATAAGCATGAGAACCTATAATTAGGTAAGCAAAATTAGATTCCCCGATCACCTAGTAACGTAGATAAAGTTGCTTAGGACTAGTATGACTAATAATAATTAGTAGGGATTGTAGCATGCATGAACACATAGAGATCCTTGAACGGGCTAGAGTATAACCGAAGAAAATGCAAGGCCCAGTGCTAAGGTTTTTCCCACTGAGAACGCAACGTTCTCACTCCCACTCGTTTATGACTCCAGGGGCATACGGTGGAACTTACTACGAGGACTCTCCTGAGCCGCACGAGGATTTGTGAAGGGCAGTAACGTGAGGTGGACCCCAAGAGACCAGATCAAGTAAGAGTTTTGCCAAGGGCTAAGTGAGAGATATTCCAGTTAGCCCTTATGTTTTGAAGACGTATATTGTATTTTGACGAACTTGATAAGTGTGTATTACTTATTGTAATAACTGATTATATGACTTCCTGTAAATATATGTAATGGACCGCATGGTTGCTTATCAATCTATTGTTGATATGGGACTGGTAACTGTTAAGCCTAAGGGCTGTATCGCTTGTATTAAATGCTCTATCCAACGCACGACTCATATCATATGAAATAAACTATGAAAGGAAAAAAGTTTAAAATCGGTCCATATTTTCATGAACAAGTATTTCGAAGGATATGTACGGACTATAAGTATTTCCACCAAGTAATAAACAAACTAGTGAGCATTGACTACGACTTAAGTGTAAGCAATTAGCTAGGGTATTTCATTTGGTATTAGAGCAGTTTGGTCTAAGAGAGCCTAAAGACTGAGCTGCACTATGCTTTCGAGCATGATAACGGTGTATGTTTCTGCTAAATAGTATGTGCTAAGTTTATGTGTACTAGCCTTTCTTGAGACTAATCAACTCGGAATTGTGCAGGTACCACAGACTTACCATGCCACCACATAGAGATACCACACAACGCACCCTGGAATCTGCGAACCTCACAGATATTCTCAGGGAGATGGCCCAGGCCACCTAGGCCCAGGCCCAGGCCACCTAGGCCCAGGCCCAGGCCACCCAGGCCCAAGTCTAGGCCACCACTCAGATGGCAGCCGCTATCGCTCAACGCAACACCCCTCAAATAGCTCAGGAGATCGAGGCCCTGAGGTACTGGGATTTCACCTGAGCCAACCTACCCGTGTTTGAAGGTATGATGGATCCCGACTTGGTCCATGGCTGGATCAGAAAAATGGAGCAGATTTTTGAGGATGTCCCATGCACTGACTCTTAGAAAGTCAAGTTCATGCCAAGGAAGCTGGACGACGAAGCGAGAGAGTGGTGGGAAATGACGAAGCTCGCTTTTGGACAGGATGAGGTGCTGATTTCTTGGAACCAATTTACCACGGTATTCATGGATAAGTATTTCCCCCAGGAATTACAGGACCGAAAAGAGGCATAATTTCTAGAGCTTAAGTAGGGGATGATGACCTTCGCGGAGTATATAGCGACGTTTGAGAGACTTTGCCAATACTCTCGAATGTATAAGCTCCGTTCGAATGAAGATTGGAAGAGCGGAAAGTATCAGCGAGGACTGAAGCCAGAGCTGCGGGTGTTCCTGAATGTGCTGGGCGAACGAGATTACACCACATTAGTGAATACATGTCTAGCACAAGAGGAAGCCAACAAGGAGTTGGCGAATGTGTGCAGCTGATGAAAGCTTCTTTAACCACCTTCTAAGATCTTGACACAGCTTAGGTTTTGTCACAACCGTGCCAAGCTCGTAGAAAGCTTACCTGCGCTTTTTGTCGTTCAAATTAAATTTATATATATATATATATATATATATATATATAT
>QANU01103899.1:3902-16208 GCA_003254905.1 Nissolia schottii
GAAATGAGTGGAAGAAGTGAAATGGATGGCAAGGGATGGATCAAAGCTGCAGAGGAGCCCTCTATTTATAGGCCTCGGACTGGCACTTTCGCTCAGCGCCAAGGTACATCGCTCAGCGATGTAATGATTACTCGCTGAGCGAACGGTACTATATCGCTGAGCGCTCTCTCTGGATGGCTTGCAAGTGGCTTATCCTCTGACAGATTCCGCGGCGGCTTGTCACTGTAGCAGATGGCTTCTTAGCTGGCGTCATTAATGCGCCGTCCGCAAGTGGCTTGAACGAGTACAATCGCTCAGCGATACATGTTTAATCGCTGAGCGACACGTGTGCTTATCGCTGGGCGATGGTTGTGGTTGCGCTGAGCGATTGTTCTTTTTCTGTACTTTGTCTTCTTGCCTTGTTCATTGTAACAATTGCATGGCTCCCTTTCCTTTCATTTCCTGTTGTTTTCCTGCAATAATTACACAGATTCAAGCCATTACTTCCTTTTGATCCATTGCATAAAAACTTGTATTGATTTAGAATTATTTTTACTGTTTTATCCTGATTAAGAACAGATAAGTGCCAATTAACTTCTAGCATTTTATCACAATTTGGCACTTATCAAGTACTAATAGTTATTTTTTTAACTTATTAGCTATTCTTAAATTATTTAATTAATTACTTATTAATGTTTTATTGTTTATATTTTCAGGATAATTTTGAATAAGATCCTTCAATAGAAGCTGGCATGAAGAAAGCAATTAATTATAGGGCATGTCGGCGTCTGCAGCAACTGTTGGGGGACATCAGGTCAGGCAAGGACAAAATCCCGAATTGGTTGACCCCTGCGCAACTTACGGAGCTAAAGGGCTACTGGGACACGGACAAGTTCAAGACCAAGTCCTAGAACTTCGAAGCATGCGCAAATGCAGGGTCGAGGGGGCAACATGCACACCAGAGGTTTCGTGAGCTTGCCCTCCACACTCCTCAGGATTGTAATTACATTTGCGTTTAATTTTTTTGAATTAGATATTAATTTAATTTAATTTTTTATTTAAATTTGAAATATTTAATTTATTTAAATTCAAACAATTAAATATGCAGAGCTGACAACTAGGTCGGGCGCCGACTGAGTCGGAGTTGGTCCACGAGACCCACACCATAAGGCTGATAATTCTAAGTGGGTTAAGGCGTTACATTCAATATATAATTTTAATTTTTTTCTTATTATTTTAATTTCTTTATTAATTTTTGTTAATTTTTTTAATGTATGTAGGCTGCTTTTGAGTAAGCATTACAGGATGCTCACACTCAATAGACCCAAAGTGCGCCCCTTGATATTGAGATTGCTCCCGTTAAAGAGAATGTGGTATGGTTGGATGTCATCAGCGGTATGAACCGTAACCACGTCTACTGCCAGGAGAGATAACTCTTGGTTACATCTAGGGGCCCTCGATCAGGTTCTGAATCTACTGGGTCGTCACAGATGTCGGATGCTGACAAGGTCCACGAGCGACTGTTCAACATGAACTAGGAGCTGCATAAGCAAACAGTGAAGTTAGAGGTGATGCATCAGAAGTTGAGGGAGAAGGAAGCGAAGGACAAGGCGAAGAAGGGAAAAGAAAAAGAGAAGCTCAACGACAAGCTCTTAGGGCATTGTGGCCTTGCTTTAGCGAAATTGTTCAAGGGGAGAACAGTAGTGGCGCGGCGCCCATGATATGCGTCCTAATTTTCTGATATCCTTTGAGTCTTCCGATGATGATGTCGCTGCCTCCGATGATGCTGACAATTTAGGAGATAAGTTTTCTTTATGTTGTGTGTATATTTATTATTTTGGAGTTGTCAAATTTTTTTTTATTTTAATTTCAATGTTAATGCATGGATTTTGTTGAATATTGTTGTTATTTTAATAATTTTTTAGTTTATTTTATTTTTTATTTCCTTTCAATGTGTTTACATGATTGAATTTTGTTGTTACGTTAATTTTCTTCAATAAAAATAAGTAATCAATTAATTATATTTAATTATTAATAATTAGTGGATCATTAATAAATAAATAATAAATAGACTTAATAATTATTAAAACTGCTTTAGGCTTACTAAATCAATAATTCGCCCTGATAAATAATAAATAGACATAATAAATTAATAAATAATAATTAGGCTTAATAAATTAATAAATAATAATTAGGCTTAATAAATTATGCTTAATAAATTAATAAATAATAATTAGGATTTTAGGTATTACCGTCAGATATAACTGACAATAACCCTTAAAAATCACATTCTCATTAACTTTATGGGATCAGGGTTCCGAATTAAGAGTTTAGGTTATTATTGTGACAATAATCCTAAAAAACCACGTTCCCATTAACTTTATGGGATTAGGGTTTAGGGTTAGGCTATTACCATCAGAATATTTTGCGGTAATCATAATTTTCAAATTATCATTGGAATGGTTTGAAAATTTTGACGGTAGTAAAGATGATTTCGAACCAAAATTATGGTGCCTATTTTTTCGTTATCATTGGATTTCTTTAACAAAAAATCGACGGTAATCAATTAAATGAAACGATGAATTTCATTTAGGGTATTACGGTTGGACTTTTTAAAGTTACTGTAGAATATTTTCAACGGTAACGTTCTAATGATTAACTTAGCCGACTTTCACTCATCTTTCTCCCCATTTCCACATCTTTTCCTTTCCTCCTTCCTCCACTACCTCCACCTCCTACAACTCTTCTATAATCTGAACAACCCCTCACACTTATACCACTACCATCACCACACCTCTTTCATCACCACTCCTCCATTGCTACCACCACCACATTATCATCACAGCTGCTATCACCACCACCACACCACCACCACCACTACTAACAAGGACATTAAATAATTTCAATGCTTTTTTTAATTCATTGAATTTAATTAATATCGTTAATTTCTAATTGATTGTTTTTTGTTGTGATATGTTTATATAGGAGATTGAATGAGCCATTCATTTTGCAGATTGAAAGGGCCACTCAACTTTGTAAAAAAATTAGGTATGTACATATGAACTTACGTACGATAGAGATTTATTTTCTTAGGGCAGAGTTTTAGGATTGGAGTTGTATGGCTGGATTAGGGAAGGACTGATGAAAGCCTTTTTAACCACTTTCTCGGTTCTTGACACGGCTTTGGTTTTGTCACAACCATGCCAAGCTCGTTGAAAGCTTTTATGCGCTTTAGTCATTTCAAATTAAATTTATATATACATACCTACTTTACGGCTTTCAGATTCCAAAGGAATCCAATTGCAGTATAGGGTATGGTCGATCCCACAGGGAGTTGTAAAAATACCGTTCTTGAGTTCATTTAATTAAACAATAAAGTGAAGGATTTGATAATTTGATAGTTGAATAAATAAGTAAATAAATGACATAAAAAGTAGATAGGAAACAAATCAGAGGTAGTTCCGGAGCTTGTTGGGAATTTCAATCACATTATAGTTTCATGCATCCAGTTACTTATTACATAGAACTATCGTTTAATTGCCCGCCATCAGTTCTTAACTTGTCATCACTTTCGCGCTTGACAAGATCACAGGTTTCCCTTGTTAAACTGTCACTTTCGCACACTAGCTTAACAAGGTATGCCAGCATTAATCCAGATGTTAAAACGGCTAACCTTTATTCCAGTTACGGCAACAAGGTTAGATGAAATGATTTAGGTCAGACTCTAATGATTGTAACTTTCGTTCACAACGTTTAAGTCTAGGTTCTAGTTAAGCATAGCATTATTGATTTTAATTTGGTTATGACCTAATTAGCATAACTTTCGTTCATGTAAATAAGTCCCAAATCAAGAATCAAAATACTAAACAGAACTAGCATTAGGCATGAAATCATTCAAGCAAATCATAAGAAAAAGGATAGATTCATATGTAATAGTTACATGGATACAAGCAAACTACAATAGTAATCAAAATCCCAACAAAAAGAGGGTTAGGAACCCATCTTACAAGAGAATCTCAGAGGCAAGGTTTAGGCACTTACCATGACACGTGCTCACGCCGTCATGGCCATGGCTTCGCCAAGCCTCCTCGATCTCCGGCTCCTTCACAAGCCTCGTCTTTGTTCCTAACCTAACCTAAACTTAACTAAGCTTCAAAGTACAAAGAAAATGTGTAAAAGAAGTGAAGAATGGAGGGGATGGATGATGATTCGAAGTGGTCTCGGCCTCCTCTATTTATAGGCAAAATTTGGGGTCCATCACTCAGCGGTTTTAGTACCATCGCTGAGCGATAAGTTCTGAATCGCTGGGCGGTGGCGCACTATCGCTGAGCGATTGTACTTTTACGCGTCTTCATTAAATGCTTGGCAACTTTTGCAGGGCGGCGGCTGACGTGGATGGCGGCGCCAGGCTGGCTTCAGCTGGCGCATTTATTGCACCGGCGCAAGTTGCTTTCCGACGTACTTTCATTGAGCGATAAGTGTTCTTCCGCTGAGCGGTTTGTCCTTGAGCGCTGAGCGATTACTTGTTCCTCGCTGAGCGGTGCCTTCGTCCAGAATCTTCTTTTTAAGCTCTTTTCCAATTCTGCCCTTTTCTTCCCTTCTTTATGGGATTATTCTTCAATAAATTATGCTTGCATCCTTTTATCAAAACATATTTTAAAACCTACAAAACATAGAGATTTAATTAGATAATTCTTTAAAATATGTGAGAATAAGTGCTATTTTGAATGATGAAAATTGTATATTTTGGGCACTTATCAAGGACCGCTTAGTATTTCTTTCAGACCTTGTTTGAATTGTTGTATTGGTAACAGTGATTACATGTTGTTTGTAGAGATTAGAGGGAATCTATTTTAGAACGGTTTAGGAATAATTGTGTTCACTTAATGTTATGCATGATTACAAATTAAAAATGTATCTTGCAACAAGGAAATTAAACTAAAATCATTGAATTCACTTCAGTTAATGTAATATGTGTAACATCCCGCTTTCAGCCTAGTAAAGATTTTATAAATTAAATAGGGGGAATAAGTCTCACACAAGCTTTTAGGTCAAATTGTCTGTAGAAATATTTTTGTTCATTTTCTTAAAATTCTACAGACACTAGAACAAACCCTTTCTCCCGTCTAAATACAACAACGCGTCCAAAGTATCCGTAAAAGGTAGGGCTACAGATGAGAATTCACAAACACCTCAAATGAACCTAGAGTATTCTTAAGAAAAATTAGGGGTTCACAAGGACGTGATTGAAATATTTTTACAATAGCCGTACGCAAAGTACCGGGACCGGGAACGATAAAACCAGGTCAAAATTGATCTGCCAGAGACCTTTATTTCTCAGCCACACAAGTGGCCGAGACACAAAGGCCATACACGGCCACAAAGAGGCCAAGTGGCCTAGTCAAAGGAGTCAAAGATGACTCATGGTGGTTAGTCACCATATATGATGTCATCGATGACATAAGCGAGGGGCAATTTGGAAATTTGGTCCAAGGGCAAAATGGGGAAGTGAATTTCGGCCCCAAGGCTATAAATACCCCCCTAAATCTGAAAATTTGGAGAAAAATTAGGAAACCTTGCCAAAGCTCTGCCCGATCGCACAATCGATTGTTATTCTGTCAAACAAAAAACCCAGACACTTCCTACATCAAACCCAGTTCAGATTCTTCAGAAATTCCCTAAACTTAACCTACAAAAATCCCTCGAAATCCCTAGAGAAAGCTTGGAGAAACTCATCCCAAGAAGAACTAGGAGGCACCATAACAAGCTAGAAGTCTGTAGGAAACACCGAAATCGTATACAAGTGGGTAACCGACTTATCCACTGTCTATGTGGTTTCATGTTAGATATATATGTGGTTAGGATGTCTTTTATGTGACTTTGATTTATATATATGTGGTTGATGATTGTCTGGATCAGTTGGCGTTGTCTGTGATTCTGTCAGAAGTTAAGAAAGCCTAAGCTGTAATTAGGGTTATGTCACGATTTTGGAAGGAAGTGTATGCTGAGAATTTTATCATAAAAAACTAATGCTTTTTTTGGGTTCTACACGAAAAATTGAGTGGGGATGTCATGTTTTATCATTTTTGGAGTCCCTGATGAATTTCTCAGCAAACAGGCAGAAAATGAGGTTTTTAGGGAATAAGGGCAAAATGGGAATTTCGTGTTTTGAGATGAAAAACTGGGTTGGTTTTCATGAAATATGGGTTTATAACTATCAAAAACCTTAAGCGAAAGTTTTGAGTCCATCGGGTTTTTGAGAACAAAAATTCCAAAGAAAACAGGGCGTTACGGGCCGAAATGGTAATTTTGGGAAAAGGGGCACAACTGGAATTTCGTGCATTTGGGGTCAGAATCTGAATTTTTAAATATGAAAAATGATCTTAGAACTATCAAAAACCTTGGGATAAGGTCTTGGAACCCTCCGGTTTCTGATCTCTAATCTCTGACAGAAAACGGATATTTGCTTTGTGACTTTTAGAATAACTACTGGATATGTTTGTCTATGTTTAGAAAATACTTGAGCACCAAGTATTGAGCTATATATGTTCTATGTGTTATGTGTTACATGACTATGTGAGTTTATGCTTGCTTTGTGATTCATGAGCTAATTGTTATAACTTTATTGGTTTTATGATGAAAATGATTTTGGAATATGAAAGTATGTTTATTATTATTAGAAGTTGATCATGAATGATAGAGGAAATGCTTTAAAGATTGATTATGAGGAACCTTGTAGAACATGGAAAATTGCAAGATTTAGGAGCTGGAATTCGTCAGGAGACACTGAGCGGCCAATGGCGCTAAGTGGCCTATCCTATGTGTTGAGTAGCCTGACTGAAGTTCAGAATCTCCATTTTGAAACTTATTATTTTCTGGACATGAAACTTTTCTTAAACACGACTTTTTATACTGCTTGCAATTACCCATGGATCTGCTAATTTTACTAAGTAAACTGTTTGGCATGTTAGATTTATTGACTGGAGATAGTAAGTTAGATTTATGTTAAGAACAGAAAAAGTAAGGGCTACGGGATAACGATGTATGAGCTATGTGACGAGTATATGTTATGAATGCTATGTGACTTGTTGAAAAGGAACCCTAGGGCGTGAGGTCACTAAGTCCCTAAAAGGAAATAAAGGAAAATGATGATGTTAACGGAAACCAATCATTTCCTAGCTGTGTGACTAGCCGGCAAGAAAGGCAAGTTGAACCTTGGGATTACCTCGTCCCTAGCATAATGACGGCGGTAAGATCCCCTCACCATTCTTAGCATAAGAATGGATACTTCTATCGTGAACGATGACATTTCGTGGGAAGCAGAACCACTCAGGAAACCACTCAAGTTAAGCGCTGCTTGGTCCTCACGATACTGAGACAAAAAGAAGCTTCTGGCGGTTAGGCCACCACTACGGGGGGTTGAGCTTGAGTATATCCTCTAAGTGATATACAATTGTACATAAGTGGATGTGCGCAAAAGCTTATAATTAAAACGGGCACGGTTATAAGTGGACGCAAACGGAAACTTATTATATGAATTATGTGATCATATGTGACTTAGGAAGTAAGGTAGATAACAGATGACGTAGTTAATAAAGAATAGGTTTTTCCCTAGTCACATAGTAAATTAGGTAAAGCTGCTCAGGCTTAGTATGAGTCTTAATAATTAGTAGGGATCTAGTATAACTATGACACTTAGAAATCCCTGAGTGCCCTGGAGCATGAATGAGAATAAGAAGTCCCTTAATCCCTAAGATTTCCCACTGAGAGCGCCAAGTTCTCATCCCACTCATCCATGACTCCAGGGTTTGACGAAGGACAAGGAGAGGAGCTGAACGAGGAGGAACCATACCAAGGAAGGATAGCGGAAGACTAGAATATTAGATAGTAGACTGTATAGATGTATATGCACTTCTATGTGATATTTGTACTTACTACTTATAATATGACCTATGTGCTTGCCTATGAATGTATAATGGACTGTTACTTGTTATCTTGATATATGTTAATTATATCCATATCCTATTAGTTAAGCATGCTATGTTCAGCTTGCAATGTATTCTCTAATGCGACAAGGCTCCTAATTTACTCTATNAGAACCCTCATATCAACCTCCCCATTGCCAACAACAAACTCAAAACCCTTCCCAAGAGGTGCTGGAGATGTTGCTAGAGGAGATAATGCAGGGGCTAAAGGAGGTGCGTGCTGATTTGCAAGAGTTGAGAGGGGAGATAAAAGACACCATGGCTACATCTAGTGGGCATGAGGAGAACAGTTGCCCGGATAATGAGGTCGGGTGTGAAACTCCAGCATCTGACATCATTGATGATGGTGGGTCTTCAGAGGTTTTGGTAGAAGAGTCACCCCAACTCGTCACTCTTGATGATGAATATGATACAGAGGTGGTGTTTGAGGAGCCACAACCAGAGGAAGAAGCACATATCACTTGTGTTATTCCTGATGTGGTAGAGATGTCAGTTGAGCCTGATGTTCTGCCTAAATTCCCCCATCTATTCCATTAATCCCATCATCCCCTCTCCTAGTTTATCAGTTACCACCACTCGAGCTGCCCCTTAAGACACATGTCCCTCTCCTTGGACCATGTGAGTATGCTCAATTGGAAACTGATGGCCAGTTGCGGACCTTATGTGAAGGGCTTGAAGACTTTCTTCTTGCTACTAGGGAAGGTTAGACCATGTACAGGGACAGTTCAAGAAGCCTCCTAGTGGGAACCTTCATCCATCCCCACTTGGAGTGATTAACTGCCGGATGACCAAGCCAAGGCGAAGGCTCAAAGCTTCACGGCATCGATGGAAGATCTCAATGCTTGGCTCCCAAAAGAAACATGGTTTCCAAGGCCATGACATGACTCATATGGTATGGGATCCAGGTGGAGGCTACCGCAGCAAACTTTGGTGGATGTTTCTGGACCAGTTCAAACATGATCCTCCATGAGACAGCCGTCATCCATCCAACTTAAGGACATTAAACAAAAGTGCTGGGTGGGAGACAACCCACCGTTTGTGAGTTTTTCTTTCCTTTTTCTCTTATTTATTTGTTTTGCTTCTTCTTTTTTCTTGCCCTGTTTTGTGCACCGAGGCCAGTTCACTTCTTTAAGTGTGGGATAGGAAAGTTTTATTTGTTTAAGATAGTAGTTTTAACTGTGCAATAATTGTGAGAATTCATGAATAAGGGATAATTTAGACTAGTTGATAATTGATTTGTGCAATGTGAAATGTTGTGTTTGATTATTTATGGCATTATGTTTGATTGAGCATTTTATAAATCCTGGCATGTTTTAATTAATTGGATGATATTACCTGGTAAGCTTTTGACCCGTTTATAGGATGGCAACACTACATGTCATTCCTTTCTTTGTTGTGTATACACTCACTAGTGTTCAAGTCTAGAACTTGCCTGATTCTCTGCATTGCACTTTTACCTTTGTATATGACATGTGATATGATTGAGGCATTCTTTGTGTATTTAGCTTACATATCCATATGAACCTACCATGAATATTTGACCCTTGTTAGCCCCTTTGAGCCTTGTAGCCTTTTATTGAATAATTAGCACATTACAAGTTGATAAACCAAGAAAAAACATGATACACCTGACTTTTGGGCTTAGGAGAATTGTGGTATATTTGTTCATATGTGCTAAGCAACAAGTGTGGGGTTACATGAGGACATGTAACATTCAAAGTAGGGGGAGAGCAACCGCAATTGCTCCTATTGGTTGGAAAATCTATAAAGTGCCCATGAAATTTTTTTTTTGAGGCAACTAATCTGCAAAACAACCAATTAGGTGCACCGACAGAAACTCTCCCCTAAGCTAATGGGTAAGCGGTGGCAAGATTTCCAAGAAGAGTGAAAAAGTATAAAAAAAAGAAAAAAAAGTAAATAAAAGTGTTTGGGAATTTGTCACTAGGCTAATTAGAGAACAAGAGAAGCTAGTGGAGATCAAGGTCCTTGCACCGTTAGTTAAGCACACATGTCAAGAATTCTACTAAGTCCTAGGCTTTAGCTCACCGGCCATATGATATCCCACCTTGACCTTGACCCCATGACGACCTTAAAAAGACCTCTTGATGCATGTCATATATATTTGGTGATCCGTGATGTTTAGAAGAAAGTCAAGCCTATGAAGGCGACTCTAGTGTAGCGTTTGAGAGAGCATTGGATGAACCTATACACTTTGAGTGATGAGTGACACACACTAACCTGTGAGGCCCAATTGATTTTAACATGCCTTGACTTATTCTTTGTTCATAATTGCTATGCCAAGAAAATTAGTTTTAATGCACAATGATATCACCTCTTGTCTAAATGTACTTTTATTTTTGGATTGTCATGTATTTTGCACAGTTGTCTGGTAATTAGTGAGTCGGCTTAAGTGCCTCCCTGAGTTTCGCGGCTTTGTAGGGGGATGTAAATAGGCTCGCCGCACCAAAAAGATTTTTCTTTATTTGTTTTTTTGTTTTATTTTCATTTTTAGTTTGCTTTTGTTCTTAGTTTCTTGCATGAGGACATGCAATTGTTCAAGTGTGTGGTAATTTGATAGGTGGATTTTGTACCCTATTTTATTATTCTATAATTGAACATTGCATACTAAAAATGTTTGGTTTCAATGCTTAATTAATGTGTTTTGCACATTATCCCCTTTTGTGAGAAATTTAGAAAAACGCAATTTAAAGCACTATGTTTTATCTTAGAATTTAATGTGTAGATTTCTTTTGTTCTTTTTTAGTTTTCTACTGTAATTGCAGAAAATAAATTGTCAAGAGGATCATTGAAGATTTGAAGGAGATTTGATAAGATATCAATTTCAAAGAAGAGATTTGAAGAGAAGATTGAGACCAATAAATTCAAGATTAAATTCAAATTCAAAAAGATTTGGTCAAAGATTTGCTGAGGATTTTTAATGCTGACTTTGCCACGGATTTTGCGCCAGGATGGAGATTGAATCTCGATTTGACCTCAACTACAAAGTTGTAGATCTATCTCTTAGCTTTAATTGGAGATTTGAATCACCTCAATCCCATATCTGTAGCCGAAGTTATTGTGACTTTACTGACTGTTGTGCTGAAAGTGCGGGATTTACTCTCACTTTAGGCCAATCCTCTACAAATAGACATCCTCTCTAGAGAACTTCATACTCAGCCTCCACTTTTATTTTTTACACTTTTCTCTTTTATTTTATGCACTTTAGGTTTATGTTAGTAGTGCTTAGTTATTAGTTATTCAAGGATTATTGGAGAGCTCGCATTAACAATGCAAGCTCCCAACTATTTGCGAATTCCTTTCGTTCTCTAATTCAGGTTTTGTTATTTTAATTCTCCATTAATTTTTACTCTTTCTTATTCTTTATTTATTATGAGTTTTTATCCTCCACACATGGAGGAGTAGTTTCGTAATATCTTGCATGCGATAACTCTAGACTAGGATTAATTCGAGGTATTGTGCTTAATGTTTATTCATGATTTGTTCCGCCTGTGATTAATAATATAGCGATCGCATGTTATTTGTTAAGGTTAATTCTAGGTTGATAGATCTTGACAATTGTAGGATTTATTGATTTAGGATTTGGGAACTTTTTGGGAAACTAGTTAGATTTAATTAGGTTGTGCAATTGGAACATAATTGATATAGGTTTTTAATGCTGAGATCTTAGTTTTAATTCCTATATTAATAAATGCTTAGGGGATTGACGATCGTAGTCTCTTAGGTGAATTGCGTATTAGTTAGAGATTTCAACTAATAAACAACATCCCCTTATGAATAATTAATTAGGAACCAATGACAATTAATCCTTGATCTAGAAATACCGTATACAGGATATTGTTTTTTTTTATCATTGTTAACTTACTTTTATTTTGCTTTCTTTTTATTATTATTCATAAATCCAAACCCCCCTTTTTAATTGCAATTTTAATTGGTTCTAATTGCTTCCTTGAGAGACGACCTAGGTTAGCCCCCTTTACTACGATTTTGGGGTTGATTTAGTTTTATAAATTATTATTTGATTGTGCACTGAAATTAACGACGTTTTGGTGTGTGTCAACCCCACTGCAAATTGGAGCTTACCACTGACGTTGGACCTCACTTCTATTGGACAAGGGGGATGTTTTCACTTTCTTCTACTGTATCTAAAAATATCATTTGATAGAAGGGTGAGTTTGTTATCTCAGTGGTGGGTACCTCGATACCACACAAATATCATATATTGTACATAAAACATGGTGTGTGTGTGTGTGTGTGTGTGTATATATATATGCATCTAGCTGAATGATAAATAAATATATAATAAATTGTAAGTAAATCTGAG
>QANU01103972.1:0-37058 GCA_003254905.1 Nissolia schottii
TTTATGTTCTGCTTCAGTTATCCCTAACCTATAGCGACTGTTGTTATATGCTCTCCAAAATCATGCACGGCTCCTACTTTACAAATGATAATGGAAAAGAATACTTTTTAAATTGGTCCATATTTTCCTTAATCAAGTATTTTCGAAAAAGTAATGAGCGACTATAAGTATTCCCACCAAGTGATTTACCACCAAGTGAGCATTGCGTACTACTCGAGGGTATGCAGTTAGCTAGGGTGTTACATTATGCTTGTTGAAAAGTGTGGTGGAAACCCTAAAAGTTATGCTTGAGATTGGTTTTGAAAGGTTGTGCAAGAAGTGAAACAAAGCAAGTTTGAGAAGCTGAAACACGTCCAGGGCGCTGAGTGGCCTCATGAGGATGCTGAGCGGCCTGACTCGTTTTAAGGTTCTCAGGCCTGTGGTTTATGTGAACTCTAGGTCTGTGACTATGAGGATTCAGGGTCCGCTGAGCGGCTTAGCAAGGGCGCTGAGCGGCCTGAAACCCCAAAGTGACTAGATCACACAGGTGAATCTTTTTAGGCATCCTATGAAACACCCCTAGCCGATTCAGTACGCTCGAGTCGTATGTAATACCCACTAGGTTGTTTACTTGCTGGTCGTTTCTTTAGGTTTCGAAAGTACTAGCTTTAACAAAATAAGGACCCAAATTTTTTTTTCCACACATACAGTTTGTAACATAGGAGCCGTGAGTGCAACAGAATAATATAACAAACGATATCCTTGGTAAGTTAGGTTCGAGTCGGTGAATACATATACTACATACATAACGGGTCCTCTGCATATACCTATACTCATCATATACTAGTTATATTACATAGCCCATACACATGTTCAAGCAATACATTTATTCCTTCTACGGATCTACTACAAAGCCAGCTAAGTATCCTTGGACGGGTTCTCCTCGGGTTCTACAGCATCAGCATAGTAAGACTCGTCCTCAATCCTTGAAGCCATAAGCGAGTGGGGGTGAGAACGGTAGGTCCTTAGTGAGTAACATTTCAATCGTCGCTTTTTAATTCTCGGTCATTCTCTAGGCCGCTCAGAGGTTATTCTAAGTGTACAATGCAACTAAACCCCTACTGATTATTATCTTGGTCCTATGCTCTGGGAAGCTTTATCTAAATTACTAGGTGACTGGTTCCTTAATCTTGTTGTTACCTAGGCTTCGTGCTTATTAACTGTGCGTTGCTACTAGAGACATACTATTCGTCTTGGATCGTTTCCTCGACGATATAAAATGCATGAACAGTTATACATAATGCTTCAGGAAAATATACATACATATTCGTCATCACATCATCAACTATAAATCCATACAGTTACTTTCATAGTGCATGAGGGGATCTGGGGATCTCTTACGCGCTCTATGGCTGTGTCTTACTTAGTCCGTGCACCCTTGTAACCGTGGCCTTGGATTACAACCTCTTTTTGCCACTATTGTATCGACCCAGTGGCGCTCTTTACCGGTATGGTAGCTAACCATGCAAAGCTCATAGGAGGTAATCATCGAATATAATAGGTGCAACCATTCCCTCTTGCTGGAATGGCGAGGGATCAAACCTATGAGTGATCAAGCGTGGACACGCTTAGATCGGCCCTATGACTCGATCCGGTTTCTCTTTCCTCTTTTAGTGGGGCCCCTTAGTTATCATTTCATTTGTACAGACCTATGCCTGTTTTACATATCTGGGCCTATGCCCGTCTCTCATCGTGGTCAGGTCTCTTTACCTGCGTTGCTCATAACCAATTCATCTTGCTGAATTGGCGAGGGGCGTGTCTGTAAGGCTTTGCCAAGATAATAGGTATTTCCTAACCATATAACTAGACCCCTAAACTATGGTCGACCGTACCAACTGGGGTCGGGACCTTCCTAATCCATCTTTGTTTCCTAGGGTTCCATTATGATCTTCATTAAACTTTAACGTGAACCTCTAATTATCTAAGGTCGTCCTAACTCTTACAACGACCTTTCCTCATGATGCATGCTTAAATTAGACAAAGGCATACATAACTATGCATGTTGGATCCCATAGAACCTTTAAAATACAAGTTTCAGTAGGCATTCGAATGAACTAGGTTTTTGCATTCGATTGATTCTTTCATTCGAATCCCATGAGAATGCAATCGATTGAAATCCTGCTCTGGCTTTCATTCGATTGAAAGCTCATGCATTCGACTGAAATCCCTTGGGAATTCATTCGAATCCCACAGTAAAAAAATCGCCTCGAGAGTAAATTCTCCAGGGGTTTGCTCCGCGTAACTTTTTCGTCTCCACAGTGATCCAATCAGTACAGTTATGGTTTCCAAACATCAAAATCATCAAAATCTAACCTCCCTAACTCATTTCCTATAGTTTGTACAAGAAGGTTTTTCACTCACATACACAGAAATGCACATAAATAATCATCAAATAAACCACATAGACAGTGCGCTTAGAGTTACCCACTTCCTACGCGAATTTGAAGTCAGTAGGTTGAAAGCAAAGAAAATCCTTGTCGCAACGGTATGCTCCAAGAAATTTTCGGAAGTCCGGTAGCGCTCTCGCGATGTGCTTGAAAGGTACTGGAAAAGTGAAAAACTGAAGAAAGTGGCATTATAAAACTCTTCTTCGGTGGGCATCAGGGGGCATTTATAACCGTGGCCCCCTGTTGCTGTTACTTATTTATTTAATTATTAATTAATTATTATTATATTATTATTTTATTATAGTTATCTTAAATATCCTAACTCTTGCCCTATTTTAGTCACGTTTGATCACTCCTGCCCCACCCACGGTCTTTGGAAAAATATGGTAAATATACATCTGTGATCTGCGAATTTTTTCGGTCAGGATGACGCGTCGAAACAAGGTATCCGGGAACTTGTTTCCGCCAGTCAATCTCTCACAGATCATTTTAGTCCTCGACCAGATTTCCATTGGCACCAAAATTGAGTACGAACTTTGCGGGGCTTAGTGGGGTCGCGACTTCCTAGTTTCCCTCCCAGTTCAAGGGGAACGAGTCTCATACTTAATTTCCTCTAACCCAAATTTGGGTTACTTTGTACTTTTTATCTAGGCCAGGGTCATAAGTTTCGCCGAAAATCTTCCTAAGGGATAACTGGGATGTTACATCCTATGTACTTTCTTGGACCTACAGGTTTCAACAAGCATGTATCCATGTAGGTTCTGTGTATGTGTTATATTGGTAATATCATGGTTTATGTGTATGTGCTTACAAGAATGATTGTAAAACTATGTGTTGTACTTGTAATATCATGGTTTAGGTGTATATGCTTATCTGAATGATTGTGGAACTATGTGTTATACTTGGATTATCATGCATCATGAGGATTGCTGTCATAGGACGTTAGGGCAACTTTATCATGCTAGAAGTATGTCACCTAAGAATTTGAAATATTAAGAATAAACTTAGGGAAGAAAGCAAAGATTAGAACAAGCTTAAGACAGGTCCCGACCATCGAGGGTTCGGAATACCTGGAAGTCAAAACTTAGTTATACTGGTAGGAAAACCCCTCTTGGCAAGTCTACGGACACGCCAAAGAAGAATAGAATATACAGTAAGAAGAACAGAATAAACAGTAAGAAAAATAGAATGAACAGTTAGACATTGGTCCACTTCAGATCTTGCTATGAGGGCAGACCCTTTGCCACCTGGTGAGCTGGTGGAGTCATGCTGGCTCAAGGAATAGGTAGAAAAGTTTAAGCCATACATCGTCAGGGGAGGAGTCCCAGGTATACGAGGAGGTATGGATTTGTCAGCTTCCGGCCTTACTGTCAGGGCGGACCCTTCGCCACTCAGTGAGCGGGTGGATTCATGTGGCCTCGAGGAGCAGAGAAAAAAGGTTAAGTCATACATCGCCAAGGGATGAGTCCCAGGTGTATGAGGAGGTGTGGACCAACATTTAAAGTAAGAGTAATGCAATACCCTGCATGCATAAGATATGTGATGAAGTGCTACGTAAATAACTATATATGTATATACGTGTATGTATCTATGTGTTCAGGCATTCCAAGTGAAGCAGTGTCACGAGAGCGTCCCCCAAGGTATAGGTTGCGTAAGTATGTGCTCCACGGGCACAATACTCAGATGGTTAGGAATAGAAAGCGCGAGAACCTAGTAAAGAAAGATTAGATTCCCCGGTCACAAAGATTAGATTCCCCGGTCACCTAGTTAACTAGATAAAGCTGCTCAGGACCTAGACAAAGATAATAATCAATAGGAGTTAGTATGCATGAACACGTAGAGATCTCCCGAGTGACTTGGAACATAACTGAGAACTGAAACATTATGTAATGCTAGGGATTCCCACTGAGGACTAAGAGTTCTCACCCCCACTCCGTTATGGTTCTAGGGGTGCAAAGCGAGTAGATCGACGAGGCCGACATGTGGTAGGATGGCGGATAAGCTACAACAGGGCAACCCCAGAACAGTAGCAGGACTTCCACCTTCGCTTTAGGGCGATTATTGTTTTGTTTAAGAAACAGTTGAATGGTCTAGTCAGACCATCGACGATTATGTGCATTAAATGTATTGTATATTATTAATCCCCGGTGTATCTGTCTTTTGGACCCATGTACTTATATCTGTAAATGTAAATATATGTATATCCAGTACATTGCGCATTGATAATCGCTTAAGTCTGATTGGACTTTATCGCTCGTATGCTTATATGAATTCTTGTACGTTCATGACTCCTAGTTTACATATTGTTAAAACAAATGAACGATTTTCAAAATGGTCCATATTTTTGCGTAAGAGATATTTGCAAGGCAAAAAAGTATGGGCTAAAAGTAACCCTACCAATGGATATAACAACCCTATAATCAGTGTTACCACAATCGCATAGACTGAAAGTAGGTGTGTTACATTATACATCTAGGTCTAAAACCGATACACCTTTGTTTATAATTACATATTACAATTACTGCACTTACGAGCTAATGGCATAACTAATCCATTAAGCTAATACAACATGCAAAATACAGTACGCCTAGGAGTCCTGATGCGTAGATCCAATCGCAGTCCTGCTGCTTCCCTGGAACACCTTGACGCCAAGGCCTCTACTTTTCTATTGATGCCCATTCTGCTCCGGCGTACTTGTCGTGCCCCCCTGGAATCATAAGTGAGTGGGGGATGAGCACGTCGCGTTCTCAGTGGGAAACCTTGGGGATTAACTTCTTGTTTCTTTACTCAATTATGATCTTGCCGCTCAAGGGGTCTCTAGATGACATTGTTATACTAGAGCAACCTTATGTGTTATGGTCGTCAGGACCCGCTGAGCGGCCAGGGTTTTTGCTGAGCGGACTGTGAGGCGCTGAGCGGCCTGTGAGGGCGCTGAGTGGTATACCCTAGGCTCTGAGCGGCCGGATCGAAGTCAGACTCCCCACTTCGAAACTTGTTATTTTCTGAACATAAAACTTTGCTTAAAACATAATTTTTATACTGCTTGCAATTATCCATGGATCTACTGATTTTACTAAAGTATGTTAAAAGTTAGGAACTAAGGATTATGTTCAAGGCTTTCTAAAGTATGATAAATGTTATGAACTAAGGATTTATGTTTAAGGCATATGAACTGTGACTGGAATGAACTGTATTGATGAATGTGCTATGTGATTATGTTTCATGGAAATGGTTTTATAAAAGGAAAGGAAAAAGGAAAATAAAGGAAAGGAAAGGAAAGGAAAAGGAATAGGGCATGACGTCACTAAGTCCCAAAAAGGAAAAAGGAAAGGAAGGAAAAAGGAATCTTTTCCTAGCTGTGCTACTAGCCGGCAGGAAAGGCAAGCTGAACCCTGGGCATGCCTTGTCCCTAGCATAAGGACGGGGTAGGGTCCCCTCGCCATCCCTAGCATAAGGATGGACTCTCCTATCGTGAGCTACTGAGGTTAAGCACTGCCCAGTCCTCACGGTACTGAGACAGAAAGGAAGCCTGTGTGGCGGTAGGCCACCGTTACGGGGGGGTTAAGCTTGAAGTATGTGCTCTAAGTGATATAACTGTACATAAGTGGAGCTGCAAAGAAGCTTATAATTAAAATGGGCGCGGTTATAAATGGACGCGCACTGAAGCTTATTATGTGATTATGTGAAATATATGATTATGTGTGACTTAGGAAGTAAGGTAGAGAACAGATGACTTAGTTAATGAAGAGTAGGTTCCCCAGTCACATAGTTAATTTAGATAAAGCTGCTCAGGCTTAGTATGGATCTTAAAATCAGTAGGGCTATAGTATAACTGTAACACCTAGAAAACCCTGAGCGGCCTGAAGCGTGAATGAGGATAAGAAATCCCCCAATCCCTAAGATTTCCCACTAAGAGCGCTATGTTCTCACCTCACTCATCCATGACTTCAGGATTCGACGAGGGACAAGGAGATGAGCTACATAAGGAAGGCTGAAGACTGGACGATTACCCAGTAGATTATATTTGTACTTGTACTTCTAGGTGATATATACACTTAATACTTATAATACTAACTATGTATTTGCTTATGAATATATGAAGGACCATTGTTTGTTATCTTGGCGGGTACTAATGATATCTATATTTATCGTTAAGCATGCTATGTTTCTGCTCGCAATGTATGCTCTAACGCGACAAGGCTCCTAATTTACTCTATGTGACGTATAAAGAAAGTTTAAATTTGGTCCATATCTTGGGTAACAATATTTTAAAAAAAAAAAAGTATAAACGGGACTAAGTATTATCCCCACCAAAGCAGATAACAACCTGACAAGCAAGTTTACGACATAAGCGTAGGCTAGCGAGCTAGGGTGTTACACCACACGCGACGTATTATACACCCTAGGACCTTATGTCCACATGCGATGTATTATACGCCCTAGGGCTTTCGCCCACACGCGATGTATTATACACCCTAGGACCATATTCTTTGACCTTAATGGCAGAGCTCTTACCACACACGCATTTAGTGCAAACGTATTTCATATCATAGCTTTCTTCACTTCACGCACCCTCGGCAGCTTCAACATGATCTTATGTCATAAATCTTATGCTTTCCTATACTTATTCTTTAACATATCTTGATGTCTTGTCCTTTTATGCTTGTGCCTTGTCTTGCCATGATGTCGTATGCTTTTATGCACGTGTTTAAAGGGCATGTCGCTGGACTTACCCAGTGAGGGGATTTCCTATTCGTATAACTAAGTTCTATCTCTAAGGTAATCGGAGCCCATGGTGGCTGGTTGTAACAGCCCGACTTTTCCCTTCCCTATAAATAATTAAGAATCTATTAATAAGGAAAAGATAAAATAAAAATAAAATAAAATTTAATATTAATTTTAATCCCTGTAATTGTGATCTCGTGGCGTCCGGTGACGTTCGGGTCGATATTAGGTTATTATTAGAATTTAATCATGACTCAAAGGAGTCTGTAAAATACACTAATATGAAAATAAATTTGAGAATATCTCAACAAAGATTTAAATATTAATAAGAAAAATTAATAGGTCACAACGGTATGTTCGAAATATTTTTAGGACTTCCAGACATAAATAGTTAATGAGAAAACATGACCAAAACACACATAGACAATTGACACATGGATGGCCAAGGGTCACAAATTTCCCACGGCAGCCCTTGTCCCACGTGACACACACACCAAATCCTTATTCATTTTGGTTAACTCTAATTATGCTAACCAAAGCTCTTCCACCCGAATCCATCTGTGCCTTTATTGAATTCTCTTATTTTCACACACACATAGCTAAGACAAGTAGCAGCACAAGCCGTAGCCTCCTCTTCCCTTGGTGAGAAAACCTCAAGCTTCCATGACCTAAGCTCCATCACATCTCCATCTTCCTATTTCCATTTGTTTCACTTCTTGGCAAGAAGAACTCAAGCAAGCAAGCAAAGCTCAATTTCATCCTTCCTCCATCACTAAACAACTCTTTAGCAAAGTGGGTAACTCTAGTTCCTCACCTATTGATGGTGGATGCTTGATTATGTAATTATGTGTGTGTGTGTGTTTCTTTACATATATGTTTATGTATGTTAGAATCTATGTTAGGGCTTAGGAAGATGACTCTGAAGGGTCCTGTGACCTGGACTAGATAGGTTTATTATGTGTGGAATATGTGTAAAAACTCAAGAAGGATCCATGGGAGAAAAGGGAAAGAAAGAGGAGTCTGTAGAGTTGTTGAGCGGCGCCTGAACTGGTGCCGAGTAGTTCCGCGGAAAGCGATTGAGAGGAGTCTGTAGAGAGTTGTTGAGCGGTGCCTGGACTGGTGCCGAGTAGTTCCGCGGAAAGTGATTGAGAGGAGTCTGTAGAGAGTTGTTGAGTGGCGCCTGAACTGGTGCTGAGTGGTTCCAGAGAGAGTGACTGAGAGGAGTCTAGAGAATTGTTGAGCGGGCACCTGGGATGGTGCTGAGTGGGTTCCGCGGAGGTTCCCTGGAGTTGCTGAGAGGGTTATGTAGAGAGTGCTGAGGGGGCCCTAGGGTATCGCTGAGCGGCCTGAGACCAGAATGTCTTAGGGAGACCTTCTTGAGGCACATAATCTAACACTCCATGTTATAACTATGATTTGTAACTGAAAAATGTGAAGTATGTGTATTCATGCATTTGATAAGGAAAGTTAAAGAATTAGAAGTAACTATGAGATAAGTAAAGATTCTGAAATGAACCATAGGAAACAAGTCATGACATGCTGCAGGTATAGAAAAGCAAGAAATGCCGAAATACTGCTGAAAAATGCTGAAAAGGCAAAATGC
The DNA here is from genome assembly GCA_003254905.1 of Nissolia schottii. NCBI lineage: Eukaryota > Viridiplantae > Streptophyta > Magnoliopsida > Fabales > Fabaceae > Nissolia > Nissolia schottii. The sequence goes on from QANU01103972.1 coordinate 8,755, forward strand.
CAAATGCTGAAAATTCTGAGGCCGTGATCACGAGAGTTAAACCATGATCCCACTTCAGGAGGTCGTCAAAGAAGCATCCTGAATGTGGAAGCCCGCCACAGGTGGTGTCGATATGGAATACCTGGAGGTGTGCGGTTACCACGCCTAGCATTATCGAAAGGGGGCAAGCTAAGGTGGGGGTACAATATCCGCCCACTGTCGAGGGGTCCCGAGGGGGCACACGGCAGGTGGAAGCCCACCGCAGGGGTCAACAGAGGACCACCTGGAGGTGCGAGGTTATTCCGTCATAGTATTGTTAAAAGAGGACAATGCTATGGTGGGAATAACACATATTCCAAAAGCAGGTTTATTCTGTTATGCATATGTTCATTCTGTTAGGCATGAATATCCAGCATGTTTATTCTGTTATGTATGAATATCTGATATCTGTAATTTATGATTCTGCTGTTATGTCATTACCGTCAAGAGAACGCTCGAGACGGCTATGTATGTAAACGAAATGTTAATAAGCATGAGAATGTAGTAAGCAAGAGTAGTTCCCCTATCACATAGTAAAGTAGATAAAGCCATTCAGAACTTAGGCCAGATAATAATCAGTAGGATGTTTAGTATGCATGTTCACTTAGAAATCTCTGAGCGGCCTGAAGTCCGACCTAATATGAGACGAGACTCAGGAACTAAAGTTATTTCTACTGAGAACCTACCGTTTTCATTCCCACTGCCTTATGACTTCAGGTACTGATGATGATTCTTACTTTGAGGATGGTGACGAGCCGCCAGCAGAGCCATGAGCGGCCATGATAGGAGATGGACTTAGAGAGCAGGATGTCAGGATTTTTGCCAAGGGCATACTGAGTAGTATTCCAGTAGCCCTTGTATTTTGATATTATGTATTTTGGATCATGTATTTGATATTTTGGTTTATGTACATGTTATGTGTATCTTATTGTATATACAACTATGTGACTGCTATGATGGACCAATGATTGTATATTGGATGTTTTATTATTATATTGTTATACGCCTTGTTATATTGTTCTTTCGGACGCATGGCTCTATTTTAGTAATTATTCAATGCAAATGAAAAGTTTAAAATGGGTCCATATTTTCTTAAGTAACTATTTTTGAAAGATAACAGTGGACTAAGGTATTCCAACCAGGTAGAAAACAACCTAGTGAGCATTGTTTACTACGTACGGGTAGACAGTTAGCTAGGGTGTTTCACCGGTACCTTCTTACACATTCATTGGTTCCCTATGTCCAATTATGAGCTTGTCATCATTAAGTGGTCATTTCTTTAGTTAGCTAAGGTTGCCCTAGTATCTTAATGACAACCCGTTCCTTATGATGCATAATAACATAATCAAGGTGCGTAATACATAACACACATCTCAATGGATAGGAAAAACTTAATACAGGGAGTTGAAACCTTAAGCCGTTCGAATGACCTCTCAAGAGTCACTCGAATGTCATAGAAGTTGGCTATCGGGTTGGTGCATAAGAATGGGTCATTCGAATGACCTAGGCTTAATTATTCGAATGACTTAGGCCTTGTCCTCTCAGTATACAAATTTGGGGATTTCATTTGAATGACCAAGGCCTAGTCATTCGAATGACTCGCCTCTAACTCTCAGTGTTTGAAATTTCAAGGATTCATTTGAATGACCTAGGGTGGTCATTCGAATGACCTATGTTATTTTGCTATCTGTTCTTAAAATTTCGTGGTTCATTCGAATGACCTCCAGCTTGGTCATTCTAATGACCACAAACCTGTAACAAGTATCGATGATTCTTTTGCTACCATTTCATGCACCAATCCATTCCAATCTTAAACAATAACAAATACATATTTCTAATACTCAGATAAACATATTTTCATCATTTAAACACAACATATTTCATAAATACATTAGTTCAACATATCTTACATAAATACACATACTTCCATATATTCACACATAAACACACTTAGATCACCAAGGTGGTGGTGATTTAGGCTTAGTTACCCACCTCCAAAGAATTCTTGGTTGGTGGTGGGAGTGTTGACAAGAGGCCTCCAAGAGTGTTGGAGAATTACTTGCTTTCTTCCTCTAAAAAGGAAGACTATGTGCTTGTTTTCTTGTGAGGAGTGGATTGAGTTTTCTAGAGAGAACAAGATGACCTTCCTCCCTAAATTTTTAGTAGAAGAAAGTAGGAAGAAGGTGAGGGAACTTGGAGCTTGGGTGTTTGGTTTGGCTTGGGAGATTAGGCTAGAATGTTTGAGTTTTTGCTCTAAAACTATGGTGATTTCTTTGGAGAACTTGGTTTTGGTTATGGAGTGTAAATGAAAGAAAGGAGAAGATGAAAAATGAGAGAGAGAGCTGATGGTGTGTGTGTGTGTTCGGTGATGGTGAGGGAAATTTTGGGAAAATTCTAATTTTAACAAAATAAGGTAATGATGATGAATAGTGAGAAGCATAGCCCTAGGTATGGTTGATGGTGATAGGTGTAAGAAGGTTGGTGGTGGGGGTATTTAGGGTTATAACAATGGCCAAGAAACTCAAAACCTAAGCTCTGATACCAAATGATGTGAACCAAAGTTATTGTTTAAATTGAGCTAACGCAAGTTGTTCAACAAATTAACTCTCAATTTGTTGGTTGATGAACTTGGCTAGAAAAATTAGTTTTGCTTTGCAAAACTAAGAGAAATGTAGGCAGTGGAATTTGATAGCTAACCAAAAAATTAGAATCACACCAATTTGAGACAAAACACACAAAGGATTTGGTTAAGTCCTTTGATAATCTCACTTCTTGAATCACTCAAAAATTCAGGAGAATCACTCTCACAAATAAGTTTGATAGAAATCAAAGAAATGCTGAATCTTGTTGTATTTTCGTATTACCACTTTGGCTGCCTTATATAGCTTTCCATTTTGTGTTATATAATACCAAAAGTCACAAAATTAACTCCTAAAGGCTGCACCAAAAACCCCAACCGAAAATCTACTCTAAAAGCACTATAATTGCATTAACATTCAGCCAAAGATGCTTTGTAACCTATGGCTAAGCATTCAACAATTGGCTGCCCATTAAGAACCAACTAAATGCAACACAATGCACTAATTCTCACTTATTCCACGACGAAAAACGTCTAAAACTGAATGGCATAACCATTTATTAGAAAAACATTAAACATACACTCTAAAAAATCTCATTTAGGTTACACCACTTGGAATGCACGTTTCCATGATGCAATTCACCATTTTGGACCCATTATTCCCTCCCTCTTGAAGAGGATTTGTCCTCAAATTAAAGTCTCCTTCATCTGGTCTCATGAGTTCATCCACTTGTTTTCCTTTGTTTCTGGTGTATTGCTTCTATATGTTGGCTTATTGTGTAGAGAATCTCCTGGAATAAGATCAATTTGATGCTCAATTCCCTTCAATGGTGGTAAACCACTTGGTACATTTGCTGGAAAAACATCTTGGAAATCCTTCAAAACAGATTTAACACTAGAAGACAATTCAAAGTTATCAATATTGCTAATGTTTAAAATTAGATTCTTGCAATACAACACATAAAAGGGTTGCTTTTCAAGAAACTTCGTCTTCAATTCCTTCTCACGAATCAATAAATTGTGTTGCCTCTCATGTGTATTACTCTTTTCACTCTTTTTTTCCTCTCTTTTTCTTTTTTCAAGTGTATCACTCTTTTCACTCTCTTTTTCCTCTCTTTTTCTTTTCTCAAGTGTATCACTCTTGGGTATACTCTCAAGTGTTTCACTCTTCTGTATACTCTCAAGTGTATCACTCTTATGTATACTCTCAAGTGTTTCACTCTTATGTATACTTTCAAGTCCACCACTCTTCTCTTTTTCTTTCCTCTCTTGGAGAATGTTTTCCCTCATGCGAATTTGGTCCTCACATACCTCTCTTGGACTCAAAGGTTTGAGTACCACCTTCTTTCCTTGATGAATGAGTGAAATCTTATTAGTAAACCCATCATGGAAAGCATGATTATCAAATTGCCATGGTCTTCTTAATAATAAGTGACTCGCCTCCATAGGAACCACATCACACAAAACTTTGTTGGTATATTTTCCAGTGGAAAATTCCAACTCCACTTGCTCCTTCACTAGAACCTCACCTCCTTCACTAAGCCATTGAAGTTTATACGGCCTAGCATGCGGTTTAGTGACTAGATTTAGTTTTGAAACCAATCTATCACTAGCTGAATTTATGCAACTCCCCCTATCCACAATCATCATACACACCCTACCCTTGATGGAACACCTTGTATGGAAGATGTTTTCTCGTTGGGTCACATCCACAGCTTTCAATTGACTTCCTAACAATCTCTTAATCATCGACATCTCTTCCTCAATTCTATTTTGTTGAGGCTCCCTCTCATTTTTTTTTCTCTCCTTACTTCTTCTCCATGATGACTCGTATTCTCCAATTGGTCCAACCTCTCATGGAGTGCATCATTTTCTTGCTTCACCAACCTCTCCAAATGTTGTGTTAAAGCTTGCATTTGGCATTGTGAAAGTCTTCCTCCATCATTATGATTATCACCTGCCATCTGAAATACCAAATGATATACAACAATAATATGTAGAACAAGTTTTTTTTCTCTTCTCTTTTTTTTCATTTTTTTTTCAAAACTAAACAATAACAATGGCCAAGAAACTCAAAACCTAAGCTCTGATACCAAATGATGTGAACCAAAGTTATTGTTTAAATTGAGCTAACGCAAGTTGTTCAACATATTAACTCTCAATTTGTTGGTTGATGAACTTGGCTAGAAAAATTAGTTTTGCTTTGCAAAACTAAGAGAAATGTAGGCAGCGAAATTGGATAGCTAACAAAAAAATTGGAATCACTCTAATTTGAGACAAAACACATAAAGGATTTGGTTAAGTCCTTTGATAATCTCACTTCTTGAATCACTCAAGAATTCAGGAGAATCACTCTCACAAATAAGTTTGATAGAAATCAAAGAAATGCTGAATCTTGTTGTATTTTCGTATTGCCACTTTGGCTGCCTTATATAGCTTGCCAAGTTGTGTTACATAATACTAAAAGTCATAAAATTAACTCCTAAAGGCTGCACCAAAAACCCCAACCGAAAATCCACTCTAAAAGCACTATAATTGCATTAACATTCAACCTAAGATGCTTTGTAACCTATGGCTAAGCATTCAGCAATTGGCTGCCATTAAGAACCAACTAAATGCAACACAATGCACTAATTATCCCTTATTCCACGGCTAAAAAGTCCAAAACTTAATGGCATAGCCATTTATTAGAAAAACATTAAACAAACACTCTAAAAAATCTCATTTAGGTTACACCACTTGGACTACACGTTTCCATGATGCAATTCACCTATTTGGACTCATTAGCTATAGCAAAATTTTCCCAATAAATCCCCGAGGCTCCCTCCCGTCTCCCGTCTCCCGTCCCCTTCACTCGAACTCCCCTCGCTCCAGCCTTTCCTTTCTCTTCTTCCCCTCACCCTCAAATTCCTTGAGCCCACCGAGGACACCCCACCACCACCGTTGGAGAAAGCCACCTTGGGTTTGAGCAAGCTTCAAGCACAAAGGAGATCTCAACCTCTGTCCACACCTCCAGCAAGTGGGTAACCCTTGCCCAAAAACCCCCTTTGATGCATATTCTCATATGTGTATGTGATTAAAAGAAAATTATATGTGTTTGTATGATAAATGGCCTGACCGTGTTATGTGTGTGTGTGATGTGTTCTGCTGTAAAACTAGCTGATTAAAATGAAAAGGGGTTCACGAAACTGAGAAAGAAAAGAATGAAATTTGTTACAGGTCTATGGTCATTCGAATGACCAAAGCCATGGTCATTCGAATGAACCACGAGATCCATCGAAATAAAGACAGAAGTCAGGAATCATTTGAATGGCGCTCAACGTGTCATTCGAATGTACCGCGAGAAAATCCTTTCAAATTCAAATCAGAAGGCGTTCATTCGAATCGCCAGGCCTTGGGTCATTCGAACGAAACCTCAAACTGCAAGCAATAACTTTTTCTAAATGCCAGTCATTCGAATGACTTTCGCTAGACATTCGAATAGGTCGCCATTTTAATAAAAGACAAGGTACAAGGTCGAGAGCATTTGAATGACTGATAGGTGGAGTTTGTACCCTATTTTATTATTCTATAATTGAACATTGTATACTAAAAATGTGTAATTTTAATGCTTAATTAATATGTTTTGCACATTATCCTGTTTTGTGAGAAATTGAGAAAAATGCAATTTTAAGTACTACTTTATCTTAGAATTTAATGTGTAGATTTCTTTTGTTCTTTTTTTAGTTTTCTATTTTAATTGCAGAAAATAAATTGTCAAGAGGATCATTGAAGATTTGAAGGAGATATATAAATTTCAAAGAAGAGATTTGAAGAAAAGATTGAGACCAATAAATGCAAGATTAAATTCAAATTCAAAAAGATTTGGTCAAAGATTTGTTGAGGATTTTTAACGCTGACTTTGCCACGGATTTTGTGCTAGGATAGAGATTGAATCTCGATTTGACCTCAACTACAAAGTTGTAGATCTATCTCTTAGCTTTAATTGAAGATTTGAATCACCTCAATCCGATAACTGTAGCCGAAGTTAGCGCGATTTTACTGACTATTGTGCTGAAAGTGCGGGATTTACTCTCACTTTAGGTCAATCCTCTACAAATAGATATCCTCTCTCAACAACTTAGAGAACTTCATACTCAGCCTCCACTTTTATTTTCTGCACTTTTCCTTTTATTTTTTGCACTTTAGGTTTATGTTAGTAGTGCTTAGTTCTTCAAGGATTGTTGGAGCGCTCGCATTGACAACGCAAGCTCCCAACTATTTGCGAATTTTTTTGCTTTTCTTATTCAGGTTTTTTTATTTTAATTCTTCATTATTTTCCACTCTCTTATTCTATTTATTTATTATCCATGGAGGAGTAGTTTCTTAATATCTTGCATGTGGTAATTCCAGATTAGGATTAATTCGAGGTCTTGTGCTTAATGTTTATTCATGATTTGTTCCACCCCTAATTAGTAATATAGCGTTCGCATGTTGTTGGTTAGGGTTAATTCTAGGTTGATAGATCTTGACGATTGTAGGATTTATTGATTTAGGATTTGGGAACTTTTTGGGGGAACTAATTAGATTTAATTAGGTTGTGCAATTGGAACATAATTGATATGAGTTTTAAATGCTGAGATCTTAGTTTTAATTCCTGTATTAATAAATGCTTAGGGGATTGACAATCGTAGTCTCTTAAGTGAATTGTGTATTAGTTAGAGATTTCAACTAATAAACATGCCTCTTATGAATAATTAATTAGGAGCCAATGACAATTAATCCTTGATCTAGAAAAGCCGTATGCAGGATATTGTCTTTTATCATTGTTTATTTATTTGTTTTAATTTTCTTTTATTTTAAATTCAATCAATTCAACCCCCCCCCCAATTTAGTGTAACTTTTAATTGATTCTAATTGCTTCATTGAGAGACGACCTAGGTTAGCCCCCTTTACTACGTTTTTGGGGTTAATTTAGTTTTATAAATTATTATTTGATGTGCACTAAAATTAACGACGTTTTAGTGTGTGTCAATGACCCATGTGGAGTAACATTCGAATGACCTCAAGACATTTGAATACCTCAGCTGGGGTGGTATTCGAATGACCATGAGCGTTCGAATAACATGAAGAGGTGCCATTCGAATGACTCAAGCATTCGAATGACCTTGGGGTGGCATTCGAATGACCCATTACCCCAAACCCCGTAGAATATGTTTCTCGTATTTTTAGTGTGCCGTATGTGTACTAAGTCTTATTATTCATGCATCACGAGGACCGGTTGCCACTAGGACCGTAGGGTGACCCTAGATTACTAGAAATGTAACGCTTAATGTAAATAAAGAGCATAATTGAACGTAGGAATGAAAATATTTCTTAAGAAGGTACCCGCCAACCAGGGCTCGGTGTGCCTTAAAGAAAAGTACGTAATTATGAAATAGGAATCCCCTCTAGTGGCAAGTCACACATGACACACCCCTGCTAGTTTCGCAAGGTAAACTGGTCTAAAGTTTAAAGAACGCAAGCATAGGCCTGAACGCGGGTTTCCACCCGAAAGTCAAGAAAGAAAGAAAAGAAAAGAACAAAAAAGAAAAGAAAGTTAAGGCCACCGGTAAGGGGTGTGTAAGAGCTCAAGTTAAGAAAAGAAAAAGACAAGCAAGGCACGAGTCTACTCCAGGCACCATCAAAGGGTGGGCCCCTCACCATCTAGCACGCTAGCTGGTCACCTCCAGATCGTCAATTGATGAAAAAGAACCTGCGACACTCGTGGTGAGCTACCACTCGGGAAAGGAGCGCTGCCCGATCGCCGACGAGATGTTAATAGTAAGTGGGTTGCAGCCGAACTGGGACGACGGTCCCACGGACTGCGAGGGAGAAAGGACGAACAAGTAAAGGAACGAAAGAGGACGCAGCCATAGGGCGCGTAAGAGAACCCCCATCCCTTTATGCATGGATTTTGAATGAACGCCTATCTGTGAATATGTACGTATATATATATATATATATATATATATATATATATGTATGTATGTATCTAGAGGTATGTATGGTAAGAAGGCCCGGACTAATTAACCGGAGGTAAGCCCTAAGGACAATATGACGAATAATAAGGAAGCTCGATAGGTAACCCTAAATCCCTTAGAGTAAGGATTATATACTCCCATCACTTAGTAACTTAGATAAAGCCGTTCAGGATAGCAAGACTAAAAATGAACTAGGAAATATAGATTTGCATGACACCTAGAGATCTCCTGAGCGGCCGGGATCATGACCGAGTTAAAAGAGAGTAGAAACCCTTATAGAGGTCCACTGAGAATACATGGTTCTCACCCCCACTCGCTTATGGTGCCAGGTGCCGATGACGACTACCCCGCCGGTGGAGAAGGCCCTGCTGATCCCTACGACCCGGCAGATTGACCTGGTTGCGGGAAATCTTACAAAAATCCACGCGTACCTGCTTGTTGCTGTTGCTGTCGACCTTTTTGGAGGAAGAACCCCATCGGGCCTTGGAGAAGACGATGTCGATGCGATCTAGGAAGAAAAAGGAGACGACTTAGAGGACGAGCCAGGCTTCGAGGAGGAATGGTCATGACGCCTGCACAATGGATTTTATTCCTTCGATTTTCGTAATGAGTTTTGCGCGGACGCATCGGGGAGACCCTCGTTCGTAATATAAGTATTCTGTAAAAGTGTGTACTCGACTCTATGAATTTCATGTGTAAACAAATATTGTGACGTGTAATATATATATATATATATATATATATATATATATATATATATCTACACTAGTATTCCTCTACTATTTCATGATGTGTTTGATGGACCGACTTGTATGAATGACCTGTGTGCTCGATTGACAATTTTATCGGATGTCAATCGTTAAGCCGCAAGGCTCTAGCGTTTGGATATACCTCTTGTCACGCGTGGCTAATATTTATAAATTCTGATAAGTATAAAGGTTTTGAACAGGTCCTTACCTTTGTAAAAGATATTTTTATATATTGGGACTATGAGTATTCCCACCAAATAGATAACACCCTAACCAAGGTTTGGATTATGACTTAAGCATAAGCTAGCTAGTTAGGATGTTTCATTTGGTATCAAAGCAGTTTGGTCCTAGTGAGCCTGTGGACTGAGCGCACTATGCTTCCGAGCATAAATAACGTTGTCTTTTACTTCTACGCTGAGCATAAAATATAGGTCACAATTCATTGATTTGACCTTTTATTTATCTAATCCAATTAATTAATTACCTAAATTAAAAAGGGCAAAATGGTAATTATGGGGAAGGGCAAAATGGGAAAATGGTGGTCAATTTCATGGCTATAAATAGCCATGCCACCAGTCATCATATTCACACACAAACACTCTCTTAGACTAGTTGAAACTCTACCAGTGTGCACTGCGATCACACTGTCGAAGCCCGACTTGACCTAGGACAGCACTCTGTGCTTGAAGGACTACTCTCCCTCACCTTCATCATCATCATCATCATCATTAAACCAGCCTCTAGGAAGTGGGTAACTTAGGCTTACTCACCTCCATGGTGTTCTTGATTGATTATGTAACTTTATGTATGCATGTATGTTTGTTAGGAGATTTAGTGTGATGATTATGTATGGTTATGCATATAGATGGTTAGGATGATTCTAGGTGGGTAGTGATGGATGGAATCATGTGTAGAAAACCTTGAAAAAGTGTGGAAGTTGTTTGGAAAAGAATGGATGAAGCCCCAGGGCGCTGAGCGGCCTAGGCTGTGACTGAGACCTTCCACGTAAGAGGTTACATGGTGGGGGAAAAGTACAGGGATGGGTGCTGAGTGGTCCTTTAGGGCGCTGAGCGGCCTGGGCCCTAGATGCCACGTAAGTTGGATAAGGATGATTCAGAACCTGAGGGAGTTCAGGGGAGCGTTGAGGGGCCACACAGGGTACTAAGCGCCCTGAAACCCTAGGACACTAATTAGACTTGTCTAAAAGGTGAAAGGGTTTGCAACAAGTTTACAGAACTACGCCATTCCATCTACATTGCTTTGAGCCGCCCAAGAACGATAACCGTGGAAAAAAAACATAGAAGACGACGAGTACATGCATCATGAGGATTGGTCGCCGTAAGGCTTAGAGCGATAGATCGCTAGTGTTAAATGACTTAATGTTTAAAGACAATAATTGAACATAGGGAACGAGTAATATCTTAAGAAGGCCCGACCACCAAGGGTCGGTGTACCTTGAAGAAATGACATAGTTATATAATAGGAAACTCCTCTCTTGGCATGTCATACCTGACAAGCCCCTTACTAGTCCCCAAGATAGACTGGTTTATGACTATGATACGTAGGCTTTAGTCTGAACGCGGGTTTTAACCCGATACGAGAAAGAAGAAAAGAGAGAAAAAAAGGTAAGGAAAGAAAAGAACGCTTGAGCTTTTACGTCATGACGGTTAAAAGACGGGTAAGATGTGCAAAATGAACACCTTTGTGCATAAAGAAGAAACAACGTAGTCCATGAACATCGGACAGAGAAAGAGAAGGAACAGACCAAATGAACATCTTGGTCCCGAAGGTCCGGACGTGCAAAATGAACATCTTTGTACGAGAGGTTCAAACAGAAGAAAAGAACACCCTATGTACACAAGGACGGACACAGGCGAGCCGACTCCTGGTTTATCACCTAAAGGTAGAGCCCCACCATTCTAAGAGCAGAATGGTTTAAATGGGTTATAGCTGCAAAAGGGATGATGACCCTACAGACTACATGGGACCGCGACTACTAGTAACGATAAGGACGCCGCCATAGAAGCGTAAGAGAACCCCCGCCCGCATGCATGATTATATGCGATGAATGAATATTATATGTATAGATGCATTGAGTAACCGTCCATGAACGCACACGTGACTGTCTAAGTAGGAGCGCGAGGAATAATTGTATGCGTGAATGCCTAAGTAAGTCAAAGAGTAGAAATCCCGTTCACTTAGTAACATAGATAAAGCTGCTCAGGATCATAGGCCAGGTAATAACTAGTAGGGAGTCTAGTATACAGGAACACCTAGAGGTCTCCTGAGTGGTGATGAAAGCCAAATTCACGTGTTTGTTCAAGGCTTTTGTCAGAAGCCTATTTGCACTTTCCAGTTGAAAGCTTAATTTGAACTCTCAGTCGTTTAAAAAAATAATATATCCTTCTTTACGGCTTTCAGATCCACACGGGATCCAATTGCAGTATAGTCGGGTATAATCGAATCCACAGGGAGTTGCAAAAATACCTTTCTTGAGTTTAGTTAATTAAACAATGAAGTGAAGGATTGGTAAAGTTGTTGATAGTTTTAAATAATAAGTAAATAAACAACATAAAAGTAAATAGGCAACAAATCAGAGGTAGATCCGGAAGCTTGTTGGGAATTGAATCATATCATAGTCTCATGCATCCATTTACTTATTACATAGAATTACCATTTCATTGATTGCCCGCCACCAATTCTTAACTTATTCATCGCTTTCGCGCATGAAAAGATCGCAGGTTTCCTTTGTTAAACTTTCACTTTCGCACACAAGCTTAACAAAGTACGCCAGCGTTATTCCAGATGTTAAAACGGCTAATCCTTTATTCCAGTTACGGCAACAAGAATTAGATGAATTGATTTAGATCCAACTCTAATGATTGTAACTTTCGTTCACAACGTTCAAGTCTAGAATCTAGCTTAGCATAGCAAGATATCACTTAATCTGGTTATAACTTAATTAGTATAACTTTCGTTCATACAAATAAGTCCCAAATCAAGAATCAAAACACTAAACAAAAGCTAGCATTAAGTATAAAATGATTCAAGCAAATCATAAGAAACTGATAAATTCATATGCAAAAGTACGTGGATACAATCATACTATAATATTCATCAAAATCCCAACAACAAGAGGATTAGAAATCCATCTTACAAGAGATTCTTAGAGGCAAGGTTTAGACGTTTACCATGACACGTTATCACGCTATCATGACAGCGGCTTCGCTGAGCTTCTTCGATCTCCTGGCTCCTTCACCGGCCTCCTCTTTGTTGCTAAACTAAACTAGGCTTTAAAGTGTAAAAGAAATGGAAGAAGAATGAATTCTGGTAGGGGGAGGGATGTCTTGAATGAATGCCTCGGCCTCCTATTTATAGGCAAAATTTGATGGGCATCGCTCAGCGGTACAGGTACCACCGCTGAGCGGTTTAGTCGTTATCGCTGAGCGAAAGAGCAATATCGCTGAGCGGTGTAATCATTTCACGCGGTGACAGGCTGTCGTAATAAATGCACCAGCAGCTTTGCAGGGGCAGCGCCGACTTTGTCAGGGCGACGCCACAATCCAGGGTGGCTCCAGCTGGCGCATTAAATGCGGCGGCTGCAAGTTGCTCCGACGTACTGTCGTTCAGCGGCTAGGGTTACACCGCTGAGTGGCCCTTTGTCGTGACATGCGCTGAGCGGCCTTGAGTTATTGCTGAGCGGCAGCTTCTGATTTCGTCCTTTAAGCTCTTTTTCCTATTTTGCCCTTTTCTCCATTCTTTTGGGATTATTCTTCAATTAATTATGCTTGCATCCATCTTTAGAATATATTATAAACCTACAAAAAATGGGGATTTAAGTTAGATAATTCTTTAAAACATAAGCGAATAAGTGTCATTTTAATGGTTGAGAATTGCGTAAATTGGGCACTTATCAAGTGGCCAGAAGCATAATCGACTGAATCAGCCTTCACTGGCCTATAGTCATTTACTGGGAACCCCATGTTCTCACCCCCACTCGCTTGTGACTTCAGGTGAATACGATGAGCCTACCGCCGAAGAAGCGGAGGTTCCTCCGTACCAGGATTAAGTATCACGACCCTGAGACTGGGGATGTCGTGGAAACTGAGACGTACTTGACCGTGAAGTGCCCCAGGCCTCTGCAGACAGCCCCTACAGGCCCTGAATCGTTAGCAGCTGACCCTATCTACGAAAAGAATGTGGAGATTGATCCCAACTCCTGGCCACCCCGACCTCCGCAACACTGCTATCGGTGTGGAACTTGAAAGAGCGTTATTTTCCCCTATCGTCGTCGCTTCGTGCCACGTGCGCATGATGCAGAGGCAGGCCTGTCCACTATACATGAGGACTTGCCAAAAATTTTGAAAACTTCCCCAGTTGTCGCAGAAGACCCCAATGACGAGGACTTGATGAGCACAGACAACCTCTGATGCAAAGGAGGAGGAGGAAGACCCGGAGGTGGAAACCGACCCTGACCCCGACGAGGAGGAGTGATGTTGGAGCACCCACTGACTCGCTTATGTCTCACATGACCTTTTTGCTGACCTCGGATGCCGCTACCCTTTTTTGACGAACTATGTATAACTGTATATAGATGTAGACTAATGCACGTACTCTGTGTGTGTTCTTCTGACTACTTTGTATTTACGAACCTGTATGTATAATTATGCCTAAAATGTAAATTAATGGTAGATGGACCATATGTTGTGTACTTGGTGTGTATTCATGTATTCATTTGCTAGCTCGATTTACTTTGCTTATTCCTAGGTAGCGAGCATAAGTTATAGCTCCTACGTGCATGGCTCCTAATTGAAATATAAAAGTAACTTATGGTAAGAAAAAAAATCAGGTCTGTATTTTGAGATAACAGAACTATTTTCCATCAATAGCTAGGGACTACAAGTATTCCCACACGACAGGTAGCAACCTAGCGGATGCGGATTATGACTTAAGCGTAAGTTGCTAACCTAGGGTGTTATAGTTGGTATCAGAGCGGTTTAGTCCTAGAGAGCCTGAGGACTGAGCTGTACTATACTTCCGAGCATGATGCCAGCGTATACTGCTTCTAGTTTGTATGTGCTGATTGTATGTGCACTAGCTTTTCTTGAGACTGATCAACTCGGGATGTTGCAGGTTCTATATCAACAGTCATACCGCCCAAAAGAGATAATACGTGACGCACCCCGGATAATTCTGACTTTGCTGATGGGATTAGGGAAATGGCCCAAGCCACAACCCAGATAGCAGCTACTACTACTGCAAGGAATGCGCTTCCGACAGTGCAAGAAGTGGACACTCAAAAGTTTGATGAGTTCATGAGAACTCAACCATCGACCTTCGAAGAACAGATAGACCCTGATACCGTTCACAACTGGGTTCAGGGAATGGAGCAGATATTTGAAGACCTCATGTGCATTAAGGAGCAGAAGGTGAAGTTCGCAGCGTGGATGTTCCGCGGGGTTGCTCGCGACTGGTGGAATGCCACCAAGCCCCTGCTAGGACGTAGGGAAGGCATTATTACCTGGAACGCGTTGACGACAGCGGTCGTGGACAAGCATTTTCCACGAGGAAAGCGAAAGAGGAAGGAGGTAGAATTTCTAGAGTTGAAGCAGGGGGACAAGACCGTATCAGAGTACACTACTATCTTTGACAACTCTAGCACTTACCAGCTGAACCCTAATGAGGGGTAAAAGTGTGAAAAGTTTAAGCAAGGATTGAAAGGAGAGCTGCAAGTGGCGGTCAACCACTTGGACATCTAGGACTGTGGGGAATCTGCTGGCAGAGCAGAAGGAGAAGAATAAGCGAAAGTTCGTGGAGCAGGAGAGTTCACAGCAAGACCCCAGGAAGCACGGACCTTTCCCAACTCTGCTTGCTAATTGAGGTAAAAATCCATACCAGCCAAATCCATACCAGCCGCAGCCACCACAGGGACCAAAGGGAGCGCCCAGCCAACCACGACTAGGACTACCAAGAGCGGCGCCACTGGTACTGAAACCCCCGTAGGAAGGAGGAGGATCAAGGGCACCTTACCCGAAGTGTGGCAAGCTACATGGGGGACCCTGCCTGTATGGGTAGAACGTCTGTTACAGATGTGGCCAGCAGGGCCACATGGCCAAGGCGTGTCCGAATGCTCCACCTCCAGCTCAAAGGCATGGATGTGTATTTACTCTCTCTGCTGAGGAAGCACAGGATACCAGAGATTTGATCCATGGTAAGTGCCTAATGAAGGGTGAGTCCCTTGCGATACTCCATGATTCTGGAGCATCGCATTCATTTATATCGCATGCTAGGGTTGAGAGCCTAGGTCTGTCACCCACTTCGTTGCCATATACCTTAAGTGTGACTACTTCTATGGTACCCCCTGTGAGAACCTGCTTAGTATGACTAGAATGTCCTTTCCAGCTTCAGCGTAGAATGTGTACAGCTGATTTGATATGTCTTCCCCTGGTGGGGTTAGATATAATATTGGGAATGGACTAGCTGCGAGCCAATCAGGTCATACTGGATTGTGTTGCGAGGTATCTACCCCTAGAACCGAGGCAGTGTCCCCGTGTTGTTGCCCACTCGATGGACAGGGATACATCCTACTAGCATTTTCAGAGTTGGAGCCAAAGCAATGAGTTGACCAAATTCCGGTTTTGTGCGAATACCCGGATGTGTTTCCCGACGACATTCTAGAGTTTCCTCTGAAAGGGAAGTAGAGTTCTCGATCGACCTAGCCCCCGGAGTTGGGCCAATTTCTATCGCACCCTACCGCATGTCGCCACTAGAGCTGTAGGAACTGAAATGGCAGTTGGAAGAGCTCTTGGGAAAGCATTTTATTCGCCTGAGCTCATCACCGTGGGGAGCCCCAGGATTATTTGTTCAGAAGAAGGACGGATCGATGCGGATGTACGTGGACTACCGGTAGTTGAACAAGGTAACCATCGAGAACAAGTATCTGCTGCCAAGGATTGATGACTTGATAGATCAACTTAAAGGAGCCAAGGTCTTTTCACAGATTGATCTACGGTTTGGATACCATCAGATCTACGTGAAAGGAGAAGATATTCCCAAGATTATTTTCCGGTCGCGGTACGGGCTTTACGAGTTTACGATGATGGCTTTTGGATTGACCAATGCCCCTACCATCTCTATGGATTACATGCATCGTATCTTCCGGGAACATTTAGATAATGTGTGATCGTCTTTATTGATGATATCCTGGTATATTCTAAGAGTGAGGAGGAGCATGTGGAGCACTTACTGACAGTGTTGGAAATACTACGAAGCAAGAAGTTATACGTGAAACTGTCCAAGTGTGAGTTCTAGGCGATGGAGATACAATTTTTGGGCCGCGTAGTGTCGGAGAATGGTGTTGCGGTTGACCTAGTAAAAGTAGAGGCAGTTAAGCAGTGGGAGAAGCCCACTTCAGTCATCGAAGTGAGAAGTTTCCTAGGATTTGCGGGATACTACCGAAGATTTATAAAAGGCTTCTCACAAATTGCACTGCCACTCACTAAGTTGACAAGGAAGAATGTACAGTTCGCCTGGTCACCAGAATGCGAACAGAGTTTCTGTACTCTAAAGGAGAAGTTGACTACTGCCCCAATGTTGATTTTGCCGGATCCCCAAGCTCTGTATGAAGTGTACTGTGATGCATTGCACACCGGACTAGGATGCGTGCTTATGCAAAATCGGCAGGTAGTGGCATTTGCTTCTAGGGAACTGAGGATGCATGAAGCGGATTACCCCACCCATGACCTAGAACTTGTAGTAGTGGTCTTCGCACTTAAGATATGGAGGCATCACCTCTACGGAGTACGCTTTGAAGTATTTGTGGACCACAAAGGTCTGAAATACTTGTTCGACCAAAAGGAATTGAACATGAGGCAACGACACTGGATGGAGTTGTTGAAAGATTATGATTTTGAGTTAAACTACCATCCTAGCAAGGTGAATGTTGTAGCCGATGCCTTGAGCAGGAAGTCGCTGCATGTAGCTCGAATAATGGTGAAGGAGGCCAAATTTGGTGAGAGTTTCAGAGACCTTAACTTGGGCTTTACGCGTCAACCAACCAGTATTTGCTTGTGGCAGATCCTGATTACCAATGAATTTCAAATTAGAATCGTAGAAGCCCAATAGACCCATGGCTAAGCTTGTGGAAGCCGTGCGAGCAGGGAAAATCAAGGAGGCAGCGTTTGGACCCGATGGCATTCTTAGGTTTAAGCAACGCCTCTGTGTTCTGGATGAAGGGGTATTGCGTGCAGATATCCTTCGAGAAGGACACATGAGTCATTTCACGATACACCCAGGAATGACTAAGATGTACTAGGACTTGAAGAAAATGTTCTGGTGGCCCGGGATGAAGAGAGATATAGCTGAATGGGTGGAGAAGTGCTTGGTATGCCAGAAGGTGAAGATTGAACATTAGAGCCCGCATGAGATGTTGACCCCACCGAAAATCCCTGAGTGAAAGTGGGACGGAATAGCTATGGATTTTGTCTCAGGATTACCCAAAACTACCCGAGGAGTAGATGCTATCTAGGTTATTGTTGATCGACTCACCAAGTCCACGCACTTTGTTCCTGTTCGGATGAGCTACTCACTGGAGAAACTAGTACAAATCTATATCAAGGAAATCGTAAAGCTCCATGGGGTTCTGTCATCCATCATCTCGGATAGAGCTCCCAGGTTCCGTCGCGATTTTGGACGGCATTTTAGAAAGCATATGGGACAGAGTTGCGACTCTGTACTGCCTATCACCCCCAAATGGATGGACAATCAGAGCGGACGATCCAAGTTCTGGAAGACATGTTTTGGAAATGTGCGTTAGATCTACCAGGCTACTAGGACAAGATGTTGCCCACAGTGGAATTCTCGTACAACAACAGTTATCAAGCTAGTATTGGCATGACCCCTTTCGAGGCTTTATACGGCTGGGAATGCCAATCCCCCTTATGTTGGAACGAGGGGGCTAAGTTTTGGAACTGCAGTATTGACAAGATCAAGGAGGCTGAAAATTGGGTGAAACGGCTTCGACAAAGGATTCAAACGGCTTAAAATCGCTAGAAGAGCTACGCAGATGCAAGGAGAAAGCCTCTGGAATTTCAGGGAGACGAACATGTGTTCCTGAAGGTCACTCCAGCAATAGGAATTGGAAGGTCCCTCAATGTTAAGAAGCTAAGTCCAAAGTTCATAGGACCCTTCCAGATCCTCAAGCGTATTGGACCGGTAGCTTACAGAGTAGCTCTTCCACCTAACTTGGCATATGTCCATAACGTCTTCCATGTCTCCCAGTTGAGAAAGTACCGTGCATCTCCTGATCATATACTGGAGTCGGACTAGGTGCAGCCAAGAGAAGATCTCTCCCTACCCATGACGCCCCGAGAGATTCTGGACCGTAAGACCCGCAAGACAAGGAATAAGGAAGTGCCGATGGTGCGCGTCTTATGGGAGAATGGAGCATGTGAAGACCAAACGTAGGAACTAGAGGCTGACATGAGAAGAGCATATCCCAAAATTTTTGAATGGATGTCCTAACCCTCTACTTAAATTTCGTGGGCGAAATTTTTCTAAGGGGGGTGGAATGTAACATCCCGCTTTTTCCCTTAGTAAAAAGTTCTGCCTAAATAAATATAAAATAATTCCTAAATTAAGTTAGGAAGGTGAGAATAGGAGTTTTAGGTCAAAAACATCCCTAGAACGGAGGGATTGGTCGTTTGACGAAATTTCGCAAACAGCAGAATCGTTATTTTCGGTCACTGAAATTTAATGACTCATCAAAGGTATCTGTAAAGAATACTCCGCTGGAGACAAACTCCCAAATACCTTTGGATAACCTAAATTGCATATCAAGGGAAATTAGAGGATCGTGACGGTATGACCGGAATATTTCTCGGACGACCGTGCTCGACGCACCAGGATAGCGAGCGATCAAACACGAGTGAAATGAGACTAGGAGGCACTAAATCTGAATTTCCCCACGTGAATGAATCAGATTTTTGAGAAAAAAAATATAGGTCACTATTCATTGATTTGACCTTTTATTTATCTAATCCAATTAATTAACTAATTACCTAAATTAAAAAGGGCAAAACATTAATAATGGGGAAGGGCAAAATGGGAAAATGGTGGCAAATTTTGCGGCTATAAATAGCCATGCCATCGGCCATTATATTACACACAAACACTCTCTTAGACTAGCTAAAACTCTGCCCGTGTGCGCTACGATCACACTGCTGAAGCCCGACCTGAGCTAGGACAGTACTCTGCGGTCGAAGGACTACTCTCCCTCACCTTCATCAAACCAGCCTCTAGGAAGTGGGTAACTTAGGCTTACTCACCTCCATGGTGTTCTTGATTGATTATGTAACTTTATGTATGCATGTATGTTTGTTAGGAGATTTAGTGTGATGATTATGTATGGGTATGCATATAGATGGTTAGGATGATTCTAGGTGGCTAGTGATGGATGGAATCATGTGTTGAAAACCTTGAAAAAGTGTGGAAGTTGTTTGGAAAAGAATGNAACCTTGAAAAAGTGTGGAAGTTGTTTGGAAAAGAATGGATGAAAGTTGTCCAAACTTTCATGGTTCAGGTGCTGGAAACGCCCAAGGGCGCTGAGCGACCTAGGCTATGACTGAGATCTGCAGCGTGAGAGGTTATATGGTGGGGGAAAAGTGAAGGGATGGGCGCTGAGCGGCCTGGGCCCTGGATGCCTTGTAAGTTGGATAAGGATAATTCAGAACCGGAGGGAGTTCAGGGGAGCGCTGAGCGGCCACACAGGGCGTTGAGCTGCCTAAAACCCTAGGACTCTAATGAGACTTGTCTAAAAGGTGAAGGAGTTTGTCACAAGTTTACGGAACCACGTCATTCCGTCTGCATTGCTTTGAGCCGCCCAACAATGATAACCGTGGAAAAAAAAACATAGAAGATAACGAGTACATGCATCATGAGGATTGGTCGCCGTAAGGCTTAGAGCGACCCTAGATTGCTAGTGGTAAATGACTTAATGTTTAAAGAAAATAATTGAACACAGGGAACGGGTAATATCTTAAGAAGGTCCGACCACCAAGGGTCGGTGTACCTTGAAAAAATGACATAGTTATATAATGGGAAACCCCCTCTCTTGGCACGTCATACCTGACAAGCCCCTTGCTAGTCCCCAAGATAGACTGGTTTATGACTATGATATGCAGGCTTTAGTCTGAACGTGGGTTTCAACCCGGTACGAGAAAGAAGAAAATAGAGAAAAGAAAGTAAGGAAAGAAAAGAACGCTTGAGTTTTTACGTCATGACGGTTAAAAGACGGGTAAGATGTGCCAAATGAACACCTTTGTGCATAAAGAAGGAACAACGTGGTCCATGAACATCGAACAGACAAAGAGAAGGAGCAGACCAAATGAACATCTTGCTCCAGAAGGTCCGAGCCCCACAACAGCCGTATCAACCACCCCGCACATATCAGAACCAACCACCCGTGCACTCAAGTTCCAAAATAGAGGAAACGTTCAATCAATTTATGCAACAATCAATGATAAATCAAAAGAACAACGAAGCCTCTATTAGGAACTTGGAGACGCAATTGGGGCAATTGGCTACTGATATATCGGAGCTGAAAAAGAAAAGATTTACGGCCAATCCGGAGCTGAACCCCAAGAACTCTTGCCATGAAGGGAGGAGTGATGATGAAGCAAGGAACTAGAAGAAAGAATGCGTTGGGCTAACGACGTAAAATAAAGCGCTATCTGGGAGGCAACCCAGAAGTTTGTAAGTTTGTATTATTTAGTAGCTTATTTATTTTGAAGGTAATTAATTTTAAGGTGTTAAAATATTTTATAAATTATGGTAAAAAGAAAAGGTCTTCTAAAATCTTGTAATTAGGTGGAAATTTTAAAAATGCTAATCCTTCTCAAGTGAGCTAAAACTTGAAGCATTTTTGATTTCTAAACCTAACGACAGATTTTAAACCTTTTAAAATTACTTGAAAAGGTGCACATGCTTTATTTGAAACAAGATTCTTAGTGTTTAAGAAATGACAAGGCATTTTAAAGAAAAGAATCTTTTCAAAAAGCACCTTAAAATGTTATTTTGAATCCATAAATCATTGTGGGAAATTCTGTCCACTTGAGCGGGAAGTTCTGTCCGCAATTGTAGGGAATTCTGTCTACAAAAAGGATTCAAAACCAAACATAATGTCTCTAACACCCTTTGGGAGAAAAGAAGTTTTCTTTGATTGTTTTTGCAGGCCGAAGAACAACAAAGGAGTTCCTAAATACAACAAACGAGAGACACACTTCTGTAGGACGAAGAGCATGATTCCTCAAAGAAGGATGAGCCTCTATCTCCTCAAAGCATTGAAGCAAGATGAAGTAGCATAGACAAAATGGACAAACGGCTACATCAAGAAGGCTACTTCAAGAAATTCACCATAAATAGGGAGCATTCTAATTTTCTAGCACCTTAATTAATTAATTTCCTTAGTAGTTTAATATGTGCTTAAGACTTGTTTGTTTAAAAACAAAGTAGTAGTTCATTTTACTGGATTTGATGCATGAACACATAACATATCATGAATTGAAATTGTTTCATAATCCATCATAGACTTTGTGAGTACATGCTTAGCTACCATGAACATGTTCATATGCATTTTTGCTTGTTTGCATAAGCATAACCTTGAAGATGTTTTGAAATTAAGGAAATAAACCCCTAGCCTAGTGAGGGAGTGAGCCATACAATTAGTGAGAAGAGAGAATCACCATTGTTTTTACACAATTGAATTTGTTTGAGTCTCTAATTTTGATAATTGTATGGAAATAATAGGAGATGATCAAGGCATTTTGTTCTTTAGATTTTTAACCCATATGGCCAAATAAAACCAACCTTTAATTAGAAATATCCTTTGTTACCCCATTTGAGCTTAACATGAGAAAATTTTTGCTCATAATCTCCTAAGCCTTAAGAAGGAAAAACAATGTCGTCCCTTAATTACAAAATTAAGAGAGCATTTAAAATTGGATTATGTGCAAAAGATCTAAGTCAGGGGGAAACAAGGATGGGCGAAGTGGAATATACAAAAGAAGTAAAAAGAACAAAAGCAAAGAGTGAAAAAGAACACATTCTATCCCAAAACAAAAGAAGAAAGAGAAAAAGGGATAGAGGAAAAAGAAAGTCAGAAAAAGGGTTGAAAAAGAAAAAGAAGAAAAATGTTGAAAACAGGTGACAACAAGAAGATGGTTTCCAATGCTCTCTTGATTCTTATTTGCATATCCAGAAAAACCAATTTTCTTTATAGCCTGGCCCCATTACAACCCTTAAAAGTCCTTTGAGATCCTTGCATGACCATACTTTGCATTGAATGGTGAGACAGGTAACAAATTTAAATTGTTGTAATTCAATGGTGGTATTGAGCGAAACACTCACCCCAAATTGATCCACTGACCATTGTGTGCATAAAGATAATTTCCTTGGTGGAAAATACATTGGATAGAGTGATTTGCTCATGATATTCAAGTAGTTGTGCATTTGACTTGTTCAGGTTCTTTCATGTTTCACATGGTCTCAAGCTTACACTGTATGAAACTTTTCAATTCATTGCATTAACCGATTGTTCATAAGCATCGATCTTTTGTAAAATAATTCTATTACCTCTTGTTTGAGGACAAACAAGGTCTTAAGTCAGGGGGAGTGATAAGTGCCCAAATTACACAAAATTTGTATATTAAAATGGCACTTATCTATTATGTTTTTAAACGAATTATCTAATTAAGTCCCTTTGTTTTATAGGTTTCTAATATATTTTGAAGGTGGATGCAAGCATAAATAATGAAGGAATAATCCCATAAAGAATGGAAGAAAAGGGTAGAATTGGAAAAGAGCTTAAAAGAGAAGATTCTGGCGAAGGCATCGCTCAGCGAGGAGCCAAGCACCGCTCAGCGACTTGAGAAGAATCGCTCAGCGATGTTACTTGTATCGCTCAGCGAAAGTACGTCGGCAAGCCACTTACACCGGCGCCATCATTGAGCCAGCTGGAGCCAGCCAATGGTCGCTTGCCACGTCAGCACCGCCCTGCAAAAGCTGCCGAGCATTTAATGAAGACGCGTGAAAGTACAATCGCTCAGCGATTAAGCGCCGCCGCCCAGCGATTCAGAACTTATCGCTCAGCGATGGGACCAAAACCGCTGAGCGATGGACCCCAAAATTTGCCTATAAATAGAGGAGGCCGAGACCACTTCGGGGCATTCCATCCAACGCCCCTCCAAACACCATTCTTTCTTCATTTTGTTGCACTTTAAAGCTTAGTTTAGTTTAGGTTAGGTTAGGAACAAAGACGAGGCTTGTGAAGGAGCCGGAGATCGAGGAAGTGTGGCGAAGCCATGGCCATGACGGCGTGAGCACGTGTCATGGTAAGTGCCTAAACCTTGCCTCTGAGATTCTCTTGTAAGATGGGTTCCTAACCCTCTTTTTGTTGGGATTTTGATTACTATTGTAGTGCTTGTATTCATGTAACTATTACATATGAATCTATCTTTTTCTTACGATTTGCTTGAATGGTTTTATGCTTAATGCTAGTCTATGTTTAATGTCTTGATTCTTGATTTGGGATTTAATTGTATGAACGGTAGTTATGCTAATTGAATCATAACCAAGTTAAGATCAACATCATTAGGCGTAACTAGATCTGTGGCTCAAACGTTGTGAACGAAAGTTACAATCATTAGAGTCGGAACTAAACTATTTCATCTAATCTTATTGCCGTAATTGGAATAAAGGTTAGCCGTTTTAACATCTGGATGAATGCTGGCATACTTTGTTAAGCTTGTGTGCGAAAGTGACAGTTTAACAAAGGAAACCTGTAATCTTGTCATGCACGAAAGTGATGACAAGTTAAGAACTGGTGGCGGGCAATCAACCGATAGTTCTATATAATAAGTAACTAGATGCATGGAACTATGATGTGATTAAAATTCCCAACAAGCTCCGGAACTACCTCTGATTTGTTTCCTATTTTATTTTCCTGTCTTTTATTTATTCAGCCTATTTAAATATAAATCAAATCACAAATCTTTCCCCTCATTGTTTAATTAAACACACTCAAGAATGGTATTTTTACAACTCTCTGTGGGATCGACCATACCCTATACTGCAATTGGATTCCTTTGGAATCTGAAAGCCGTAAAGTAGGTATGTATATATAAATTTAATTTGGAAGACAAAAGCGCATAGAAGCTTTCAACGAGCTTGGCATGGTTGTGACAATTCTAAGCTGTGCCAAGATCCAAGAAAGTGGTTAAAAAGGCTTTCATCACCCTCGCGACGCGACCAAGCGTGGTACTCGTTATCCCCACCATGGCATGCCCTCTTTCAACAGTGCCTGACGGGATAATCGCACACCCCCAGGCAGTCCCTCTTTCGACCCACCTGCGGTGGGCTTCCACCTTCTGTATGCCCTCTTTCGACACCACGGAAGTGGGCTGGTATCGTACCCCTACCTTAGCATGCCCTCTTTCGACATTGCTAGGCGTGGTAACTGCACACCTCCAGGTATGCCTTTACGACACCACCTGTGGTGGGCTTCCACCTTCAGTATGCCCTCTTTTGACTCTACTGAAGTGGGCATGTCATATGGACCCTGTGACATCACGTCCTGTACATGTACTTATAGCCTTTCATCATATCATCATCTTGTCTTTCTCATAACATTTCTTCTTTTCTTTTCCTTTCTGGGCACATAATTATGGCATGACTTGTTTCCTAAGGTTCAATCCAATTCTCATCTTTATGCATTACGTGATTAACTTCTAGTCCTCTAAAAGTACCTTACCATGATGCATGTAATGCTAACATATTACCTCAAATAATTATAATGCATGGAATCCTACATTTTACCTCACATAGTTCATATACTTTAATCATGCACATCACTTAAATCATAACTTGTTGGCCTATGTGCCTCAAGACAGCTTCCATGAGACATTCAAGTCTCAGCCTGCTCAGCGGAACCCTTGGTTGGCTCAGAGGTCTGAGCCCTCAGTTCGCTCAGCGGTTCACCTTGGACTGCTCAGCGTCCTGAGGCTTAGTTTCAAAATATTTTCCATCCCAAGTCCACGTGACCTTCAGGCCGCTCAGCGGATCCTATGGCCGCTCAGCGCCCTAGAGTCCACGTGTCAAAATTGTTTTCTTTTCACTTCGCTCAGTGGCGCATGAGGCCGCTCAGCTATACCTGGAGAAACTGAAACAGATTGCTTTGTTTTCTTTCCTTTCTCTTCCTCTTTTCTCATAGACACTCCTTGAGGTTCTCACACATATTCCAACCATCAAAATCCTATCTAGTCCAGGCCATAGGACCCTTCAGAATCATCATACAATCCTAGCCAAAGATCTAATATACATAAACCTACATACATAGAAACATACACACACCCACACATAAACACATCCAACCACCAAGGAGGTGAGTAAGCTAGAGTTATTTCTTGGGGGCTGATTAGGTGGTGAGGGAGAGGTCGGAGAGTCATCCTGAAACACCCTAGCTAACCACATACGCTTAAGTCGTAAGCAAAGCTTACTAGGTTGTTTACTACCTGGTGGGAATACTTATAGTCCATCATTAATTTTTGGAAAATACTGGTTTAGGAAAATAAGGACCGATTTCAAACTTTTCCATCATATCAATTATTGCGTAAAAATAGGAGCCATACGTCAGAAAGAACAGTTAATACAAACGGTAGAGCCATTGAGGCTTAACGATCAATAGTCGATTAATAGAAAAGGATAAACTGTACATTCATTTTGGTCCATCACAAAAGGTCACATAGTTATAATTACAATAAATAATGTACAAACCACATGTTCCTCATATACAATACATGTTCTCAAAATACAAGGGCTAACTATAAAACTTTTCAGTTGCCCCTAACAAAATACTGACTACTGCTGTCTCTGGTGTCCCTGGCTGGTCCTGACCGCCTCATAGCTCCTCATAGTACGACTCGTCATGTGTCCCTGGAGTCATAAGGTAGTGGGGGTGAGAACAGTAGGTTCTCTGTGGAAAACTGTATCTCTGAGATCTCGTGGTTCATTTAGTTATACTCCAGGCCGCTCAGGTGTTTCTAAGTGAATATGCATACTAACATCCCTACTGATTATTATCTGTCCTAAAGTCCTAAACAGCTTTATCTATGTTACTAAGTGATAGGGGAACTAATCTTTCTTACTAAGTTCTCGTGCTTGTTACTTTCCTTCGCATATATACATAGCCATCTCGAGCGTTATCTTGACGGTACTTACATCATATTTACTTATCCTCTTACTTATTCATACTTCCATACATACATTCTTACATACATTACATACATACATTCATGCATACATTACATACTATAATTCTTTCTTTCTTTCTTTCATACTTTACTCTTTCTTTCATACTTTGCTTTATACTTTCCTCTTTCTTGAGCCCTTCCACTCTTGTAGCCGTGGCCTATGACTACAACCTACTTGCGTTCCCTATCGTTGATGACCCGGCAGCGCTCTAATAGGTGTGGTAGCTAACCACGTAAAGCTCATAGGAGGAATGCATCGATCAACGATATGAACAACTGCCCAACTGCTGGAATGGTGAGGGGTCGGCTCTGGCGACGCGACTGAGCGTGGTACTCAATATCCCCATCATAGCATGTCCTCTTTTGACAACACTTGATGGGATACCCCACACCCCCAGGCAGGCCCTCTTTTGACCTACCTGCGGCGGGCTTCCACCTTTCGTGTGCCCTCTCTTGACACCTCGGAAGTGGGCTGGTATCGTGCCCCCACTTTAGCATGCCTTCTTTTGACATTGCTAGGTGTGGTAACCGCACACCTCCAGGTGTGCGCTTGTGACACCACCTGTGGCGGGCTTCCACCTTCAGTATCCCCTCATTTGACTCTATTGAAGTAGGCATGTTAATTGGACCTTTGTGACGTCACGTCCTGTACTTGTTCTTATCGCATTTCATCATATCATCATCTTTTCTTTCTCATAACATTTCTTCTTTTCTTTTCTTTCTTTGCACATACCATGGCATGACTTGTTCCCTAAGGTTCAATTCAATTATAATCTTTACTCATTACTCGATTAACTTCTAGTCCTCTAAAAGTACCTTAACATGATGCATGAAATGCTAACATATTACCTCAATAAGTATAATTCATGAAATCCTACCTATTACATCACATAGTTCATATACTTTAGTCCTATACATCATTTAAATCATAACTTGTTGGATTATGTGCCTCAAGACAGCTTCCGTGAGACGTTCAAGTCTCAGACCGCTCAGCAGAACCTCTTGTTCGCTCAGCGGTCTGAGCCCTCAGTTCGCTCAGCGGTAAACCATATCGCTCAGCGGGCTGAGGCCCGGTTTTCAAAAATATTTTTCCATCCTTATCCTCAGTGAACTTCAGGCCGCTCAACGAGTCCTATGGCCGCTCAGCGCCCTGGAGTCCACGTGTTCAAAAAATGTTTTCTTTGTACTTCGCTCAACAGCGTCTAGGACCGCTCAGCGGTACCTGGGCGAAACTGAAACCTGCACCTTTGTTTTTCTTGCTTTTTCTTTCTCTTTTCTCATGGACACTCCTTGAGGTTCTCACACATATTCCAACCTTCATAAAACTAACTAGTCCAGGTCACAAGACCCTTCAGAATCATCTTCCTATCATCCTAGCATGAATTCTAGCATACATACACATACATACATAGAAGCATACATACACACACACATAAACACATCCAACCACCAAGGAGGTGAGTAAGCTAGACTTACCCACTTCTTGGGGGCTTTCCGGTGGTGAGGGAAAAGTGGGAGAGTTGTCCTCCAAGCTTTGGGCACGATCCAAGCTTTCCGGCGGAGTTTGTGCAGAGTAACCGCGGAGCACACAGGCAGAGTTTCGGCTAGGTGAGGAATTTTCTCTAAATTTTCTGGTTATGGGTGGCTATTTATA
>QANU01103975.1:5815-16825 GCA_003254905.1 Nissolia schottii
TTTTTTTTTTTTTTTTTTTTTTCTAATTCTCGAGTGAGCTCCATAAACCAGACAAAATGCACAAATGAACTCAGATTTAGAAATCTTTCCTTTGATGCAAATTCATCTATTTCCACATTTCAAGGCTCCCCCATCCCTCACATTCCAAGAAGGAGCTTCATAATGAGGGGGGGNGGGGGGGGGGGACACCTACTTGACCCACTTCTTTTCGGTTTGATTTCCAAGTGTCGTTGTCTTTGTGTAGCTCAGGATGCCGCTTCTCTTCCTTTCTTGCAATTTGCTTGGCTTTCAAGTAATTCTATCAAACGGTCCTCATCAACATCAACAACCACCTTCAATCCAAGAACCTTCTCAAAATAAGGCTTCTTCACACACCCTCTCAATGGGCTCAAACCCAGGGGGATATGTAGGCCCATTAGATGAGAGAATTCTTATGGGTTTTGGTTTGATCTAGTTGGATTTTTTTTCTCATTCCAGCACTAGATTGGCCCAATTAAACAAAAAATACCCCATGAGACTTGTTGATTTCTGAGTTGCACCCACCCCTCTATCTTCTTCATGATCCAAGTATCGATTTTTAATTATAGCACTACTCATTAACATCCCTTTGGTTGTTTTTTCATCTATGCATCGTCAATTCTCCATAAATAGGCATGAGTGGGAATTCCTTTGCACTCAATCCACATTCTCCTTCCTTACTTGACACACTTCGTATTCCGACCATTTCCACAAAATAAGTTAATAGTAAATCTTTGCCACTTTTAAGAGCTTCTTCCATCTCCCGTACCATACTTGCACCATGCCAGTCTCTTAAGTATCATGGCTTAATTGTTTGCGAGATCAATTGGTTTATATCACTGAGAAGTGCTTGCTGGTGCTTACTCTGGATGGTGATTTGATGCTCAAGGGCCCAAAAGATCATGTGGGGTGGAAGACTGGGACTTCTGTACAAGGTGTCAAGGTAATGCATTGATGTTATCTTTACTAATGCATTGATGTGCTAAAAAATCTAGCAGAAACAGAAACCATTGGTGTTAGTAGTTCTTGCTCCTTCTTTTTTGGTATCCCTTGAGGGACTAATATGAATAGCAGGATCAAACCGGGATCATCTGCTAAGGATCCAAGCCCCTTTCACTTGGACCAATACAATACCTTGTAAGAGTGCATTGATATACTAAGCAATGCTGATATACCCAATACTTGAACTATTGCTTTGCCTCAATTTGAAGGTAAAGGTGTGAAAGTGGAGCCGTATCACTAGGCACGGATCGCTGGTGTTACTGCATTTCTTTTATTTATGGTCAATTAAGCTGCATTGCATAGAGCCTAACACATGATATGTTGTTTGTTTTCACTCAATTTGAAGCAGAGGTTGCAGATTCTGGGGACAGGCAATCTTGTTCTTGTGGATGCAATGAACAATATAAAATGGCAGAGCTTCAACTTTCCGACCGACGTGATCCTCAGGGGCCAGAAGCTAGACATCGCGACTCGCCTGATATCTTTCCAGAGCAACGGGAGCCTGTTCTACTCTTTCGAAATCGAGAACAACAGGGTTGCTCTGTACTTGAATTCCGGTAAGTTGAGGTACTCTTACTGGGAGTTTCGGCCTTCAATGAATCGAAGCATCACATTTGTTAAGCTGAGCTCAAGGGGGCTAGCATTGTTTGATTCCAATTACAAGAAGATGGCGCAAATTCGATCGCCGGGGACTCGGCCGCTTAAGTTCTTAGCACTCAAGAATGAAACGGGAAACCTTGGCCTCTATTACTATTCGCCTGAGAGAGCAAAGTTTGAGGCCTCATTCCAAGCACTCAACAGAACTTGTGATCTTCCCGTAGCTTGTAGACCTTATGGAATATGCACATTCTCTAACTCCTGCTCGTGTATTCAGCTTCTGACAAAGGAGGAAAACGGAGGCAGTTCCGATTGCGGCGGCGGCGGCGGCATTTCCGGTGATTTTTGCAATAGCAAAGAAGCAGAGATGCTGGAACTAGAAAACGTGAGTAGTGTATTAAAGGGTGTTCCTAAAATGGTAAATGTTAGCCAAGGAGCATGTGAAAATTTGTGCTTAGAGGATTGCAAGTGTGCTGCTGCTTTGTATTTTGGGGATGAGAGCACTAATGCGGCAGAATGCTATCTTTATAGGCTAGTCCTTGGCCTCAAACAGGTAGATAGAGGCACAGGGTTTAGCTATTTGGTTAAGGTTCCAAAGGGTGGTGGTAGAAGTCACGAGAGGCATAATGTTAAAAGATGGGTTGTGCTTGTTGTAGGAGTGATTGATGNAATTGATTTGATTTTCTAAATCCATGAGAATTCAAGTTACTTACATTATAAATCGTATCACTTTTGTAAGGATTTACTTGGAATTGAATTTATTTTAACAAAAAAGACTATTTTATCCTTATTTAATTAACTAAATTTACAAATTCTATCATCTTCATTAAATAAAACTTATTAAATCTTATTATTATAAAAGACTATTTTACTCCTATTTTTTTAAAATATATTTTTTCCAAATTTTTTTTTCAAAAGATTGTTTTTCAAAATAAAATTCACCAAAAATATAATTTTCCCAAACAAAAATTCCAAAAAAATTCAAATATTTTTTTAAAAAATTCAATGCCTATTTTAATAATGGTAAAAATACAAATTAATCAAATTAAATCAAATCAATTCCTATTTTAATGAATTCCAAACATGGTAATTGATTTCTAAATCAATTTCATTCACATCTTATGTAATTGGTTCCAAACATTGTAATTGATTTGCAGATCAAATCAATTCAATTCAAATTATTTCAAATCAAATCATTTCTCGTTTCATTTCAAACACACTTTGTTCCCGTGTCCTAACAAAATAGAGGTACAAAAAATACACTAATTTTATGTCCTAAGGCACAATTTTTTGTACTTCTCTCTATAACTAAATAGAATTTTGTGTCCATGTGTCTCTGTATTTATGTCATGTATTAGTAACCAAACGAAGCCTAACTGATGGAAGGACGCCGTTTTAAAAACAAAATTATGGAAGAATATTTCTTGTAATAAGCCTTTTGGTTAGTAACTTTTTATAAATACATTTTTAGGTTGGGCATTATATTAACTTGAGAGTGGTTAATAATAAATGATTGTATTGGTTTGTTTGGTCACGCAGTAACTCTATATATGTATTTTATATAAGCTTTGTTTTGGTCGTTAAAAATATTATTATATGATAGACTAAACAATTTTTAAACAGTGTTGTTTAATTTTTATGAGAAAAGAAAATTTATTTATGAATGGAAATATTTTATTCTTGTAAACTGGCTATATGGTATGTACAAGTAGTATGTGATGTAGGTGATACGATAATTGATGGGAAGAGAAAATCTGGTTATATATCATATGTGAATTATGTGGTTAGATTGTATAATAAATTTTAATCTATATGGTAGAGATATCTAGATGTACTTTAAAGTAGTATGCAGATGTACTTAAAAGTACTTTGATGAAAATGGAATATTTGATTTAGAGATTAAATTCCCAAGTGAATTTGTTTCAATAAAATGTTTGCATTTGGAAGTCATCCAAACAGACTTATATAACCAAATAGTGGAGGCATTGTCACTTGGAAATCATCCAAGTAGACCTTGCATAATTAGATATTGAGGTTGTTACTTCGAAGTCATCCAAGTAGACGTGAATAACCAGATCCATTGTAAATGCCAAGATCATTGTAGTTGACATGGTAGGAATTGAAAATTGAAAATTCAAAATTTCTTGAGCTTTGTTCCATTAGTCAAGAATATAAATAATATATATGAGGAGAAAAGTAGCTACTAAAAGAAGATAATATAACCATAGATTATGTAAAATTTGTAAATGTCACGTTGAAGGGAATAGGGCAAGACAATTTAAAATTAACCGTGATGGTAATCCAACTTTTGTGATTCGAGATCCAATGAAGAAGGTTTAATAAGCAATAACAAGTCACTTGTTAGTTTTGACTAACACCCTTGTGTGTCTCTTCTTATGGTGTGAGAAAAATGAGTTATGCTGGACTGCATTTTGTGAGAGTAAACTAAATGCTTTTAATGAATTTTATAACCCTTATAGGTGATGTATAAAATATAGTATACACTTGAAGAAATCACCTATATGAGTATGGAGCGGGCGTCACTCCTATGAGATTATGGCAGGTTTCTAGAGCATGCATGAACAATCAAGCACACATGACCAAAACGCACAAATCAATGTTAAAGCAAGAATACGTGGGAGTATAAATGTGATCAGATAAGACTATAATTTACCGTAAAAATATATTGGTTCAAGAATTACTTGTAATTTAAGGTTCTATTTATCTAGGTTTGGTTCAAGTCTAAAAGACACTAAATTCAATGCATTTATAGTCAATTGCTTAACCCAAATTTTTTTTAAAGTAAATTTGATTTTGAAATAAGTGGGGACTGTTTGGATTATTTTGTCATTATATTATTTTAAAATTAAGTTTATTTATGAAGAATTATTTTAGTTCAGCTAGTGAATCTACATTACCTGGTTGCAAAATTTTCTTTTGAACGTTATATAGCTTTAGCTTTTACCTCACATTTCAGTTTGACTTAGTAAGCAACGAATTTGCTATTTGTTGCCTCATCATTTGCACCCTAACCTCACATGGTTTCCTATTGTCTTGTACGGTTAATTTTTTCGACTGGTAATTTTATTTTAGGTTTAAATATATTTTTAATTCCTGTAAAATTAAAATGTTTGTATTTGATATTTGTAAAATTTTTCGTCAGAATTTAGTTCCTAAAAAAATTATTTGTTTTTAGTCCCTGCCATGCCATTAGTTGGAGACAATTACTGCTGACATGTCTATTACATTTGCCACCTGGCAAACACGTGACCCACCCAAAATGAATATTACATTCAATTAGTCTTCTTGTATTATAATGATGAATCTTATGCTAAGTTGGTGGATGCAGGAACTTAAAGAGGAATTAGTTGAGAGGAAAAGGGAGAAGGGAGAAAGAGTGTTCGGGTTCTGAAGAGGGAAAGGGTTCTAAATGGGGCATTTGCTTCCTAATTTTATTTTTTTCATTTTTTTTAAAACAATTCGGGTCAGGTTTAATGGTAGGTGGGGCGGTTTTGGGTTTTTTGGATGGGCCACGTGTTTGTCACGTGACAAATGTAACGGCATGTCAGTAAGAATTGTCTCCAACTAACTGTAAGAACTAAAAACAAATAAATTTTTTTTCATTGACTAAATCCTAATGAAAAATTTTATAGAGACCAAACACATTTTAATTTTACTGGAGGTAAAAAAATATTTAAACCTTTTATTTTCTGTATAAAGAGACTAGCTTAGGAGTTAAGACCAGCTCTTACAAAGAAGAAAAACAATGATACATCTCTTTATAATAAATACATTTCTTCTTCTTTGGTTCTTTTTATTTTTTTGGGTTAAATCACATTGTTAGTTCTACACATCCCGAATATTTGAATGCACCTATTATTGAATCCTGCGAATACTACACTAGTAAAATAAATCCTTAATCACAGTACTCCCATAGCATGTTTTAAGTGGTGGCTTAATTTGTTTGTTTGTGTATATGTTCGGAGGTTACTCTAAGACAAATAATTGAAGACAACTCTCTAGAGATATACATTAAAATTTCTAGTTTATATTATAATACGGTGTATTTGGGTTTTGTTTTTGTTCTTTATTTCCTAATTTATTATTTAAAGACAAATATTTATTCCTTATTTAAAGAATATGTGTTATTTATCACTTATATTTAAAACATGGTCTACAGATTACTTAGGCAGTTATCTATTTGAATGTTGTATCACCGCATATAATTAGATAGTAGTGTACAACTTTACACTACAAGTAAATCAAATTCAAGTTCATTTAGAAAATCCTGCAAGTATATAACTTTTCGTATAAAGTTTTGGATTACTTTAAATATTTGCACCATATACATTTACTCAGTAGATAAAATAGTACAAGAAATTTTATTTAGACAAACTTACTGCCAAGTGCAGTTTTTTATCCATGAAGTACAATGGCATTTCATAGAATATGAATGCAGCAGAGAACAGTGAGATTTTTGAACTCTTGACGCTCAAATGAAGCAATAGGAATTAGGATATCAATAGAATTATGTAAACATGATCCTTACAGTACTTCGAATGCAATCAGATTAAATATATCTGATTCATTTGAAGCCTAAAGAAAAGTGAATGATGAAGATGGCTATTGGCTAAACTATAACCTCAAGCCAGCAGTCACGACAGATCAAAATATGTACAACTGCCGGACGAGACTTGAAAGTCAATAACATTTAGCTAAGGTAAGAAGAGGGAAAGAGGAGCTTAAATCATACATAAAAAAAATTATCTATAATATATAAATTACCAAATATGGGGAACTCATAAGTCAAACCTTTCTCCCTTTCGTTGACCTGGTCTTCAGATGCTTTGAATTGATATTTTGAAAGTGCCATGTTGCTCAAATTATTGAGTTTCCCAGCTTCAAGGTAACAAACCATGGAGCTATATAATTGAGTCTTTGTACGATTCTGTTGTTCATTTGCTGCTCATAGCAGTGCACTTAGAGAATGGAGATGGCCTTCATAGAAAAACTTATGGTATCGGCTTGGACTGATGTTCAAGGTCTACGTCCTTCCAAAATAACTAACCTTGTACTTATTTCCCATGCTTCTTAGCTGCAATCCAGGGATCACAGGTTAGCAAGACATACGGTCCTAAAATTCTTTTTAAGAGTGGTTTCATGCATGGATCATGGCAAGTCAAAATGATTAGCTTTGAAGCAATGTAGTTTTTTAATATTCTTCTTTGTTAAAAAAGAAAAACGCCTGTTATACCTCTCTGGAACCACGATCTCCGAACAGTTCGCCGGATGTGACGCTCATGTCTTTCCAAGAGCTCGTCCACTGTGTGCATCTGAGATAGAAGGGGTCCTGAAAATTCAACCTTTTCTCCTTGATCCTGATGACTCTGTAAGGAGGACATTAAGTTAGAATAATTTCTATGCAGTGACAAATAACAATGGTACATGATCCAAGAATTTGACCAAAGCACGGCCAAGAATTTACACAAGCACGGAAAAGCACGGTAAGGTAAACCAATTCTTGCATATAACTTAACGATTGTGAACTTTGTCATGTTTTCATGTAATTATTGTAAGTTCAAATTTTTTTGTTTCTCCTCCCATGTGCTAGATTGCCAGTGTATGATCCATTCATACACAATTTTTTTTTAATTAAAACAATATATTATAGTCTATAAGATTCAAGTGGTTCCCTAGTCTCTGCTATTGGCCACAAGCTCTGATAAATCAAGAAGTCAACAGCTCAATTACCTTGTCTACAAGAGAGATCACTTAATTGAATTGTCATCTAAGGAAGAAATGAAGTTACATACAAGTCACAAGTTTCAAACAATGCCATTATTTCAACAAAATCTGGCTTTCTCATTTTTAAAAGTTCAAAGTAATTCACTAAATCATAACAAGTAAAACCTTCCAGATTTCCTCTTTCAAATGGCAACCCATATCAATCTCTATAAATGGAGAAAGAACAATACACAAGTTTCATATAATCTCTCAGCAGATGATATCTCATGTTTGATACCATATCGATAAATCTGGCCAACTAACAAACTTACCAGGTTACTTCTCTTGGATGCTGAATCTTCTCTTTGATAAAGTGCCATAGACAGTTCTTGTGAGTGGTACTCATCAGAAGCATCAAATGAATCTGGGCGATCGAACTTAATCCACTGATTCTGCATTGAAAGCTTAGAAATGTCGAGTAGGTCACTGCCCCTAGAGTTGGTATGTCTTCCACAAAATTCCTTACTTTCCTGGTTTCTGTGATCTAAATTATTCCTTGAATTTAGGGTAGAAGTTTCTAATGGATTGAAAATATTTCCTCTCGAAATAATTCGACAATGGGATCGAATAGAAGCGCCATCTTTACGGCTTTTTGCCCATGCAAAACCACTTGATGTTGAAACTTGTAATGGTCCAGAAAAGGGAATATCTTCTTGAGATTCATTCTTCATATGGGAAGCATCTTCAAATTTACCACTGGATGGCTTTTGTGCCTCCTCAACTGTGTTAGTCTTCTGTTCTTTAAGGATGCAAACAGATCTACCATTGACCTTTCGAGAAGTTTGAGTTTTACATGCCATATCCTGTAATAGCAATGCTAAGTGAGAATTAACTTTAGGTAACTACTAAACCATTCCTGTAAATCACTGTGCATGCTAAGAAGAAACACAACAATTCAAACGAAAAAAGCAAGATAAACCTCTGCTGAAACTAGTTTATTGAATCCTAGTGCCTTTCTTGATGCTTTTCTTGTTTCAGCTCCGCGAACTCGTCCACTAATGTTTTTCCTGAGGGTCCATCACAATATAATTTCATTAAAATAAAATAGACAAATAGTGATCACAAAAATGGAAAATGTTATGTGCTGAACAGACTGGTTCACTGTATCTTTTCAATTCCTCAACATTGAAAGATATACAACAACAACAGAGCCTTATCCCACTACATGGGGTTGGCTACATGGATCAAGCGACGCCATAGTGCCCTATCAAGAGCCATGTTTTCATGTAACTCATTAACTTCTAAATCTCTTCTAATAGTTTCTTTTATAGTTTTCTATATCTCTCCCTACCTCTAGCTAATGAGTTACCGGTCACTTGATCCACTCTCCTCACTGGGGCTGCTAATGGTCTTCTCCTCACATGTCCAAACTACCTAAGACGGGATTCTACCGTCTTTTGTACTATAGGTGCTACCCCGACCTTCTCCCTAATGCAATTGTTCCTAATCCTATCTTGTCTAGTGTGTCCACACATCCACCGTAGCATTCTCATTTCTACAACATTAAGTTTATTCTTGCGTTGCCTTTTTATTGCCCAACACTTAGTCCTATATAACATTATTGGTCTTATAGTTGTGCAGTAAAATTTTCCCTTTAGTTTGAATGGCACTTTTCTATCACACAGAACTCTTGATGCACTCCTCCATTTCATCCACTTTGCTTGGATCCTATGATTAACATCCCTCTTTATCTCTCCATCATTTTGGATAACGGAGCCAAGGTACTTGAACCTTGTGACGTGTGGTATAGGATCATCTCCAATTTTCACCTCTACGTTTAGATTTGTACGCCTTTTACTAAACTTACATTCCATATATTCATTCTTACTTCTGCTTATACGAAGACCGTGTGTTTCCAACGTCTCCATAGTTCTAACATTCCATTTAACTCTTCTCTTGACTCTCCCACCAAAACAATGTCATTCGCGGAAAACATGCATTGGGGCACTAGGCCTTGAATGTGTTCAGTAAGAGCATCCAAGACAAGGGTGAAAAGATAGGGACTCAGAGTTGACCCTTGATGTAGACCAATGGTGATGGGGAATTCGTTTGTCATTCCACCTTGCGTTCTTATGCTAGTTGTGACTCCGTCATA
Source organism: Nissolia schottii (assembly GCA_003254905.1). Classification (NCBI taxonomy): domain Eukaryota; kingdom Viridiplantae; phylum Streptophyta; class Magnoliopsida; order Fabales; family Fabaceae; genus Nissolia; species Nissolia schottii. The sequence goes on from QANU01103975.1 coordinate 15,312, forward strand.
CATATCTTTGCTTGCTCCTACGTAAGCAATCCGAACTCCTTTCTTCTCCAGAACCTTCCATAAAATCTCTCTTGGCACCACATCGTACGCTTTCTCCAAATTAATGAAAACCATATGTAAATCTCTTTGGTCCTTCCGATATCTCTCCATCAATCTCCACAATAGGTAAACCTCCTAGACAGAAAGCCAAACTAATTTTCTGTGATGTGGGTCTCCTGTCGCAATCTCTGTTCAACTACTCTTTCCCATAATTTCATAGTGTGGCTCATGAGGTTAATCCCTTTGTAGTTTGCACAGTTTTGTATATCTCCCTTGTTTTTGAAGATGGGAACTAAGACACTCCTCCTCCACCCATTTGGCATTTTTTTTGACCTCATTATCTCATTGAAAAGCTTTGTGAGCCACCATGTTCCTTTTTCTCCAAGGCAATTTCCATACCTCAATAGGTATGTTGTCCGGTCCTATTCCCCTACCATTCTCCATCTACTTCAAAGCTTCTTTTACCTCCGTTTCTCGTATTTTACAATAAAACGTATAATTATGATCTTCTTCCCTGATATTTAATCTATCTGATTGTGAGAAAGACTCTTGCCCATAATTGAACAGCTTCAGAAAGTAGTTCTTACACCTAATATTGATGTCTTGTTACGTGACCAGGATTTTACCCTCCTCATCCTTAATGCACTTTACTTGGTCCAAGTCTTTTGCTCTTTTTTCCCTACCTTTAGCTAACTTGCTTCTCCCCTACTTTAGTGCCTAAGGATTGGTATAATCCATCAAAAGCCTTAGCTTGGGCTTCACTCACTGCCTCTTTTGTTTCTCTCTTAGTTGTCTTATATTTTTCCTAATTGTCAGCATTCTTACATCTAGACCAAGTTTTAAAGCAATCCTTTTTTGCCTTGACTTTATCTTGTACGCTTTCATCCCACCCCCAAGACTCTTTACCTTTAAATCCAAGGCCCCTAGATTCCCCTAGTGTCTCTCTTGCCACCTTCTTGATCTCTTCGCTCATCTTATCCCATAACTCATTTGTCTTTCCTTGTGTCTCCCAACTCACTTCTTCCATAACCCTTCTTTGGAAAATCCTTCGTTTTTCACCCTTCAATTGCCCACCACTTAATTCTTGGGATCCTCTCCTGGTTGTTTCTCTTGACTTGCTTCAAAACACATACATCCATCACCAAGACCCTATGCTAAGTAGTTATAATTTCACCAGGTATTACTTTGTAGTTCGTGCAAAGTTTTCTATCTAATTTTCTTATTAGAAAGAAATCAATTTGTGAATAAGTCCGTCCACTTTTATAGGTGATGAGATGTTCATCCCGTTTCCTAAAGCATGTTTTCGCTATTGTAAAATCGAAAGCTAACAAAAAATCTAGTATGCTCCTACCTTCTGCATTTGCTACTCCTATTACATATCCCTCATGCAACCCCTCATTTCCACTAACTTCTCTACCCACATGGCCCTTTAATCCCCTCTTAAGAAAATCTTTTCTTCTAAAGGTATATCTCAA
>QANU01104004.1:4732-27429 GCA_003254905.1 Nissolia schottii
GCTCAGCGGCCCTTGTGCGAAAGCTGAAAACCAAATTCCTCTTCTCTTCCATTTTCTCCCCTTGGCTTCCCATGGCACCTGCTTGAGTTTCACACATAATTCCAACACAATAATCCTATCTAATCCAGGTCACAAGACCCTTCAGAATTGTCTTCCTAAGCTTAGCCAAATTGCTAACATACATAAGCATCTAATCAAGCATAATCCTAAACATACACTTAGCATCACATAACAACCATTCACCATCAAAGAGGTGAGGAACTAGAGTTACCCACTTCCTCAAGAGCTTGTTAATGCTAGAGAAAAGAGGAAATCAAGCCTTGCTTGCTTGTTTGAAGTCTTCTTGACCTAAAATGAAATCCTTGCATAATTAGGGCAACCTTAGGTGATGGAAGCTTGGATTTTCACCAAGGGATGAAAAACTCACCAACTACTCTTGCTTGTCTTCTTTGTATGCTTAGGAATGAGTTATGATGATGCTTGAACTTTTCTTTGTCAAGAAAAGAGAAAACCTAGGTTATGGAAGATTAGGGTTAGGGAACCTTGGTTTCTTGGCTTCCACTTGAAGAGAACTCCTAGCCTTGATGTTAGCTTGCCCTCTTGATGGATTTAGGAGTGATTGATGATGATGAAAAGAAAAGGATGATAGTTAAGCTTGGATGGTTATGGAGCTTTAAGCTTTGGAACTTAGGAAGAAGAAATGAAATGACTTTGGTGTGTTTTGGATGTGTGTTTTCAGGTTTGGGGGCTGCATGAGGGCTGGCCGTGGGTTTCTAATCCCTTGGCCATAATTTCTTTCCAATTTTACCCTTAGTGTATTTTAGGTCATACTCGCTCGTTAATTATTTATGTTCGGACGTCCTAAAAATATTCTGGACACACCGTTGTGACCTATTAATTATCCTTGTTAATATTTAAATCTTAGTTGACATATTCTTACATTTAATTTCATATTAATATATTTTACAGACTCCTTTGAGTCGTGAGTAAATTACAATGAAACCCTAATTTCGATCCAAACGTCACCGAACGCCATGAGATCGTCAAAGGATTATTTTTAACTAATATTACAGAGATAAAATTAATATTTAAATTTTCACCTTTTCCTTCTTATTATATTTTTAATTCTTTCCTAGATAGCATTTTAACTGAAGGGAAAAAGTCGGGTTGTTACAACTTGTATATGTAAAATTATTATGATACTGATAAGTGGATTTTATATCCTAAGTTATTACTCTATAAGTGAACAAATGCATACTTAAATGTGTGAGTTTAACACTTAATCAATATGCTTTTACACATTGTCTTCTTTTGAGAGAAATTAAGAAAAAGGTAAGATTAGGCATTATTTTACTCTTATAATTTAATATTTCTTTTGGAGTTTTCTATGTTGGATTTCAGGAAATGAACGTTCAAGAGGGTCATTGAAGAAATGAAGAATTCACCCCTGAAGAATGGAGCAAAGGGAATAAGCAAAGATGAAATTACAGCAAGACCGCTCAGCAGTTAACAAGCCATCGCTCAGCGATAAACGATCAAGCGCTCAGCGCCATTCATAGAACTGCTCAGCGAAAGTGAAGGAATAGCTCAGCGGCGGCGCTCTTATCGCTCAGCGAAAGTACCAACTTGCACCAGGGCATTTAATGCGCCAGCCTGGCGCCAGCTCAGAATTCAGAGCCGCCCTGCAAAAGCTGACCAGCGCATTTAATGAAGCCGCGTAAGCCGCCTTAATTGACTCAGTCGCTCAGCGCCACCGCTAAATTGCTCAGCGAAGGTGCCTGGATCGCTCAGCAGCAATGCTAAACCGCTGAGCGATCCTGTCGAACTTAGGCCTATAAATAGGAGGCCAAGGCATTCATTTTGGATCATCTCTCTATCATCTCTTCCTTCCTCCCCCCAAGGTCTCCTAGGCCGAAAACTCTTCTTTTCCCTTTCATATTTCTTCACTTTTTACACTTTATTACAAGCACTTAGGTTTATGTTAGTAAAGTGCTTTGTAGAAGCCTTTTTCTTTCAAGACTTGTAATGAAGTTCTGCCGAATTTAATCCAGGTTCTATTGTTCCAATCTTCCATTTCATTTACTCTTTCCATTGCCATTTACTCTTTCATTCTCTTTATTTACTCTTTCTCTTTCTTTACTTGTTATGAGTTTTAATCCTCCAATCATGGGGGAGTAATTTCTTAATATCTTGCATGAGGTAACTCTAGATTAAAGATTAATTTCAGGTCTTGCGCTTAATGATTATGCATGAATCGTTCCACCCTTAATTAATGATATAGCGATTGCATGTTATTAGTTAAGGTTAAATCTAAGTTAATGAATCTTGACGATTGTATGATTTATTAAACTATGATTAAGGAACTTTCGGAGAATTAATCAGATTTGATTAGGTTGTGCAATTGGTGCTTAATTAATATGGGTCTTAATGCTGAGATCTTGGTTTTAATACCTGTATTAACAAATGCTTAAGGGATTGACGATCGTAGTTTCTTAAGTGAATTGCATATTAGTTAGAGATTTCAACTAATAAACAACATCTCCTTTCATGAATAATTAATTAGGAACCGATGAGAATTAATCCTTAATCTAGAAATGCCGTATGCAGGATATTGCTTTTATCATTGTGTTTTACTCTCGTTTTAATCTCTTTTAAATTCATCAAACAAACCCCCCCCGATTTACTTAACTATTAATTGGTTCTAAATTGCTTCTTGGGAAACAACCTAGGTTAACCCCTTTACTACGTCTTTGGGGTTTTCTTGGTTTATAAATTATTATTTGATCGCGCACTAAAATCTAACGACGTTTTGGTGAGCGTCAGATACTATATGACTTGTTGTACTTATCTGTGATGGACCGTGTATTTGTTTATATGACTGTCTAGACTAGGGATAATTGATAGTCGTAAGCCCATGTCTCTATCGCTTGTATGATACATCTCTTTCACACAAGGCTCATACTTTATGAAGCAATCAGCAGAAAAGTTTTAAAATGGTCCATATTTTCCTTAACCTAGTATTTTCAAAAAGTAATAAAGGACTATAAGTATTCCCACCAATTACCTAACACCCTAGTGAGCATTGCATACGACTTAAGCGTAAGCAGCTAGCTAGGGGCGTTATAATCTATGTGATGTATGTGATATATATGTACGCTAGATACAAGAGGATCTTAAAGTATGTTATGATGAGAACTAGTTTCCTTAAGAGCTAAGACAGAGAATAGAAGACCTAGATAATGGAAAGACTAAATTCCCTCAGTCACCTAGTAAAGTAGATAAAGCTGCTTAAGACTAGCATGGATATTAATAACTAGTAGGGATGTAGTATAGTTGTGACACATAGAGATCCCTGAGCGGCCTAGATCATAAATGAGAATAAGAAGTTTGGTAGAACCTAAGGTTTCCCACAAAGAACGCAACGTTCTCACCCCACTCATTCATGCCTCCAAGGTCTAACACGGAACAAGGAACAGGAACCCCGATAGAGCAATGCGAGGAGGAGCATCAACGGGAGATGAACAAAGGAACAGGATAGCTAGGGCTAAGCTAGAAATGTTGCATTAGCCCTTAGTTAGTAGGCCACATGTTTTGTACTATTGTGTTAAGTACTTGTACGTATTGACTATTGAAACACCCTAGCTAGCTAGTCTACGCTTAAATCACAAACTCGCTTGCTATGTTGTTATCTAGTTTGGTTGGGATCGTACTTAGTCCCACTTATGAGTTCAAAAGTATAGGTACCCAAAAATATGGACCAATTTCAATTTTTTTCTTTATACGTATCATAGTGTAAAATATGAGCCTTAACTTATAGTTGAACAGTGAGTATAAAGAATAGACAATATAGTGTATCATTTATGGCGAAGTATTTCTTAAGGAGATAAGTACATAACAAACAAGCGGTCCTTCACACTTCATTTACATTCCATAATTTACATAGTAATAAAATACATGTACACATACACCAACTTCTTTACATTAAGCTGACGAGTACAAGCTATGGCTAAGGACTGATGGAGACCACTCCATTGAGTCCACCTATGCTAACCTAGTGCCATATGTCGGGCATTTCTCTCCCTGACTACTTCTGGTTCCTGGAGTTCCCAGGGAGGTGTGCTACGGGGTCACTGTCCTCTTCAAGTTCCGTTGTCCCCTCTGGATCGCCAATGGAGCTGGCCTTGGCGTCACCCTGCTCCTGAAGGTCGTCCTTTGGGTCTTCTTCCTCAGGATCCTCCTCCATTGGTTCATCTTCATTTGGGTCATCTTCCTCTGGCTTCTCCTCTTCGGGGTAATGGGTGCACTCGGGCGAGTAGGCAGATTGGGTGGACTTTTAGAAGGCCCAGCTTGGCTCCCCGAAGGTCATGCCTCATGGTCATGAGCCCACCTTGCTAGGTGAACTGAATGAATGTGGGAGACTTTCTTTCTGGCGCATCATCGTGTCCGGGGTACGATAGACACGGAGTGTGGGTCTATTTCCACATACTTGGCGTAAGCTGTTGGCTCTGTATTGTCAACTGGAGTTAGAACAGGCTGATGTTCAAGATCCTCGGGCATCAAGGGACTCTCGACCCTGGTTCTGGAGAAGAATTATACGGAGGTCCAAAGTCCACGACAAGTTCGCAATCTAGTCAGTAAATCCCTGACATGGCAGTGGGAGGGTCCACCTGAGTCTCAATCACATTGTCGGTGCTAGGATCCGCCAATATAGTGATCTGTGCCAATGCCGCTGGCTCTGCTATGGAAGGGTCCATTGCAATTTTTCCTGGAACCAGAAAGGAGCGGGTGTGAGAACATATGGTTCTCAGTGGGAAACCTTTAGTCTTGTAAATTATTTTCAACTCCGTTATGATTCCTCCGCTCAGGGGGTCTCTAGGTGTCACAGTTATACACTGTCCCTACTAATTATTAAGATCCATACTAAGCCTGAGCAGCTTTATCTAGTTTACTAGGTGATTAGGGAACCTATTCTTCATTAGCTAAGTCATTTGGCCTCTAATCTAATCCCTAAGTCACATAATGTCACATAATAATCTTCAGCTTACGTCCACTTATAACCGTGCCCATTTTAATTATAAGCTTCTGTGCACATCCACTTATGTACAGTTGTATATCACATAGATCACATAGTCCACATAGTCAAGTTCAACCCCCTCGTAGCGGTGGCCTTACCGATACAAGCTACTTTTTATCTCAGCATCGTGAGGACCATACAACTCTTAACCTGAGTGGTTCTGCTTCCCATGAAATATCATCGCTCACGATAGGAGCGTCCATTCTTCTGCTTCGAATGGCGAGGGGATCTATAGTCATTCTTCTGCTTCGAACGGGATAATCCTAGGATTCAACTTGTTTTTCCTGCCGGCTCCCCGCGCAGCTAGGAAAACCTCTGTTTCTTTAGTCTTAACGTCACACCCTAGGGTTCCTTTTTCCTTTCCTTTCCTTTCCTTTCATTAATCCAGTTTAACAATTCATATAGCATTCACACCATATCCTCATTACATAGATCATACATCATTCTCCTCAAATTCTTACCCTTTTTGTTCTTAGCATGAATCTAACTTAATATCTCCAGTCAACAGTCCATATATCATAAACATAAATCATCATTTCATGACAACTAATTTACTTGGTAAAATTAGCAGATCCATGGATAAATGCAAGCAGCATGAAAAACTATATTTGTGTGGGAAATTCTGAACTTCAGTCAGACCGCTCGACGCCTAGCATAGGCCGCTCAGTGCCACTAGCCGCTCAGTGCCACTGGCCGATCAGCACCCTCAAAGGCAGCTCAGCGTCATCTGACGAATTTCAGCTCCCAATTCTTGCAATTTTCCATGTGCTACAAGGTTTCTCATTTTTAATCTTAAGCACAATTCTTCCAAAATTTATCATCCATTCCCAATAGTATGAAAGACATAATTTCATGCTCAATCATCTCTTAAACACAAGCAAACATAAATTCAACAACTAGCAAAACAGACATCTGCTTTCTGTTAGAAATTAGTGATCATAAACCGGAGAGGTCCAAGACCTTACCCAAGGTTTTTGATAGCCCTAAGATCATTTTCATGCTTAGAAATCCAGATTTTAACCCCAAATACATGAAATTACTGGTTTGCCCTTTTTTCCCAAAACTGCTATTTCGCCCCGTAAATGCCCTGTTTTCTTTAGAATTTTAGTTCTCAAAAACCCGATGGACTCAAGACTTTCCCTTAGGGTTTTTGATAGTTTTACACCCATATTTTCTGCAAATTAACCCAATTTTTTAGTCCCAAGCTCAAATTCCCATTTTTCCCTAGTTTCCCAAAAATCCTGTTTTCTGTCTATTTGCTCAGAAATTCATCGGGGACTCCAAAAATCATAAAACTTGACATCCTCTCTCAATTTTTCGTGTAGAATCCAAAAATAACATTAGTTTTTCATGATAAAATTCTCAGCCTATAGCTCCCTTCAAAACGTGATGTATATCTATTTCCGTCTTTAAGCTTTCCTAAATTCTGACAGAATCACAGATAGCACCAACATTTCCAGACAAATATCAAAAACACACACACATATATAATCATGGTCACATACAACATCCTAACATCATATATCATCTAACATACAACCACATAGACAGTGGATAAGTAGGTTTACCCACTTGGAGACTAATTCTTCACAAGTCTTGCAGAAACTCCGAGAGTCTGATAACTTGTGCTCTTTGCTATCGGGAGAATTCTTAAAGGTTAGGGATGGAAGGTTTTGCTCAAGGAAGTAAGGAATAGTTTCTAGAGAGAAGATTATGGAGAGTTAGGGTTTGGATTAAGCAGAAAACTATTGTATCTGTATTTTGGAGGAGTAATGGGAGTTTCCCTAAGTTCTCATGTCTTGAAATTTGACGAATTCTCATGGCTTTCTATAGGCCATTATGGCCAGCCCTCCATGCCAATTTGGCTTCAAAATTTTATTCTTAATTATGCTAATTATGAGGTCATGGATGACTTAAGCCTGCTGAGTCATGTGCTTAGTCATTCCATGAGTCATCTTGGCTTATAATTGCTTTGATCCATTTGACTTGCACTTGGCCACCATTTGGTCGTGCATTCTTTCATTCTTGGCCGAGTTCTTGGCCTAAAATTTTCAAGGCCAAACGCTGATCAATTTTGATCGTATTTGGTCGTTAGTTGTCCTGGTATTTCGCGTACAGTTATCCGAAAAATATTCTGATCACATCCTTGTGATCTACTAATTTTTCTTGTATAAGATTTGAGTTAATCTAAGGTATTTGTGAACTTTCTCTTGTGACCTTATATTTTACAGTACCTTAGATACACCGTTGCACTTAGAGAACAAAAAGGATTCGTTCTAGTATCTGCAGAATTTTACGAAACTGAGTAGAATTTCTTCTACAGACATTTTAACCTAACAGCTTGTGTGAGGGCTTGTTCCCCTATTTAATTTAGGAAATCTTTACTAAGGGAAAAAGCGGGATATTATAACTATGATACTACATGTGTAACTGTTATTGAAAATATGGTATGGATCACTTGTTCCTATGTTACTTGAATGTTGTCTATGTCTAATTAATATTGGTTAAGTATGCTACGTTACCTCTCGCAATACACGCTCTATCGTAAACAAGACTCATAATTTATGTCATATTCCATAGCAAAAAAAAGTTTAAATTGGTCCGTACTTTCTAAACAACCATTATTTTCAAAATCGTAAATGGACTATTAGTATCCTAACCAAAGCAGATAACAACCTGGTAAGCATGTTAGCAACTTAAGCGTAAGCTAGCTAGCTAGGGTGTTACACCAGTAGCCACTCTCTCAAGTCTCAACCTCAGCCAAGCTTCAGACGCTCTCACTGTCAACCACTGCTTTTGTCACCATCTGCCTTCCTTGCCTACTCTTGTTGCCATGGGCACTCTCCTTCACCACCACCAGTCACTAATGCCATGGGAACTTGGGCTTAGAGTGACTAATGAGGAGCTGCAAATGGCGACGGAGTCCACGTCTCAATCAATGAGTCAATAAAGTCCCCATGAGTTGCCTAAGCCCACAAGCCCCCATATCAAAGCCCCTAAGCTCATTAAGCCTATTTAACACCCCATCTTTCATTAANTTGTTATCTAGTTTGGTTGGGATCGTACTTAGTCCCACTTATGAGTTCAAAAGTATAGGTACCCAAAAATATGGACCAATTTCAATTTTTTTCTTTATACGTATCATAGTGTAAAATATGAGCCTTAACTTATAGTTGAACAGTGAGTATAAAGAATAGACAATATAGTGTATCATTTATGGCGAAGTATTTCTTAAGGAGATAAGTACATAACAAACAAGCGGTCCTTCACACTTCATTTACATTCCATAATTTACATAGTAATAAAATACATGTACACATACACCAACTTCTTTACATTAAGCTGACGAGTACAAGCTATGGCTAAGGACTGATGGAGACCACTCCATTGAGTCCACCTATGCTAACCTAGTGCCATATGTCGGGCATTTCTCTCCCTGACTACTTCTGGTTCCTGGAGTTCCCAGGGAGGTGTGCTACGGGGTCACTGTCCTCTTCAAGTTCCGTTGTCCCCTCTGGATCGCCAATGGAGCTGGCCTTGGCGTCACCCTGCTCCTGAAGGTCGTCCTTTGGGTCTTCTTCCTCAGGATCCTCCTCCATTGGTTCATCTTCATTTGGGTCATCTTCCTCTGGCTTCTCCTCTTCGGGGTAATGGGTGCACTCGGGCGAGTAGGCAGATTGGGTGGACTTTTAGAAGGCCCAGCTTGGCTCCCCGAAGGTCATGCCTCATGGTCATGAGCCCACCTTGCTAGGTGAACTGAATGAATGTGGGAGACTTTCTTTCTGGCGCATCATCGTGTCCGGGGTACGATAGACACGGAGTGTGGGTCTATTTCCACATACTTGGCGTAAGCTGTTGGCTCTGTATTGTCAACTGGAGTTAGAACAGGCTGATGTTCAAGATCCTCGGGCATCAAGGGACTCTCGACCCTGGTTCTGGAGAAGAATTATACGGAGGTCCAAAGTCCACGACAAGTTCGCAATCTAGTCAGTAAATCCCTGACATGGCAGTGGGAGGGTCCACCTGAGTCTCAATCACATTGTCGGTGCTAGGATCCGCCAATATAGTGATCTGTGCCAATGCCGCTGGCTCTGCTATGGAAGGGTCCATTGCGATTTTTCCTGGAACCAGAAAGGAGCGGGTGTGAGAACATATGGTTCTCAGTGGGAAACCTTTAGTCTTGTAAATTATTTTCAACTCCGTTATGATTCCTCCGCTCAGGGGGTCTCTAGGTGTCACAGTTATACACTGTCCCTACTAATTATTAAGATCCATACTAAGCCTGAGCAGCTTTATCTAGTTTACTAGGTGATTAGGGAACCTATTCTTCATTAGCTAAGTCATTTGGCCTCTAATCTAATCCCTAAGTCACATAATGTCACATAATAATCTTCAGCTTACGTCCACTTATAACCGTGCCCATTTTAATTATAAGCTTCTGTGCACATCCACTTATGTACAGTTGTATATCACATAGATCACATAGTCCACATAGTCAAGTTCAACCCCCTCGTAGCGGTGGCCTTACCGATACAAGCTACTTTTTATCTCAGCATCGTGAGGACCATACAACTCTTAACCTGAGTGGTTCTGCTTCCCATGAAATATCATCGCTCACGATAGGAGCGTCCATTCTTCTGCTTCGAATGGCGAGGGGATCTATAGTCATTCTTCTGCTTCGAACGGGATAATCCTAGGATTCAACTTGTTTTTCCTGCCGGCTCCCCGCGCAGCTAGGAAAACCTCTGTTTCTTTAGTCTTAACGTCACACCCTAGGGTTCCTTTTTCCTTTCCTTTCCTTTCCTTTCATTAATCCAGTTTAACAATTCATATAGCATTCACACCATATCCTCATTACATAGATCATACATCATTCTCCTCAAATTCTTACCCTTTTTGTTCTTAGCATGAATCTAACTTAATATCTCCAGTCAACAGTCCATATATCATAAACATAAATCATCATTTCATGACAACTAATTTACTTGGTAAAATTAGCAGATCCATGGATAAATGCAAGCAGCATGAAAAACTATATTTGTGTGGGAAATTCTGAACTTCAGTCAGACCGCTCGACGCCTAGCATAGGCCGCTCAGTGCCACTAGCCGCTCAGTGCCACTGGCCGATCAGCACCCTCAAAGGCAGCTCAGCGTCATCTGACGAATTTCAGCTCCCAATTCTTGCAATTTTCCATGTGCTACAAGGTTTCTCATTTTTAATCTTAAGCACATTTCTTCCAAAATTTATCATCCATTCCCAATAGTATGAAAGACATAATTTCATGCTCAATCATCTCTTAAACACAAGCAAACATAAATTCAACAACTAGCAAAACAGACATCTGCTTTCTGTTAGAAATTAGTGATCATAAACCGGAGAGGTCCAAGACCTTACCCAAGGTTTTTGATAGCCCTAAGATCATTTTCATGCTTAGAAATCCAGATTTTAACCCCAAATACATGAAATTACTGGTTTGCCCTTTTTTCCCAAAACTGCTATTTCGCCCCGTAAATGCCCTGTTTTCTTTAGAATTTTAGTTCTCAAAAACCCGATGGACTCAAGACTTTCCCTTAGGGTTTTTGATAGTTTTACACCCATATTTTCTGCAAATTAACCCAATTTTTTAGTCCCAAGCTCAAATTCCCATTTTTCCCTAGTTTCCCAAAAATCCTGTTTTCTGTCTATTTGCTCAGAAATTCATCGGGGACTCCAAAAATCATAAAACTTGACATCCTCTCTCAATTTTTCGTGTAGAATCCAAAAATAACATTAGTTTTTCATGATAAAATTCTCAGCCTATAGCTCCCTTCAAAACGTGATGTATATCTATTTCCGTCTTTAAGCTTTCCTAAATTCTGACAGAATCACAGATAGCACCAACATTTCCAGACAAATATCAAAAACACACACACATATATAATCATGGTCACATACAACATCCTAACATCATATATCATCTAACATACAACCACATAGACAGTGGATAAGTAGGTTTACCCACTTGGAGACTAATTCTTCACAAGTCTTGCAGAAACTCCGAGAGTCTGATAACTTGTGCTCTTTGCTACCGGGAGAATTCTTAAAGGTTAGGGATGGAAGGTTTTGCTCAAGGAAGTAAGGAATAGTTTCTAGAGAGAAGATTATGGAGAGTTAAGCAGAAAACTATTGTATCTGTATTTTGGAGGAGTAATGGGAGTTTCCCTAAGTTCTCATGTCTTGAAATTTGACGAATTCTCATGGCTTTCTATAGGCCATTATGGCCAGCCCTCCATGCCAATTTGGCTTCAAAATTTTATTCTTAATTATGCTAATTATGAGGTCATGGATGACTTAAGCCTGCTGAGTCATGTGCTTAGTCATTCCATGAGTCATCTTGGCTTATAATTGCTTTGATCCATTTGACTTGCACTTGGCCACCATTTGGTCGTGCATTCTTTCATTCTTGGCCGAGTTCTTGGCCTAAAATTTTCAAGGCCAAACGCTGATCAATTTTGATCGTATTTGGTCGTTAGTTGTCCTGGTATTTCGCGTACAGTTATCCGAAAAATATTCTGATCACATCCTTGTGATCTACTAATTTTTCTTGTATAAGATTTGAGTTAATCTAAGGTATTTGTGAACTTTCTCTTGTGACCTTATATTTTACAGTACCTTAGATACACCGTTGCACTTAGAGAACAAAAAGGATTCGTTCTAGTATCTGCAGAATTTTACGAAACTGAGTAGAATTTCTTCTACAGACATTTTAACCTAACAGCTTGTGTGAGGGCTTGTTCCCCTATTTAATTTAGGAAATCTTTACTAAGGGAAAAAGCGGGATATTATAACTATGATACTACATGTGTAACTGTTATTGAAAATATGGTATGGATCACTTGTTCCTATGTTACTTGAATGTTGTCTATGTCTAATTAATATTGGTTAAGTATGCTACGTTACCTCTCGCAATACACGCTCTATCGTAAACAAGACTCATAATTTATGTCATATTCCATAGCAAAAAAAAGTTTAAATTGGTCCGTACTTTCTAAACAACCATTATTTTCAAAATCGTAAATGGACTATTAGTATCCTAACCAAAGCAGATAACAACCTGGTAAGCATGTTAGCAACTTAAGCGTAAGCTAGCTAGCTAGGGTGTTACACCAGTAGCCACTCTCTCAAGTCTCAACCTCAGCCAAGCTTCAGACGCTCTCACTGTCAACCACTGCTTTTGTCACCATCTGCCTTCCTTGCCTACTCTTGTTGCCATGGGCACTCTCCTTCACCACCACCAGTCACTAATGCCATGGGAACTTGGGCTTAGAGTGACTAATGAGGAGCTGCAAATGGCGACGGAGTCCACGTCTCAATCAATGAGTCAATAAAGTCCCCATGAGTTGCCTAAGCCCACAAGCCCCCATATCAAAGCCCCTAAGCTCATTAAGCCTATTTAACACCCCATCTTTCATTAAACATAAACATTGTGTTCTCTACTATGTAGTAACCAATATTTAATTTTTAGTAGGGATATTCATGAACCATACAGTAATAATTTATTAATTAATAATAATATTCCCTTAGTCACGCTAATTTCAAAACTTCTGTCGTTTCATCAATTGGACTTACAGTTTAGAAACTAGGATTGGGTCCGCTGGTCTGCAGGGCCCTTTGTCTTTGTCTGAGGTCTTTAGAGACCTGAGACCTATGTGAGACCCATTGTATGCTTGTTTTAAAAGTAACTATCAGTTTCAGTCCTAGTTCTACACAGAAAAGTTAAAAAGTTACAATTTTCTGCTTTTTCTAATACACCTCGCATCACACATGTCCTTTCCATAACACTAGATATTTCTAGAAGCAACTTTCCCCCTTTTTTCCATGCTTCAGCCGTGCACTTCATCTGCGTCCACATTCACTTTTTATTCACTCAGACTTCACTCAAACTCAGTTTTTCGAACAAACTCAAGAGAAAATAAAAAGGACAACCCCTCTCTTTTCTCCTTCTTCCAAAGCTCTCTAAAACTGCATCTTCTTCCTCCAACAAGTAGCCCAAAACTGCTACCTTCGTAACCTTAAACACCATCAAAAAACTCATCAGATCCTTATACTCTCTTCACAAAAATTGAAGCCTTCTTCTACCTTTACAAGAAGACATCACTTGTTTGAGCTTTTGGTGGGTTTCTATGCACTCTTGTGCTACTATCTCTTTCGATGTTTTTTATTTTTAAATATGTCATTCCTCTCCTCTTCCTCTCCATGAAAATATAATTTTTTTCACCATCCAAGAACATGTGCAAGGTTTGGTTTTTAAAACACCTCTTGTAAGAGCTTATGTTGATTTGCTCTCTAACTATGTTCTTGAGTTTTCCTTTAAGAAAATGTGTTTTTCCTCTCTCTAAAACTGGAAAGGAAGATTCAGTTTTCCCCTTGAATAATGCTCCTCACGTGTGTGTTTTTGTTTCTAACCTTGTTTATGAGTTTCTTGTAAAGTGCTAAGAGTGTTCTTGAAATGGTTCCTCTTGACAAAGGATTTTAAATGAACTTAGGTTTCCTCTTACTGCATTTTGTGTAACATCCCGGTTTCTCCTTAGTGAAAATCTCACTAGATAAATGCATATATATTCTTGTTGTAGGTTGAACATTTAGAAACATGAACTCTTAGGTTAAAAATGTTTGTAGAAGAAATTCTGCTCAGTTTCAGGAAATTCTGCAGACACTAGATTAAATCCTTTTAGTCGTCTAAGTGCAATGGTATATCTAAGGTGTCTGTAAAACGTACTCTTATAGAGGTAAATTTACAAATACCTTAGATTAACCCAATTTATTCCTTAGGAAAATTAGTAGATCACAAGGACGTGATCGAAATATTTTTAGGATAACTGTACGCGAAGTACCGGAACCGGTAACGACCAAACTTGATCAAAATTGATCAGTATTTGGCCTTAAATTCTTGGCCACAAATTCAGCCAAGAGACAAGAGAACATACAACCAAGAATTAGCCATGTAGCATGGCAAGGTGTCATGGTAATCATGACATAGTGACTAGGCATGGTGAGTAAGCATGCTTAATCACCACATGACATAATGGATGATGTCTTCAAAGGGAAAAATGGGAAATTTGGCCAAGGGAATTTTGGGAAAGGGGAATTCGTGGGTTTGAATATAAATAGCCCTTGGAATTCTTCCAAATTCAAGACATGGAAAAGCTTGGTGAAATTCTGCCGGTTTATACACTCTGCTGTTATTCCGCCAAAATACAGATATAGTAGTTTCCTGTATAACCATAACCCTAACCCTCCATAATCTCATCTCTGGAAATCATTCTTCACCTCCTTAATCAAGAACCTTCATCTATATCCTTCAAGAACTTCTATGGTAGCAAGGAACAAAGATTACAAGACTTCCGGGGTTTCTGCAGACTTTTGAAGGAATTGGTCTTCAAGTGGATAAATCGACCTATCCACTATCTATGTGGTTTTATGTTAGATGATATATGATCTTAGGATGTTGTATGTGACCATGAATATATATGTATGTGTTGTTGATATTTGTCTGGAACTGCTGGTGCTATCTATGACTCTGTCAGAATTTAGGAAAGCCTAAGCTGGAAATAGGAATATATCACAATTTAAAGAAGAACTGTATGCTGGGAATTTTATCTTGAAAAAATAATGTTATTTTTGGAATCTAAACGAAAAATTGAGTGGGGATGTCAAGTTTTGTGATTTTTGGAGTCCCCGATAAATTTCTCAACAAACAGACAAAAAACGATGTTTTCAAGCAACAAGGGAAAAATGGGAATTTCGAGTTTTGGGACTGAAAAACTGGGTTGATTTTCAGAAAATATGGGTTTAGAACTATCAAAAATCTTAGGGCCAAGTCTTGAATCCATTGGGTTTTTGAGAACTAAAATTCCAAAGAAAATAGGGTTTTACGGGTAAAAAATAGCATTTTTGGAAAAAAAAAATGCTAAAACAATAATTTCGTGAATTTAGGGTTGAAATCTGAATTTCTAAGTATGAAAAATGATCTTATAGCTATCAAAAACCTTGGGGTAAGGTCTTGGACCTCTCCGGTTTCTGATCACTAATTTCTGACAGAAAGCAGGCGTTTTCAGAAAAGCTCCGATACACCATAGTTTCAAGCTATGCTCATGATTATGTTTTATGTATTGTGTGTTATGTGACATATTGTTATGAGGAATATTTACTGTATGAGTATGTGTACGCATCATGAGGACTCAGTCGTCAATAGGTGCACTAGAACAACTGTAGATAACTAGAGGGTCATCACCTAAATTATTTTGAAGAGCATAATTGAACTCAGGACAAAGAGGTACCGGTCACAGAGATTCCAGTGTTCCTCAAAGAAAGAAGGTAGTTATGTATATGATTAGTGTAACACCCTAGCTAACTGTTTACGCGTACGTCGCAAACAATGCTCACTAGGTTGTTATCTGCTTTGGTGGGGATTACTTAGTCCCGTGTATATATGTCAGAAAATATTGTTACTCAAAATATGGACCAATTTGCAACTTTCTTTATACGTTATGTAGCGTAAATTAGGAGCCTTTATAGCGTCGGAGTATATATGGCGAGTGGAAATATGACATCTTTAACTGTAAATAAAGGCATAACTAATATAGGCAAAGATAACAAACAACGGTCCATCATACATTCATCGGCAATGTATAAATAGTATTATAAGTATTAAGCACAAATATCACATAGAAGTACAAGTACACATGTATCATCTACTAGCTAATCGTTTGATCTTCAGTTATCCTCCCTTGGGAAGGTTCTTTCTCTTGCAGCTCCTCTCTTTGTTCCTCGTACTACTCGCACCGCTTGGCCGTCTCCTTCGTCCTTGTCATACTCGCCTAGAACCATAAAGGAGTGGGGGATGAGAACACTGTGTTCTCAGTGGATAACCTCTGGTCTTGCTACTTATTTTAAACTCAATTATGATTCCGCCGCTCAGGGGTCTCTAGGTGTCATAGTTATACTATATACCTACCATTTATTAAATTCCATGCTAAGGCTGAGCAGCTTTATCTAATTTACTAGGTGAATGGGAGACCTATTCTTTATTAACTAAGTCATCTGTTCTCTACCTTACTTCCTAAATCACATATAATCACATAATTCACATAATCACATAATAAGCTTCCGTGTGCGCCCACTTATAACCGTGCCCATTTTAATTATAAGCTTCTTCACACATCCACTTATGTACAGTTATATCACTTAGAGCACATACTTCAAGCTCAACCCCCCCGTAATGGTGGCCTACCACGACAGGCTTCCTTGTTGTCTCAGTATCGTGAGGACTAGGCCGCGCTAAACCTTAGTAGCTCACGATAGGAGAATCCATCCTTATGCTAGGGATGGCAAGGGGACCCTACCCCGTCCTTATGCTAGGGACGAAGCATGCCCAGGGTTCAGCTTGCCTTTCCTGCCGGCTAGTGGCACAGCTAGGAAAAGATTCATTTTTCCTTCCTTTCCTTTTTCCTTTTTGGGACTTAGTGACGTCATGCCCGATACCTTTCCCTTTCCTTTCCCTTTTTCCTTTCCTTTTGTAAAACCATTTCCATGACACATAATCACATAAACATTCATCAATGCAGTTCATCAATACCGTTTATTCCAGTCACAGTTCATATGCCTTAAACATAAATCCTTAGTTCATAACGTTTATCATACTTTAGAAAGCCTTGAACATAAATCCTTATTTCCTAACAGTCCATTCATGAAGCACATAGCACATCTGACATATATAGCACACATTCACATAGTCATGTCACACATCACAAATAGAACCTACGCAACTCAACATTTCACGTTCAAACATATCCTTAACATAAATCATCAATTTCCAACCATAATAAGAAACTTACTTTCCTCATCAATTTAAACAAACATCAAACTAGTAACTAGTAAGACAGGCGTCTGGTTTCTGTCAGAAAATAGCAATCAGAAACCGAAGAGGTCCAAGACCTTACCCCCAAGGTTTTTGATAGTCCTAAGATCATTTTTCATGCTTAAAAAGTCATTTTTCAGTCTCAGTTCCACGCAATTGCAGTGTTTCCCTTTTTCCCAAAATTACCGTTTCGCCCCCGTAAATGCCTTGTT
The DNA here is from genome assembly GCA_003254905.1 of Nissolia schottii. Taxonomy (NCBI): domain Eukaryota; kingdom Viridiplantae; phylum Streptophyta; class Magnoliopsida; order Fabales; family Fabaceae; genus Nissolia; species Nissolia schottii. Next base: position 21,919 of record QANU01104004.1, read on the forward strand.
TTCTTTGGAATTTTTGTTCTGAAAAACCCGATGGACTCAAGACTTGTCCTTAAGGTTTTTGATAGTTCTAAACCCATATTTTCTGAAAACAAACCCAGTTTTTCAGTCCCAACACGTGAAATTCCCGTTTTGCCTTTTTTTTCGTACAAACCCCGTTTTCTACCCGTTTGTTGAGAAATTCATCGGGGACTCCAAAAATTATAAAACTTGACATCTCCACTCAAAATTTCATGTATAATCCAAAAATCACATTAGTTTTTCATGATAAAAATCCCAGCATACAGTTCCTTTCCAAAAACGTGACATATGCCCATTCGCGTCTTAGGCTTACCTAAATTCTGACAGAATCACAGACAACAATAACAGATCCAGACAATCATCAACAACATATATATCAAGGTTCCAAAAAAGGCACCCTAACCTCATGTATTTCTAACACAAAACATAGCTCAACACATCCTAAATCGCATAGACAGTGATTATGTCGGTTTACCCACCTGTAGAAAAACCTTGTGGTGGTGAGTGAGACTTGGAGTGAAAATCTGTAGAAGCCTTGGTGCCTTCTGAAACACCCTAGCTAACTGTTTACCCGTACATAGTAAACAAAGCTCACTAGGTTGTTGTCTACCTGGTCGGAATACCTTAGTCCATAGTTATCTTTTGAAAATAGTAGCATAAGAAAATAAGGACCGGTTTTAAACTTTTTATTTGATCTTGCATAATTACTAAAATAGAGCCATGCGTCAGAATACACCATATAACAACGCGTATAACGGTACAATAGTAAAACATCCAATATACATATCCAGGTGGTCCACCATACAAAGTCATAGAATGTAGGATATACATAAATATACATAGATCAAAATATTAAATACATAATCTAGCATATGCAGCATCAAAACACAAGGATTGCTGGAATGCTACTCAATAAGCCCTTGGCAAAACATAACACTCTAACTATCTCCTAGCCGCTCATGGCTCATCTGGCGGCTCTTCTGCATCCTCAAAATATGAGTCATCCTCTTCGGTACCTGAAGTCATACAACAGTGGGGAATGAGAACGGTAGGTTCTCAGTGGAAATAACCTTAGTTCCTGAGTCGTACATCAGGTTATGTCAGACTTCAGGCCGCTCAGAGATCTCTAGTGAACATACATACTAATCAGCCTACTATTTATTATCTTGCCTATCTGAACGGCTTTAGCACCATTAACATGTGACATGGGAACTATTCTTGCTTACTACATTCTCATGCTGATTAACAGTTCGTGAATATACTTAACCGTCTCGAGCGTGCTCTTGACGGTACGACATAATAGCAGAAATGAACATTTCACTTGAATTGAATAACGGCATGTAATCAGAATACATTTAGCATAACAGAGTAATCAGAATGGGCATCACATCATCCAATACAGACATAGCAGAATTCAGCAGAATATAAACATAACAGTATTCAGCAGAATACATATCACAGAATCATCAACATAACCATGACAGAATGAGCAGCATAACATGTCTAGCAGAATGTAACAGAGTAACAACATTTAACAGCATAACAGAATACAGCAGTATAATAGAATATAGCAGCATAACAGCATAGGTGTTATTCCCACCATAATAATGTCCTCTGTTGACACTAGTATGACGGAATAACCTCACACCCTTAGTATAGGCCGACACTGTCTGGACCTTACTGCGGTGGGCTTCCACCTGCCGTGTGCCCCTATGGACCCCTCGACAGTGGGTTGGTATTGTACCCCCACCTAAGCTTGCCCCCGTACAACAATGCATAGGCGTAGTAACCGCACACCCCCAGGCATGCATCTCGACACCACCTGTGGCGGGCTTCCATCTTCAGTATGTCTATCCGACCTACGGAAATGGGCTTGTTATCTGGCTCTCGTGATCACGGCCTCAGCAGCATGTGGCATATAGCCAATTTTAGTATCGGGGCATCTAGCCCTTTTCAGTATGTGGCATATAGCCATGTTTCAGCAGTGTGGGCATTGGCCCTAATTTAGCACTTTAGCAGTAATTCAGCATTTTGTACCTGCAGCATGGCATACTTGTTCCCTATGGTTCATTTCAGCATCTTTCCTTATTTCAGAGTTAATTATCATATCTTTAACTAGGTGTCTCAGAGTACATGGCATATCACATATTTCAACATAATTTACCAATAACATGCATATTCCATCTTAATTCATAACATACAGCATATACGTGCATACAATTCAGCCATCAATCATCATACAGCATCAAATACCATACTATGAGCCTCAAGAGGGTACCATCAGCTTTTCTTAGTCTCAAGCCGCTCAGCGAAAACTGAGGTTCGCTCAGCGGTTTGGACCTTGGCGCTTAGCGATAAAGGTTGCATCGCTCAGCGGTACCAACCTTATCGCTCAGCGACTGAACTTTCTCGAGCCTTCTTCCACCGCCTTAATTTAAAAATATCTTTTCACCTTTCCACGTAAGCCATGTCTCGCTCAGCGGTGCCTGAGACGTCGCTCAGCGACCCCTGTTCGAGACATGCAAACCGAATTGCCATTCTCTTCCATTTTCTTCCCTTCTCTTCCATGGCACCCTACATGAGTCTCACACATAATTCAAGCATAATAATCACATCTAATCCAGGTCACAAGACCCTTCAGAATTGTCTTCCTAACCTAACCAAACTTGCTAACATACATAAGCATAAATTCATGCATAGCCATCAACATACACATAACATCACATACAACCATTCACCATCAAAGAGGTGAGGAACTAGGGTTACCCACTTCCTCAAGAGCTTGTTGATGCTAGGAAAAGATGAAATCAAGCCTTGCTTGTTTGCTTGAGAACTCCTTAACCTAAAATGACATCTTAGCATAATTAGGGTAAAGATGGATTATGGAAACTTGGCTTTGTACCAAGGGATGGAAACTCACCAACAACTCTTCTTAGTCTCCCTTGGATGCTTAGAAAGGAATTTGAATGATGAAAAGATGAACTTGAAGCTTCCTTGAGTTTCTTTGTCAAGAAAGCATAAAACCCTAGGTTATGGAGATTTAGGGTTTTGGAGCTTGATCTCTTGGATTCTCCTTGAAGAGAAACTCTAATTCTTGATGTTAGCTTGCCTTCTTGATGGCCTTGAGAATGATTGATGATAATGAGAACAAAGAGGGATAGTTATGCTTTGATGATTATGGAGCTTGAAACCTTAGAATTTAGGAAGAAGAAATGAATTAGCTTTGGTGTGTTTTGGGAGATGAAATTTCGGGCTTGGCATGGGGAAGGCTGGCCGTGGGTTTTTCTTTGCCTCATGGCCATGCATAATTCCAATTTTGCCCTTAGTGTATTTTAGGTTATGTTTGTTCATTAATTGTTTATGTCCGGACGTCCTAAAAATATTCCGGGCATACCGTTGTGACCTATTAATTATCCTAGTAAATATTAAAATCTTAGATGACATTTTCTTACATTTAATTTCATATTTATTTATTTTACAGACTCCTGTGAGTCATAAGGAAATTAAAACAAAACCCTAATTTCGATCCGAACGTCACCGGACGTCACGAGATCGTCAAAGAATTATTTTTAACTAATATTACAGAAATAAAATTAATATTTGAATTTTATTTCATTTTATCTTGCCTTTTCCTTATTATTATATTTTTAATTTTGCCTTAAATAGCATTTTAATTCGAAGGAAAAAGTCGGGTTGTTACATTCCACCCCCTTCGAAAAATTTCGTCCTCGAAATTGAAAGATAAGGATAGATCCATACCTCTTAGAATAATTCCGGATAAGCTTGCTTCATATCCGCTTCTAATTCCCATGTGTGCTCTTCAACTTCTCCGTTCGTCCATACCACTCGTACCATAGGAATCTCCTTGTTCCTTGTCTGGCGAATCTTATGATCAATAATCTTCTGTGGTGTTAGCGGTAAAGACAAATCTTCTCTCAACTGTATCTGTTCCGGTTGCAACACATGGTCGGGGGATGCATAATACTTGCGCAACTGAGAGACATGGAAAACATTATGGATATTGGCTAAGTTTGGCGGAAGAGCTATTCGGTATGCTACTGGACCAATACGATCTAGAATCTGAAACGGTCCAATGAATCGGGGATTCAGCTTCCTGATTTTCAATGACCTCCCAATACCTGTTGCCGGAGTAACCTTTAGGAAGACATGATCTCCCTCTTGGAACTCAAGCGGCCTCATCCGGTTATCAGCATAACTCTTCTGCCGACTTTGCGCCGTAAGTACTTTTTTGCGCAACAACTTCATCAACTCTTCGGTCTCTCGGGTCTCTTCAGGACCTAGATAACGATATTGCCTGCTGTCGTTCCAACACAAAGGCGACTGACATTTCCGGCCATATAATGCTTCAAATGGAGCCATACCAATACTAGCTTGATAACTGTTATTGTAGGTAAACTCCACAAATGGCAATATTTCCTCCCAGTTTCCTGGTGTATCAAGTGCACAAGCTCGCAACATATCTTCCAAGGTCTGAATAGTACGTTCAGATTGACCATTAGACTGAGGGTGATATGCAGAACTCAAGTGCAACTGCGATCCATAAGCTCTCTGAAACGCAGTCCAGAATCTGGAAGTAAATCTGGGATCCCTGTCTGAAATAATAGAAGATGGTACTCCATGCAACCTTACCACCTCCTTGATATATAGCTGTACCAGCTTCTCCAACGAGTAAGTCATCTTGATTGGGATAAAGTGAGCAGACTTGGTCAATCTATCCACAATTACCCAAATAGCATCAACTCCAGTTCGGGTACGTGGCAAACCTGAAACAAAATCCATGGCTATGGCCTCCCATTTCCACTCTGGAACCTCTGGAGGATTCAACAGCCCTGGTGGTTTCTGGTGCTCAATCTTCACCTTCTGACAAACTAAGCACTTCTGTACCCAGTCCTCAACATCTCTTTTCAACCCTGGCCACCAAAACATATGCTTAAGATCTTGATACATCTTAGTAGTACCTGGATGCATCGTGAACTGACTCTTGTGAGCTTCTTGCAAAATATCCTCCCTTAAACTGCCTTCCTTAGGCACACAGTTACGCCCATCAAATCTTAGGATCCCATCAGTATCCCTAGTTGCCTCTTTAATCCTACCCTCTTCAACGGCCTTGTAAAACTTGCACCAATCATCTTCTTGACAATTTTTCTGAGCCTCCACTATTCGGTGCTTAAACTCACTACTGACTTGAAGAAGATACAATGTCAACCTGTCATGCTGACGTGCAACAGTCAGGTTAAGATCACGGAACTCCTCCAATGACCTTGCCTCCTGTACCATCATGTGAGCCATCTGCAAAGACTTCCGACTCAAAGCATCCGCTACCACATTAGCCTTCCCTGGGTGGTAATTGAGGTTGAAATCATAATCCTTCAGGAATTCGATCCATCTCCTCTGACGCATGTTCAACTCCTTCTGATCAAACAGGTACTTCAGACTTTTATGATCTGAATACACCTCAAATCGAACTCCATA
>QANU01104004.1:28350-39363 GCA_003254905.1 Nissolia schottii
ACATACGATACGGTGCAATAGAAATAGGTCCAGCACCAGGCACTAGATCGATAGAGAACTCTACTTCCCGCTTCGGTGGAAACATTGGAATATCATCAGGAAACACATCCGGATAATCCCGAACCACAGGAATATCCTTAACCTCCTGCTTGGCAACTACCACTTCTGACAATGCAAAGAAAACACAGCCTTGGTCTCTTAACTGACAGAAATAGAAAAGTGGCAACTCCTCCTCTGAGGCTACGGAACTGGTATCCATAGAAGGAAAAGTAACCAACTTCCTAGCACAGTCGAGGACCGCCTGATTAGCCTTCAACCAATCCATCCCTAGTACCACATCCAAACCTACTAGGGGAAGACAGATTAGATCAGCCACGAATTCTCGTTCCTGCAGCTGAAGCGGACAACACAGACAAACCTGACGTGTCTTAACTGGCAGTGCAGTAGGGGTAGACACAGCAAGGGTGTACGGCAGTGTCGTAGGGGATAACTGTAACTCCTTTACATAATCATAAGAGATAAAGGAGTGGGATGCTCCGGAATCATACAAAACAATCAAAGGTTTCCCATAAATAGTACAACTACTCAAAATCAGACTTTTTTTCTCCTTAGCTTCCTCAGCAGCCATGGTGAATACTCTGCCTTGACGGAGGATGGGTGGTGGTGCTACTGGACACTCTCTGACAAAATGCCCTGTCTTGCCACACCTAAAGCAAACTCCCTGACCTGCTAGACATTCCCCGGAATGCGCCTTGCCGCACTTTGGGCAAGATGTACGTGAATCTGATCGCGGCTGAGACTCCGGCGTGCACCGGCTCTGGTTGTTACACCTTCCAAGCTTTTGGCCACTTTTCTCCAAGAGAAACTATGAGCAAGCTCACGGTTTTGAGGAGAGGAAGATGAGGGAAATTTGTGAGAAGAAGGTTGTTGTTCTTAGAGCTTTGTAAGGAGAATGAAAGTGTGTTTCTATGAAATAATTATGGGGTGATTTTTCTTGGTTGGCTTATGGAAAAAGATGAAGCTAAAGATGAGAAGATTTTAGGGAGATGAGACTTGGTTTTGTGAAGCTTGGAGACAAGGTGAGGAGGCTCAAATATTTTTGAAAGCCAAAGAAGTGTGCTATGGCTTGCTTTGGTGTGTTTTTAAGAAGTATGGTGAGGATGAAATCCTCCTCCAAGAGCTGGAAGCTCCCAGGTTTTTGGCCAGAATTTTGAGGGAAAAAATGAGTTTAATAGTCAACATAGGTGATGTGATGAAGTATGGTGGTGATGGTAAGTATGGCATGGTGATGGTAAGTGTGGAAGCTTAAATTAAGGAACATGTTTGTTAACTAAAAATTCTGAAAATTCAGCAAGTGTTGGCCATGCTTTTGGGCTGGAATTTAGTGGGAATTTGTCACTTAAAATATTGTTAGTGCTATTGTTTGGAAGTGTAAAAGTGTGTGGTTTGCCTTGATAAATTTTGGAGTGGCTAAGCTTAATTTTTGGGGACAATTTAATTAGAATTTTGGGGAAGGAGTCACAGTTTTGTGGCTGAATGGTGGGGGAATTTAATTGATTTTTAGAATAAAGAAAAGGTCGTGAATAGTGTAAGGCATGGGCTTAGGTATGGGTGGGTATGGGCATGTGTAAGAAAGGTATGGTGATGGAAATTTAGAAGGTTGATTTAGGGGATATTTTTGACCCAAAATCCCTTCAAAAACCGTGCATCCCTTCACCTTGATGATGGTGAGATTTTATTCTCTCCCGGTTCCGGTTCACTCGTGTTTTATCGCTCGCAGTCTCGGTGCGTTGCGCACAGTCATCTGAAAAATATTCCGTTTGTACCATCACGATCCTCTAATTCCCACCTACCTAAGGGTATTAATATTAAAGGTGTTTGTGAAATTTTCCTCTGGGAAATTATTTTCACGGACACCGTTTTGCGTGCCAAAGGTTCATCGACGAACAATGGCTGTTCGGTTGTCTGCCGAATTTTCTACCGCGACACGTCCAAATTCCTAGGGATATTTTAGCTAAAATTTTCCATCTTAATTCCCTAATCATGCTTAGAAAATTAATTAATTATTTATATTTTACGAATATTTCTCTAACGGAAAATCGGGATGTTACAATTAGTGTAACACCCTAGCTAACTATTTACGCATACGTCGCAAACATGCTCACTAGGTTGTCATCTAGTTTGGTTGGGGTTACTTTTAGCCCCTAGTTTTACACTTGAAAATATTTCTTACTTGAAGATATTGGACTGTTGGAAAAACTTTTCTTTTTCAACAGTATTTCATAAACTATAAGCCGTGCTCAGTACAAAGAGAACATATGTATACCAACAATAGAGTCTCAAAAGACTTAAGCGAGAAGTAGTTCAACACATGTTATATGTATAAACAAGTACAGGTACATGGTCCAACACATATTCACACACTGATGTATCTACATATATATTACACATAATTCACATAAGAGTCATTGGTCTACTTAGACCATTCAACTATAATACAAAATGTTTCCCTCTCTAATGCGTATAACACTTCTTCTGCCACTTCGAAGTCACTGTGCATTGTTTGTCGTCTTCCCATGTCTCCTTCTCGTTGATGAGCTGTACGCTTCCGCTTGGAACCATAAACGAGCGGGGGTGAGAAAATTACGTTCTCAGTGGGAACCCTTGGGGGACGTAACTAATTATTAGCGCTCCAATTTATGATTCCGCCGCTCATGGATCTCTAGGTGTCAGAGTTATAATATGTTCCTACTAGTTCTTATTATTCAACCTAGTCCTAAGCAGCTACCTACATTACTAGGTGATCAGGGGATCTAATCTTTTTCTTATCTAGGTTTTCGCGCTTATTAACTTTGAGTTTACATGGGTCATCTCGACCGTTCTCTTGACGGTACTCACATAATACATAGACTTATACACCGCATGCATACACTCATACATCACATCATATTCCTTATGCATGGGGACTCTGGACACTCTTACTCTTGTTCTAACTACTGATCCACACTTCCTCGTACACCTGGGACTCATCCCCTGGCAATGTATGACTTAATCTTTTCTGTCTGTTTCTCGAGGCGAACAAGGCTCTACTATTACCAAGTGGTGAGGGGCCGCCCTAACAGCGTCACCGGAAGCGGACTCATCCACACCTCCTCGTACACCTGGGACTCATCCCACTGGCGGTGTATGACCTAACCTTTTCTACTTGCCCTTCAAGACAACATGACTCCACCCGCTCACCAGGTGGCGAAGAGTCTGCCCTGACAGCAAGACCGGAAGCGGACAACTATCTAACTGGCTGTTCTGTTTCCTCAGCGTGTCCGTGGACTTGCCGTGATAGGGATTTCCTACTAACTTACCTAAGTTCTGACTTCCAGTTATTTCGAACGCTCGGTGGTCGGGACCTATTTTAAGACCTTAATATTCTCTAGGATTCAATTATGCTCTTTAACTTTAGGTTATTACTTCTAGTTATCTACGGTCGTCCTAAGTCGTACGACGACCGATTCCTCATGATGCATACACATATTCAAATAATAGACAGTTCTCAAATATTATAGCATGTAATATACAGTGCATAAACACAATCATAATCACAACTGGAAACTACGGTGTATCCGTGCTTTTCTAAAAACTTCTACTTTCTATCAGGAATTTAGTTATCAGAAACCGGGAGGTCCAAGACCTTACCCCAAGGTTTTTGATAGTCCTACTATCATTTTTCATACTTAGAAATCCATAATTTGAACACCAAATCACGAAATTACCACTTTACCCCTTTCCCCCCGTAAAAGCCCTATTTTCTTGGGAATTTTAGTTCTCAAAAACCCAATGGACTCAAGACTTACCCTTATGGTTTTTGATAGTTCTAAACCCATATTTCATGAAAATAAACCCAGTTTTTCAGTCCCAAAACATGAAATTCCCGTTTGGCCCTTTTTCTTAAAAACCCCGTTTTCCGCTTGTTTGCTGAGAAATTCATCGGGGACTCCAAAAATTACAAAACTTGACATCCCCACTCAATTTTTCGTGTAGAACTCAAAAATAACATTAGTTTTTCATTATAAAATTCCCAGCATACAGTTCCTCTTGAAAAACGTGATATAATCCTGTTTACAGCTTAGACTTTCCTAAATTCTACCAGAGTCACAGATAACACTAGCAGTTCCAGACAAATATCAACAACACATATATATAGTCATGGTCATATACAATATCCTAGCATCATATATTATCTAACATACAACCACATAGACAGTGGATAAGTCGGTTTACCCACATGCACAGTTTCTGCTACTTGTTTGGTGAGTTTGTGCAGAATCCAACCTTGCCTGGTTGCTCCCAAGCTCTTGCTCTTATGATAAATCTATGAAAGAGGCTTCGCTAAGACACTAGGAGAGATTAGTGAGGTTAGGGTTAGGCAAGTTGGACTAGGTTCTGTGAAGGAAAGTCTCTGGATCTGTGTTCTGACAGAGTAACGATTGGGGGTGTAAACGGACAGCGTTTTGCTAAGGTTTCTTCTCCTATGTCATGTTTTTGGAAGAGCTCATGACTATTTAAAGGAAAAACCATGAAATTTTCTTTTCCAAAATGCCCCTAGGGTTAATTTCCCATTTTACCCCTATATGACATCATCCATGACATTATCATGGTGAATCACCATGCTTAGTCACCATAGAAGATTTTAGAACATGCTTAGGTGTTTGTCATTTTGCACACCTAAGGCTATGACTCATCATGCCACTTGGCCAAATTTTGGCCATAAATTTCTAGACCAAATACAAATCAATTTTGATCTGGTTTAGTCGTTAGCAGTTCAGGTACTCTGCGTACAGGTTTCCTAAAAATATTCTAATCACTTTCTTGTGATTCACTAATTTTTCTAATGAGGAACTTGGGTCAATATAAGGTATTTGTAGGTTTAATTTTGTAAAACTAGGTTTTATAGATATCTTAGGTACATCACTAAATTCTCGAGACCACAAGGAATTTATCTATTGCCTTCAGAATTTTATGAAACTGAATAGAATTCTTTCTATTGACTTATTTAGCCTAAGAGTTCTTGTTCCTAACTATCTAGCCTTTAGAAAATATTTATATGCATTTATCTAGTGATATTTCACTAAGGAAAAAAGTGAGATGTTGCAATTAGGATGAGTTTTATCTCTTGGCACGTCCAATGGACAAGCCCCTCACCAGTCCAGGAAGATGGATTGGTTAAAGATGAATGCAGGCACAGGCCTGACCCTATTTCAAAAGATAAATGCAGGCATAGGCCGAAGATTAAACACATGCACGGCCCTGGCGTGATTGTAAAAGATAAAGCAGACATAGGCGTGATCTTATGTGGATCCACAGTAAGATAATGTATGTATGTATGAATTTAAGCGTCCAACTCCTGTTCGAGTCACAAGGCTGACCCCTCGTTGTCCAAGCAGTTGGATGGTTATTCCCTATCGTTGTTTGATTGATTGGTGACATCGTGCATCTGTGGTTAGCTACCACACAGGTTAAGCGATGCCTAGTCGACACGATACGGAAACAAGAAGCAAGTTGTAGATGTATGACCACATCTACAAGGGAGGAAGACATATGATAAAAAGAAGGATGCAGCCATAGGGCGCATAAGAGAATCCTAGATCCCCTCATGCATAAGATAAGTGATGTATGTATATATGTATGTATGTAAGTATGTATAAAGTAAGTCACCGTCAAGAGAACTCTCAAGATGGCTTATATGAAAGCTATAGACTATGCGAGTATGTGATCAAACGTCACAATACTCAATCGAATAAAGTAATAAGCACGAATCCCTAGGTAATATAAAGATTAAAGATCACCAGTCACCTAGGAAAGTAGATAAGGCTGCTCAGGACTAGAATGGATAATAACAAGTAGGGATTTAGTATAAATATGACACCTAGAGACCCCCTGAGTGGCGGAATCATAACTGAAGTGTAAGTTGTAACGTCCCGACCTTTTCCTTACGAGAATTTCTCTCAAATTTTAATTTTGGATAATTATGGCATGTTAAGGACGGTCAGGGAGACTGAGAAAATTATTTGGAACATTAATTGTTTCCCGATGTCAGCCGAGATGCATGTTTTGTGGTCTTGTGGGATGCCGCAAGGTCTGCTCCAATTTCTACCCAATTCGGAAACCCCGTCAGGTCCCAAAGGTATTCGTAAAGCATACTCCCAGAGGAGAGGTGTTCCCGAATACCTTAATCTGACTTGCCACTAGGGCAGGGGAAATTGGTAGATCGCGGAGACGTGTTCGGGATATTTTTAGGATATCCGTGCGTGCGCGAAACATAATTAGTTAGATATTTTTATAAAATAATAATATAATATTAAATTTTTACAAAATTAAAATAAAAAGAAAAAGGGAAGAGAGGGAAGGGAAGCTGAGGGGGGCATGCCTATAAAAGGCTTTAAGCCACCCTCAGAATTGAAAAAGAAAACATTCAGAAAAGTTACGCTGTCAGTGTCGTACCAGCACATCGCGGTTCCGTCATCGAGCTTAGGAAAAATAGGAGGAATATATCCACGTGACGAGGACAGTTCCCTCATCATAAATCTCGGACCGGAACGCACATAGGAAGTGGGTAATCCTAAGCCCACTGTCTATGTGGTTTAGTTTTTAACTGTATATGTGCCTATCTGTATATTTGACCATAGAAGTATTTTGGGGGGAAATAATGTAAAAAGGGTTTTGGAAATTATTGCAAAATGAAACGCATAACTGTAGTACTTGGAACCCTAGAAACAGTGGAAAAATGAGAACTGGAGTCGCGGGAGGCGATTTTTGTAGTCTGCATTCGAATACGCCAGGAATTCGGTCGAATGAAAGCCCAATCGAGCTTTCCTTTAAATGAATTCCACCGCAGTCGAATGAAGGAAAATTTTAGGGATTTCAATCAAATGAATCCCCTCGTATTCGAATGAACGGGTGCCGAGGGATTTCAGTCGAATGAAAGCCTATTCTAATCGAATGAAAGGACTCCGAGGGATTTCATTCGAATACCACAGCAAGTATTTGAATGAAACCTGGAAGAGTTGGGGGTTTAGTGTTTTTAAGGGATCCAATGACTATGGTTAAGCCGTTCTTATGTATTTGAGCATGCATCATGAGGATGGGATGTCACCTAGGAGTTAGGACAACCCTAGAACACTAGAGGTCAATGACGTAACGTTCAAGAAAGCATAATGGAACTTAGGGAAATACGTATATAGTTATATACTAGGAAAGCCCTCTCTTGGCAAAGTCTTACAGACAAGCCCCTCACCAGTACACAAGTGGACTGGTTGATGTGTTACCTCGCCCGTCCTTACAAGTTTGGATTGGTTAACGAATCAGTCGTCCAAGGTCGGCTGGTTCGAAGAGGTTAATGACACGGAAGGTAAATGATGGATAGAAGAAAAAGGAGGAAGTAAAGGTAAAAGCGCCAACCCGACAAGCCGGTATGCGTAAGGAGATAAAGAGCTAATCCGGCAAGCCGGAACGCCTAAAGAAAAGATGCACTAACCCGGCAAGCCGGTATGTGCCAAAGCAGAGAAGTGGGACGCTAACCCGGCAAGTCGGTATGCGTAAGAGATCCCCAATGCCCCCATGCAATATGTAATTATATATATGTGAATTGATGAATGCTTGTATGTGCATTAATATTCATTTATGATTGTTTGTGTAATATGTGACATTAAGGGAACGACCCGAGACGAGTAGCCTAATTATAATTGAAATGCAAGATTCATAAGCACGCAGACTTAGTAAGAAAGACTAGTTCCCCTATCACCTAGATAATTCTAGATAAAGCCGTCCAGGACCTTAGGCCAGATAATAATCAGTAGGGTACGAGTATACATGTTTTCACCTAGAAACACCTGAGCGGCCTGGTTCATAAGAGAGAAAGAAACAATATACCCCAATGCTAGGGCCAACCACTGAGGACGCAAGTTCTCACCCCTACTCCCTTATGCTTCCAGGAGCGAACGAGGATTATACGGGCTACGAGGAGTACCAATAAGAGCCACCCGCCGAGCCATGAAGAGGGGAAGACCAGACGGATAGAGGATTCCGTTCAAGAACTCAGCAGCCTTGCTTTATTTTGGAGTACTTGTTTTATCTATTTATGTATGATGGTTGTATGTAGACTACTCTACTATATTATTACTGATGCAATTATGTGTAATGGGCCATGTACCTGTTTATTATAGACTGCCTGGACGTGAATACCTTGTCCGATAAGCTTATGCTCTACCGTTTGTAATATATGTGTTCACATTCACGCACGGCTCATAATTTGTACACATACGCAATGATCAGCTATATTCAAAAAAAAAAAATATATATATATATATGGTCTGTATTTTGTAGTAAATCTTATTTTCAAAAAGATTAAGGGCTATGGATACCCCACCAATGAATCAACAACCTAGCGAGCAGTGCACATGGCTCGAGCATGGGCAGTTAGCTAGGGTGTTGCATAAGTGACTAGTTATACCCTGAGGATGCCCACTGAGAACAAAGTGCTCTCACCCCTACTCCTTTATGGTTCCAAGAGGAAGCGTACAACTCATCGATGAGAAGGAGACAGGACAAGCACGAAGAGGACGTCAGAGCGATGTAAGTAGTACAGGACGATGGAAGGTTGTGACATCAATAGAGTTCACGGAAGCCGAAGGACGATGTCTTATGTTTTGTATTTGGTTATTAGCTTGAGGGATTAGACCCGCCCTTAGCTCTTATGTGAACTCGATGTATTATGTGTTATTAATTAAATGTGTAACCTTGTTCTGGACCATGTAGTTGTACATGTGTGTATATATGACATGAAATGTTTTGTAAGATTATCCAAGGAAGTAAGTATCGCCAAAGTCTTTGGGATTCTATCGTTTGTATACCTATATGACTTCTTGAACACAAACAGCTCATAGTTTATGAATTAATAAAGAAAAGGAAAAGTTTCAAAATGGTCCATATTTTTTATTAAGAAATATTTGCAACCTTAAAAGTAGGGGCTAAAAGTAACCCCAACCAAAGCAGATAACAACATAGAAGCGTGTTTAAGACTTAAGCGTAAGCTAGCCAGCTAGGGTGTTTCATTTTGGCCTTGCTATATTATATGACTCATGTTTTGTGTTTATTATGTTGATGATGTTCATATGATCTATGGAGAGTCCATTAGAAACTATGATATGAGTTTTTGGACTAAAGCCAAAAGGTAATGAATTTATATTTCTCTCTTGTCATTTCGGTTATGGCCTTATGTTTTGTGTTTAATATGTTCAAAATGTTCATATGATCTGAAACACCCTAGCTAGCTAGTCTACGCTTAAGTCGTAAACTCACTTACTAGGTTGTTATCTAGTTTGGTTAGGATAGTACTTAGTCCCACTTATGAGTTTAAAAATATAGTTACCCAGAAAATATGGACCAATTTTAACTTTTCTTTATACATATCATAGTGTAAACTATGAGCCTTGTTCACGTTATAACATGTATTGTGAGCGGTAACATAGCTTACTTAACTAATATTAGTAGACTGACGCTCACCAAAACGTCGTTAGATTTCAGTGCACGATCAAATAATAAGTTATAAACCAAGAAAACCCCAAAAACGTAGTAAAGGGGGTTAACCTAGGTCGTTTCCCAAAGAAGCAATTTAGAACCAATTAATAGTTAAGTAAATCGGGGGGTTTGTTTAATGAATTTAAAAGAGATTAAAACGAGAGTAAAACACAATGATAAAAGCAATATCCTACATACGACATTACTAGATCAAGGATTAATTCTCATCGGTTCCTGATTTAATTATTCATGAAAGGAGGTGTTGTTTATTAGTTGAAATCTCTAACTAATATGCAATTTACTTAAGAAACTACGATTGTCAATCCCTTAAGCATTTATTAATACAAGTATTAAAACCAAGATCTCAACATTAAAACCCATATTAATTAAGCACCAATTGCACAACCTAATCAAATCTGATTAGTTCTCCAAAAGTTCCTTAATCATAGTTTAATAAATCATACAATCGTCAAGATTCATTAACTTAGATTAACCTTAACTAATAACATGCAATCGCTATATCATTAATTAAGGGTGGAACAATTCATGCATAATCATTAAGCGCAAGACCTCAAATTAATCCAAATCTAGAGTTATCGCATGCAAGATATTAAGAAACTACTCCTCCATGGTTGGAGGATTAAAACTCAAAGTAAGTAAAGAGAAAGAAAGAGTAAATAAAGAGAAGGAAAGAGTAAATGGCAATAGAAGATTGGAACAATAGAACCTGAATTAAATTCGGCAGAGCTTCGCTACAATTCTTGAAAGATCACAAAGCACTCTAACATAAACCTAAGTGCTTTAAAATAGAAATGTAAAAAGTATAGAAAATGAAAGGAAAAGATGGAGTTCTCGGCCTAGGAGAACTTGGGTGGAGGGTGGAAGAGATGATGGAAAAATGAATGCCTTGGCCTCCTATTTATAGGCCAAGGTTCGACAGGATCACTCAGCGGTTTAGCACCGCCGCTGAGCGATTTGTGTACTTTCGCTGAGCGGTACGTATTTATCGCTGAGCGGCTGAGTCAATTTAGGCGGCTTACGCGGCTTCATTAAATGCGCTGGTCAGCTTTTGTAGGGGCGGCTCTGAATTCTGAGCTGGCGCCAGGCTGGGGCATTAAATGCGCCGGTGCTAGTTGGTACTTTCGCTGAGCGAAAAGAGGTTCACCCCTGAGCGATAGTTGCTGTTTAGCTGAGCGATGCTTGTTTATCCGCTGAGCGATGTTGCTTAAATTCGCCATCTTGCTTCTTTCCTCTTTTGTCCTTGGTCATATCTTCTCTTCACTTCTTTAATGATCTTCTTGAACCTTCATTTCCTGAAATTTCATAATAGAAAACTACAAAAGAGATATTAAGTATCTAGGGTTAAATTAATGTTTAAAATTTGCCGTTTTTCTCAATTTCTCTCAAAAGAGGTTAATGTGCAAAAACATATTGATTACATAT
>QANU01104014.1:10663-24156 GCA_003254905.1 Nissolia schottii
CCTTCCTCATGATGCATGCTCAATTTACACCAAAACATACATAACTATGAAGGTTGGATTCCATAGAACCTTTAAAATCATAAGTTTTCAGTGGGCATTCGAATGCCTAAGGGTTTAGCATTCGATTGCTTCTTTCAATCGAATCCCTTGGGGATTCAATCGGCTGAAATCTCTCTTGGACTTTCATTCGAATGAAATCCTCAAGTATTCGATTGAAATCCTCCGCGGTCTTTCATTCGAATGAAATCCTCAAGTATTCGATTGAAATCCAAAATCTTCTTTCATTCGAATCCGTGGGAATTCAATCGAATGCTACAGTAAAAAAAATCGCCCAGAGAGCAAATTCTTCATGGTTTGCTCCGCGTAACATTTTTCGCTTCTACAGTAATCCAATCCATATAGTTATGGTTTCCAAACCTCAAAATCATCAAAATCTAGCTTCCCTAACTCATTTCATATAGTTTTTGTAAAATAGTTTTTCACTCACATACACAGAAATGCATTTAAATAATCATAAAAGAAACCACATAGACAGTGGGTTTAGAGTTACCCACATCGGATGGATATTCCGGTCCGGTAGAGTTGGAGTAGAGAATTTTCCCTTCACGGTGGTGCGTTCCCACAATTTTTCCGGAGTCCGAAAGCCCTTCCGCGATGTGCCTGAGCGGGACCGACGTTTTGTGAAAATGAAATGAAAGTGACGTTCTGAAGTGGCTATTTATAGCCTATTTTCCTTTTTCCTTTTCCCTTTTCCCTTTTCCTTTTCTCTTTTTTCTTTCTTTATATTTCCTTTCTGTTGTTTGTCATTATTATTTATTTATTTATTTAGATTTAAGTTAGTTAAATATCTCCTGAGGGAGATAATTTCCCTCCAGGGTCGTCTTGGTCCGGTTTGATTGCGTTTTATTCAATTTCTTACACGTCAGTTGCCCTAAAAGTATTCCGCGCATACCGTCGTGATCCATTGATTTTTCCCTTCGGCCCGGGAGTCATCACTCGGGAACTTTTGACCGTTTTATCGTATCCAAAATTCCGCGAGCATTCCCCGGTATCCGAAACGAATTCCGTTCGAGTCGAAACTCTCCCGGAGGCATTGGAAAATTATCCGAGCAACGAGGATCTAATCCCGGTCGCTCATTCGGAGATTTACCGGTTAAATTCTCCTTCCTAAATTTTTGAAATACCACTCGGTTTTCCACGACGGCCTAACCCGCGGGGTTTCCGTACGAGATGGCTACTCAGTCATTCTTGTGCCAAACTTTTCTCACGGGTTCAGGTCACGCCGCTCAACGCCTGGGCTAGGCCGCTCAACGTACAGACCAAAAACAAGCTCAGTGGGTCAACTCAGGGTCAAGCCGCTCAGCGTACCAGGGTGGTCGCTCAGTGCCTTGTCCTGTGCTCGTCCGCTCAGCGGTCCTGTATGGCCACTCAGCGGAAAAGTCACAGCGTCTAAAAAATCAGAATCTTTTCTTGAAGCTTACTGAGCTTCCTACATAGTTCCAACCAACACAGTTATATTTTCCTAACCTCAATATTTCTAAAAATCGTTCACACATCATTATCAACATATTTTTCTCCTAACATTTCTAATTTTTTCTACTCCAAAAATACATACATAAACATACAGATAAAAATCCCATAGACAGTGGTATTCGGACTACCCACTTCTTCCATGCCTTCTCCACTCAAACATATATCATTTTCCTCAAGCTTTCAACCTATAACAATATCTTAACTATACTTTACATCATCAAACCTTAGCCACATTTTTAGAAAACAAAACACATAAGCATAAACACATATAACACATAAATGCACATTTTATTACATATTCACACATACACATAATTAGATCACCAAGAAGGTGATTTATGCATATTTACCCACTTGTCAAGAAGGTTGGTGTTGGTGAGGGAAGTTTGGAGTGAAGTCCCACTAGCCTTGATGTTTCCAAAGCTTCAGATCACCTTTCTTCAAGATGAAAAACTTTGAGCAATGAGGAGGGTGATGATGTTGTTCCTCTTGGTTGTAGATGGAAGAAAATGAAAACCAAGATGAGGAGACTTTGAGGCTAAGTTTCGGTTTTTGGGAGGTGGAAGGGGATGGCAAGAGTGCTTGATTTCTTGAAGACTAGGGGGTGTTCTTGAGGCTTGGCTTAGTGTATGTTTATGGAGGATGTGGGAAATGAAATTTTTCTTAGAATTTTGGGGAGTGAAGCCACGATTTTGGTGGCTGATGGTGAGGGGAAATTAATTGAATTTTGGGATTTAATAAAATTAGATGAATAGTAGAAGGTATGGGTGTAGTTATGGCTAAGTGATGGGTTTGGTTTGATGTGTAAGAAAGGTAAGGTGATGGTTAGTTTTGAAGCACAATTTAAGGGATTATTTTGGATAAAATCCCATCTCCTAACCGTGCAGCCCCTCTCTTTCAGCTGCTGAAATTTCACTTCCCTCCCAGTTTCGGTTCGCTCGTGTTTTATCGCTCGCAGTATCAGTGCGTCGCGCACGATCGTCTGAAAAATATTCCGTTTATACCGTCGTGATCCTCTAATTACCCTCTACCTAAGGGTATTAATATTTAAAGGTGTTTGTGAATTTTTCTCCAGGGGAGTATTTTCACGGACACCTTTTGCGCGTCAGAAAATTTTATCGGCGAACAGCGGCCGTTCGGTTGTCTGCCGAACTTCCTACCGCAACACGTTTTATTTCCTAGGGATATTCTACCTAATAATTTCCCATATTTATTCTCTAATCATGATTAGAAAATTAATTTGATATTTATGTTTACGATTATTTCTCTAAGGAAAAATCGGGATATTACACGTACAGCACCTGAACCTAAAGGCAAAATAGCATGCTTTCTTCCTTATTCTTTCCCACTTATTCCAAGCTTCTAAGACTTAAACCTACATCATTTTACTCATCATTTGCACCCCTAGAAACATCCTAACCAAGCTTACACAATCAAAATCCTTACGAAGCATTTCTAAACATTTCATTTACATACACATATGCAAACAACACATATATTCATCCAAGAGCTCAAGAGCACCAAGGAATGAGTAAAAGCCTAAGTTACCCACTTTCTAGTGTTGGGTTGGTGAAGATGGTGGTGAGAAAGAGTAGTCCTCAAGGTCCTAATCCTGGTCCAAGCTTGAGTCGGTCTCCGATCAGCTTGATCGATCGACGAATGGACAGTTTCGGCTAGGTGTGAAATTTTTGTGAAAATTTTTTGCCATGGTTGGGCTATTTATAGCGACCAACCTGCCCCCAAAATTACCTATTTACCCTTCTTATTAATTACCAAAATACCATTTCTCATTTTCCTTTTTAATTAATTAATTAAAATGGATAAATTAAGGGTCAAATCATGAATAGTAATTGAATTTTATATAATTTTCCTAGGAAATCTGAATACCCCACGTGCTGATTCTGATTCTTGACTCCTCTCGGTTCTGTTTCGTTCATGTTTTATCACTCGCAGTGCCGGTATGTCGCGCATGGTCATCCGAAAAATATTCCGTTTATACTGTCGCGATCCCTTAATTTTCCTCTACCTAAGATTATTAATATTTAAAGGCATTGCTGAATTTTTCTTCGGAGGAGTATTTTCACAGATACCTTTTACGCGTCATAAAATTGCAACAACAGACAATCACAGTTCGGCTGTCTGCGCAACTTCCTACACGACTAACCCCCTATCCTATGGGCATTTGACCTGTGAATTTTACATCCTAACCCTCCCAATCTCATGCTTTAGAAATTAATTAATATCTAATCTTGGTGATTATTTCTCTAACAGGAAAACGGGATGTTACATCGAAGGATTGGGAGGAATGTTCAGTGTCTAGGTATTGAAGGGGAGAAGGATTTTGGGTTAGAGAGGGAGAATGAGGAATGTGACATTTGTAACATCCCGATTCTCCCATGTACGGAAACCCCACAAGATACGCCGTTAATGACAGTTGGAAGCTGTCAGAAGGAGCGAGAAAGTGAGAAATTGCCTTTAAACTCCCAAGAAGGGCAGTTAGGGTTAGGTCTCACTATCCTGCAAATTTTTTGGAGCATAAGTGCGAGTTTCGGCTCAAACAGGAATCGCGAATACTGGAAAACACTCGTGGAATTTCTTAACACGGTAAGAACGTCCAAAATCCCTGAGTGGTAGCTCCAGGATCGAATGGAAAAATCAATGAATGGTATGCCCGAAATATTTTCAGGGCAGCTAGTGTGTGTGATATTGGACAAAACGCGGTCAAACGAGAGCGGAACCGGCCAGGGAGCCATTTGGTTACCTTCAGCAGAAGGTGAAAAAGTAAATAATAATATAATAATAATAGTAATAATAATAAAAATAAAGGAAAAGGAAAAAGGGAAAATACTACAAATATGAAGCCTTCAGAAAACTTTGAAAAACTTTTAGTCCTTTTCACTAACACCAGTCTCGTTCCGACACATCTCGATTACTTTGTGGAGTCCCAGACAAATTCCCGGAGCACGCCAGCACGACCCGGAAATTACCGGCAACAAAGCTACCGAACCAGAATCGACATCGGATGTGGATAACTCTAAGCCCACTGTCTATGTGGTTTATTTTATGACTGTATATATGTATATGTGTGTATTTGAATGGAAAAATACTTTGTGAAAATCATAGGAAGTAAGTAATAGAGAACAGGTTTTGATGATTTTGACGTTTAGAAATCATAACTGTACTGATTGGATTACTGAAAAATAAGGAAAAGTTACGGTGAGAAACCCTGGGAGAAAATGCTCTCAGGGGGCTATTTTAACACTAGTTTATTCGATTGAATTCCCTCGGGAATCGAATGAAAGATTTTGGATTTCAATCGAATGAATAAGGATTGTAATCGAATGAAAGCCTGAGAAGGATTTCAATCGATTGAATTCCCAGTTCAATCGAATAAAAGAATCATTCGAATGCACAAACCCTAGTCATTCGAATGCTCACTGGAAACTTGAGTTTTTAACTACCCTATGGGATCCATCAGGCATAGTTATGCGTACCATTGTACAAGAAGAGCATACATCATGAGGAACGGTCGTTGTGAGAGTTAGGACGACCGTAGATAACTAGAGGTATTCACGTAAAGCTAAGGGTACATAATTGAACCTTAGTAAATAAAACAGTGTCCAGAGGCTCTGTTCGCCAAGGATTCGGACGACTTAGCCAGAGTATGTAGTTATATAATTAGGAAGATCCCTATTCTCTTGGCACGTCTTACAGACACACCCCTCACCAATTCGGCAAGCTAGATTAGTTGTAAGCAACGCAGGTAGAGAGACCTGGTTACGATACCAACGGGCCAAGGCCCGAGATAAAGAGAACAGGCCAAGGCCTGAAAGTAAGAGAACAGGACAAGTCCTGAAGAAAGAAAGGGGGACCCCAGTAAAGAGAAGAGTACAGAGAAGCGTGGTCGAGTCCAAGGGCTGACCTACGTGCCCACGCCTGATCGAGCCCAAGGGTCGGTCCCTCGCCATTCCTGTTAGGGGAGTGGTAATACTTATCGTGTTCGATGTCACCTCCTAGGAGCTTTATGTTGTTAGCTACCACACCGGTTAGAGCGCTGCCGGGTCAACACGATAGGGAATAGAAGGAGGTTGTAACCTAGGCCACGGTTACAAAGGTTAAAGGACTAAGAAGGACGCAACCCTGCGTAAGAGATTTCCAGATTTCCCTCATGCACTATATAGTTACATGAATGAATGTATGTATGTAGGTATGCTAGTATGTATGCAGGAAGGTATGTATCTATGTATGTTTATGCATTATGTATCGTCAAGGGAGCGACCCAAGACGACTATTATGTCTTTAGCAGTAACGTAAAGTTAATGAGCACGAAGCCTAGCTAATGGCAAGATTAGTAACCCAATCACCGAGTAACTTGGGTAAAGCTGCTCAGGACGTAGGTTAACAATAATAACCAGTAGGGATCCAGTATGCATGACACTTAGAGGTTTTCCTGAGTGGCCTGGACTCTGCCCAAGTAAATGAACCATAGAGACCACGTCAAGTTCCCACTAAGAACGAATTCGTTCTTACCCCCACTCGTGTATGACTCCAGATCACAGCCATGACTTCCCTGCCTGCCAAAGACGTATGGCTATTCACCCGTACGCGCCAGCGCAACTTCCGTACGGATACCCTCATCGAGACTTGTACATTCGCGCCAGGCAACATGCCTAACGAGCCCGAGGCCTCACCTAGGCGAAGACTCAGAGGACCCGGATCCTTCCCGATGCACCCTATATGGGTGGATGAGCGCCCAGGAGGTAGCAGTCGTGACCCGATCCATCTCAATGGAGAGCCCGAGGTTCTCCCGTCTGAGCAAGAGCCCGAGCCGAGCACAGACCCAGGATTATCTACCCCGCTTGTTCGAGGACGAGGCCGCCAGACTACCGCAAGCAAGAGGGTACTCCCAGTCTTGCCTCGCCGATTCGCCCCCCGAGGTTTCACGGTGGTGACCGACCTGTCCAGTGAGGACGAGCTTGCAGGAGAGGAGGACCCTACGGAGCGGGAGGGCGATTCCAATGAGTAGCCAGCAGGACCCTGATAGTGCTAGTAGGAGTAGACTTGTACAGTACAAGGAATGAGTAGTTCTCATCCGTGTATGTAGGTTAGGTTTATATATGGGTATGTATTATGCTAGCTTGTGGTTGTATGGAAGTGTATGTACATATAATTTCGTAGTAAAAACTGTACTTTTGAGTTATGAACATATGATTTTATATGTGTGACTTTTGGGCCCTTATGTGCACTCTGTTGACCGCTACCATACGACAGGTATGTATTTGCACTTCCTTTATCTTTTGCTATGCCGTTAAGCGAAGTATATATGGCTCTTTATTTTCTAGCGTCCATACTTATGAAAGAAATTTCAAATTGGCCCATATTTTTATAAACCCTAGTTTGGAAAGATAACTTAGAGCAATAATAATTCACAACACCAGAAGATCACCACCTAGCCTGGAAGGCTTATGACTTAAGCATAGGCCAACTAGCTAGGGTGTTTCAGCAGCCGTGACCCGATCAACCTCAATGGTGAGCACGAGGTTCCCCCGTCTGAGCCAGAGCCCGAGCCGAGCGCAGACCCAGGGCTACCACCCCGCCTGTTCGAGGACGAGGCCGCCGAACTACCGCAAGGAAGAGGGTGCTCCCAGTCTTGCCGTGCCGATTCGCCCCCCGAGGCTTCATGGCGGTGACCGACCTGTCTAGTGAGGACGAGCTTGCAGGGGAGAAGGACCCAAGGAGCGGGAAGGTGATTCCGATGAGTAGCCAGCAGCAGGACCTTGATAGTGCTAGTAGAGGTAGACTTGTACGGTACACGGAATGAGTAGTTCTCATCCGTGTATGTAGGTTAGGTTTATATATGTGTATGTATTATGCTAGCTTGTGGGTGTATGGAAATGTATGTACATATAATTTCGTAGTAAAAACTGTACTTTTGAATTATGAGTATTTGGTTGTGTATCAGTGCATGTGTGACTTTTGAGCCCTTATGTGCACTCTGCCGACCGCTACCATACGATAGTTATGTATTCGCACTTCCTTTATCTCTTGCTATGCCGTTAAGTGATGTATTACGCATATGGCTTTTTATTTTCAAGCAGCAGTATTTACGAAAGAAATCTCAAATTGGCCCACATTTTTATAAACCCTAGTTTGGAAGGATAACTTAGAACAATAATAGTTCACAGTGTAACATCCCGCTTTTTCACTGTACGGATAATTAGCATAATAAATAATTATAGGTTAATTAGGGANTACTTTTGAGTTATGAACATATGATTTTATATGTGTGACTTTTGGGCCCTTATGTGCACTCTGTTGACCGCTACCATACGACAGGTATGTATTTGCACTTCCTTTATCTTTTGCTATGCCGTTAAGCGAAGTATATATGGCTCTTTATTTTCTAGCGTCCATACTTATGAAAGAAATTTCAAATTGGCCCATATTTTTATAAACCCTAGTTTGGAAAGATAACTTAGAGCAATAATAATTCACAACACCAGAAGATCACCACCTAGCCTGGAAGGCTTATGACTTAAGCATAGGCCAACTAGCTAGGGTGTTTCAGCAGCCGTGACCCGATCAACCTCAATGGTGAGCATGAGGTTCCCCCGTCTGAGCCAGAGCCCGAGCCGAGCGCAGACCCAGGGCTACCACCTCGCCTGTTCGAGGACGAGGCCGCTGGACTACCGCAAGGAAGAGGGTGCTCCCAGTCTTGCCGTGCCGATTCGCCCCCGAGGCTTCATGGCGGTGACCGACCTGTCTAGTAAGGACGAGCTTGTAGGGGAGAAGGACCCAAGGAGCGGGAGGGTGATTCCGATAAGTAGCCAGCAGCAGGACCTTGATAATGCTAGTAGAGGTAGACTTGTACAGTACACGGAATGAGTAGTTCTCATCCGTGTATGTAGGTTAGGTTTATATATGTGTATGTATTATGCTAGCTGGTGTGTGTATGGAAATGTATGTACATATAATTTCGTAGTAAAAACTGTACTTTTGAATTATGAGTATATGGTTGTGTATGTGTGACTTTTGAGGCCTTATGTGCACTCTGCCGACCGCTACCATACGACAGGTATGTATTCGCACTTCCTTTATCTCTTGCTATGCCGTTAAGCGATGTATTACGCGTATGGCTTTTTATTTTCAAGTAGCAGTATTTACGAAAGAAATCTCAAATTGGCCCATATTTTTATAAACCCTAGTTTGGAAGGATAACTTAGAACAATAATAGTTCACAGCACCAGAAGATCACCACCTAGTATGGAAGGCTTATGACTTAAGCATAGGCCAACTACCTAGGGTGTTTCATTCGCACCACCAGAAGATAACCACTTAGTCTGGACGGCGTATGACTTAAGTATAGGCCAGCTAGCTAGGGTGTTTCATCGTGGCTGGAAGAACAATAGGAGCTAGTCCTTTTCATCCACGCATGACGGCGATTATTGTTTTGTACTCTATAATATAAAGTTAAATGGTCTAAATCGGCCATTAGCGATTATGTGCATTATGTGTAATTGTGTTATGGACTAGGTGATTGTATGTATACACACACATATATATATACACACACACATATATATATATATACACATATATATATATATACACACATATATATATATATACACACACACATATATATATATATATATATATATATATATATATCTATATAAATCATGAAATATTTTGTATGAATAGCCAATGGATTAGTTATCGCTTAAGTCCATTGGGACTTTATCGCTTGCATATCTATATGATTTCGTGAATACGCATGACTCACAGTTTATGCATTAATAAAGAAAGGGAAAAAGTTTTCAAAACGGTTCATATTTTTGAGTAACAAATATTTACAAAGCTAAAAGTAGGGGTTAGAAGTAACCCAACCAAACCAGATAACAACCTTGTGAGCATTGCTTACGACTATAGTGTGGGCAGTTAGCAGGGGTGTTACACAAGTCAACTTTAAAAAGCTATTCATGAGAGTGCCCAAAAACACCCCTTGATTTTTAAAATCCAGTAGCAAAAGCATCTTTGCTTTTTTGTTTACTAAATACAAAAAATTGACTTATGCTTTTTTTTTTTAGAGTAAGAACACCACTGAAAAAAATTTACCAAACCTAACCTTAATAGGCACTTTGCTTTTTATTTTATTTTATTTTTGGTTATTAAATTTAAATAACTAAAATTATAAATATAATACTCTTTTTTGGTGTATATAAATATAGTATTTTAAATACATATATTTAATTAGACTAATAACAGAAAAAAAGGCTCAATAGTAATACTTATATGTACATCTAGTCTATGCAACTAACAAAATGTATTCAACAAAAATATTGTCACTTGATACTTAAATTTACACCCAATTTTAACCTCAAAAAAAATTACTTTTATAAGATTTATTTAGGTCAAGATGCAATGACACATTGTTAACCACCTCACTATTTATGTTAACTCTAGCACATTTTTGGTGCTTTTACCTTACATTCTCTTACCTCCTCCTTTTTGTTAAACAACCGGTCCCATTGCTTCTCGTTTTCTTTTTTTTTCATTTACTTATTTCTCTTCAACTGGTTTCTGGCTGCTAGAATCCATACACCACCATAACCACCGTCTTTATAAAAATCCCAACACTATCACCTCAACATATTAACTCTCGCTATACCCACCATGAACCACCGCATCTACTGAATCATCAAAATATAATTAATTTTGTTCCTCCATTCCTTTATATGAAAACCTAAAAAAGAACACCACAATTGACAGGACAGGCACGCTAGTATAAATAAATAGAGATATCCTCATAACAAATATTAATGTTAAAATATAAAAAATGTGGCTAGATGACCATAAATTCAATTACCGAATTTACATTGGTTTTAGACAAACTAACAAACACAGATCCAGCGAACTTGGATCTGCTTCTGGCTCCGGCTCCGGCGCCGGCTCCCTGCACTGCACCAAGCCACCACCAAGCCTAGCATTTCACTTGCGCAAACTAAAAATTTCCACTTCCTCATGGTCCATTCGGTCAAAATGTTCTGATCATGATATTTTCTCAGTTTCCAAGTTCGGATCCTTCAATTCTCCTTCGTTAAACCATTTCGAAGATCCCGTCCAATGATTCCGTTGCTTCACTTCACGCTGGACCACTCCCCCTTCCCCAAACCATAAAAGCCACAATAACAATGAACAATTACCCATTCGGATCCCAGGGCCCCAAATCTTTTCACGCGTACTCGAGAACCGACTTCGATCTAGAATCAGGAGCCGCCGCAAAGCGAGCCAGGAAACCCAAGAACTCCCCCTTTCAACCCTTGAGAACGATGCTGAAATCATTCTGGAACCGTTTCCATCACTACTTCAAGCTCCACCCTCTGATGGTCGTGCTTGTAGCCTTGTCCATCGGCGTTGCGGTCCTCATGTTTCTGTCCTTTTACGGAGCCCCATACCGGACGCAGAACGGTTATGGTAAATTCGATCTGGGCTCCCCGGAGGATTATCCTTTCCCCAAGCTCAAGAACCTTGTGATGGTTGCCGGGCACTCTATTTACACTAGCAGCAGCTGCGGGAAAATTGACAAGGAGGATTCTTGGTTCTTGGAGTCGTATCAGAAGAATCCCGGTCAAGCTGCCACGTTTGTGACGCATATTGAGGAGGGGGTTGAAATTGCGGCCAGAGATGACTCTGCTCTGCTCCTCTTCAGCGGCGGGGAGACTAGGAAAGGCGCCGGCCCTCGCAGCGAGGCCCAGAGTTACTGGGCTGTTGCGGACTTTAAAGGATGGTTTGGTGAGTTTTCCTTCATTTTGTTGGTTTGGCCATTGCAGCATGTTATCTGGTCACTCAAATTTGAATGGCTGCTGGATTTCATTATTGGAAATTAGTATTCCTCTTTTGCTTGACGCAGCAGCTTTGGATATATGCATCAAGTTTGCACTTCACTAATATGGGACTGTTAGGGGGCACTTGGTTCTTTTGTTTTTCTTCTTGTTTACCTATTTCAGAGCTAATTCCTCATTGGAATTCGGTTCGATATCGGTATAATACGGGGTTCTTCCTCTATTTCTTGTGCTTAGATACCAAGGTCCAAACAGAGACATCAATGTCTAAAAGAAAAGAAAAAAATAGAAATCACAACAATGATTATTAGCTAGCAAATTGAGCTAGTATATAGCTGCACTGCTGCAAACCATCTGTCAGAATTTCATCAGAATCGGTAATTGAATCGTTGTTTTTCTTACAATCTTTCCACCTCCCCTCATTATCAACAAGATTATATGTCACATAATGTCCAAATGTTATAATTAAAATATCATTTGTATTCTTTTAGCAGCTCTATGTCTCGTATTTTCATGTTATCCAACAATTTTTAGGCAATACAAGTCGTCATTCAATGCATAAATAGGGTTAGTGCAAGAATTTGGTTGTTAAGTTCACAGAAATTTATCTCAATTCAAATATTTGATTTTAATCTCACTTTTCAAGTACACTTCTGCTTGAGTCCAACTTTTTTACTTGAAAGCAATATCATTAGAGGATGTTCTCTTAAAATAGGGGAAGATACGAATTCATGAAAAGCTACTTCTGTATCTTTAGGCAGAGATTTGGGGACCGTAGTTTCAACAGTTTAGACTCTGAATACTAGTTTATGCCTTGGATTCACTTTACCATAATAGAAACTTGTAGTTCTAGTATTCTTGCTGTCTTCATCGAGTTGCTATCATATTGAATGCTAATAAAAAACTTCCTTACATATTTGATTCACTTTATAAGTTCTAATGCATAAACTTGTAGTTCTAGTACTCTTGCTGTCTTCATCGAGTTGCTATCATATTGAATGCTAATAAAAAACTTCCTTACATATTTGATTCACTTTGTAAGTTCTAATGCATACTTAATGAATCATGCTCCATTAGCTGCTCAAATTTTTTTCTATAACTTTGTTATGTTAGCTTGATGAGTTTCCTCTGCATCATTTCATTTATCTGTTTCTTTGGTGTGCTGCTTGTAATGATGGTTTGACGTAGATTTTTTAACCCTTAGTGTATTTGCAGATGCTTCTGTAAGAAACTCCTTTTATCAGAACGTATCTGTAAGGACTGGTATCGAATAAAAACTGCTGGCTGAAAATGCTTTGAATATTTTATTAATGGTGCTAGAAATTCCAGAGGGGAATTCCGTGGTTAATTGGATACAAAATAGAATGCTGAAAGAGAAAATAATTCTGGGATTAAAGGTTCCCTTTGACCTCCTAGTCCTATTCCAATTTCTGAATTCTTTCCCTCTTCTCCTAGAGCTATCCTTATACAACCGTGAGAGAGAGAATCAAGGGATTGACCATGATTCCCTTCCTAATATATTTCTACTAACTTATTTCCTTCCTAATATATCTCCCTAATTTATTCTTTCCTGATCTGCTGCCAATCAACTCGGTTTCTCATTATTTTCTGCTGCTAATCAACACGATTTCCTCCCATTATTCTCCTAATAAAAATCTGCTGCTCCCCTAATAGTTTCCGGATTTGTTGCCCATTAATTCTTTATGTCCCTTTCCTTTTCTGTATTTTCTTTATTTCCCCTATTATTTTCCTTCCTTTTTTATTATCCAACTCAGCTTCAGCTGGGTATGTAACAATACCCTCCCCTTGAAGTACCACCTTGTCCTCAAGGTGAAAGGAGAGACTCCCTCCTGGGTCCCAAAACTTGAAACAGTAGCAAAGCATGCTTCCCTTGCACTCATGTCCTTCTGGGTCCCAAGAATGTGACCCAAGTCCACTCTGCAACCTGTCTTGATTTTCAAAAATAGGCAGCAAATAATTTTCCTTCTCCATCACAAGAGAGTGTTTCTGCCCTTGCTTAACACTTGCAGGCAAATCAACCCTTGCCTCCTTAGGAACGTCCACTAATTCATCCATATCTTCTTCCCTTTTACATTCATCTTTGTTGTCCCCTCC
>QANU01104014.1:25176-45733 GCA_003254905.1 Nissolia schottii
CAAAATAGAATGCTGAAAGAGAAAATAATTCTGGGATTAAAGGTTCCCTTTGACCTCCTAGTCCTATTCCAATTTCTGAATTCTTTCCCTCTTCTCCTAGAGCTATCCTTATACAACCGTGAGAGAGAGAATCAAGGGATTGACCATGATTCCCTTCCTAATATATTTCTACTAACTTATTTCCTTCCTAATATATCTCCCTAATTTATTCTTTCCTGATCTGCTGCCAATCAACTCGGTTTCTCATTATTTTCTGCTGCTAATCAACACGATTTCCTCCCATTATTCTCCTAATAAAAATCTGCTGCTCCCCTAATAGTTTCCGGATTTGTTGCCCATTAATTCTTTATGTCCCTTTCCTTTTCTGTATTTTCTTTATTTCCCCTATTATTTTCCTTCCTTTTTTATTATCCAACTCAGCTTCAGCTGGGTATGTAACAGTATCTCATCATTCTTTTGGGTTGTTTGTGTAGGTAAAGAAGAAAGTGTAAAATTGAGAGCACTAACAGAGGAGCATGCACGAGACAGCTTTGAAAATCTTTTATTTAGTGTGTGTCGGTTCCGAGAGCTTACTGGTGCCTATCCCCAAAATATAACTGTATGTAAGCTTTGCTCAAATCGTCCATATTGTTGTCGAGTGAATAAAGTAAATGAAAAAGGGTTTATTAAATATGTGGGTGTACTTATATTGCACAAAAAGCTGAACGACTCCTCATGTTGTAATGGCTGCTTAGAAAATAGTCTGAATTAGTTGGTAAAAAATGTTACTAGTGTGCTTATATGTGTGTGTGTGTGTGTGTGTGTGTGTGTGTGTGTTGCATGTGAAATCCATCAAGCTTGCATTCTTTAGTGGTCCTGCCTTAAGTCCAGCTTGGTGCTTGTAGAAAATATTATGTCAAATTGCAAAAAATCAAGTTGAAATTATTAATCACTAATACGATAAAGAAGAATTTTGTAGCAGAAATTCTTGTTATCTTGAAAATGACCTAGAGAAATTTTTGCTCTAGCTAGTTGACCTTTTTTTTTTACCTAATGGTGACTATCAATTGCATCATATGTAAATATGTATATGATTTCTGTGAGTAGATCCTCTCCACTAACTATTAGGCTTTTATCATTGCATTTAATTTCAGATCTACTTTGCAGCACAACGGCTCTGATCCCATGCTCATTAAACTTGCAATCCTTATTTGTTGCATATTTGTTGCCTATGAGGTGTATAGTGTTGTCATCAAGAAATGTATAGATCAGCATGTCAAGTTTTCTAATCAGAACTCTTTTTCCATTCAAGTTTCGTGCTTCATATTTACATATATATAAATAAAATGATAATTACAGATTCTTTGATTAGCGTATAGATTCTTCGTGAAATTTTCAATATTACTGGTAAAATTATTTGCCTTCTTTTTAGTTTGCATCATGAGTTTCAATTTAATTTGATGAATTTGGAAATCAGGTTGTAAGTTATGATTTCAAGGAAGAGAGATTTGTGCATCTACATCGATCTGCAATTGGCTTTCCAGAGTTTAGGTTCTTCTATGCCGGCACTCCTGATGCATCAAATGCAAAGGCAGCTGCTTTAAAAGGTGAGGAATTGGTGAGAACACAATTCCTCAGAGATCCGTATGGATGTCGAGGTTCACTTTATCATAAGAAACTAAAGCGCGACCCTTTTCATCGGTCAATTCCTTATCCTAATGGGTGCCCTGAAATTGAAGTTTTATTCAGATATTGTGGACCAACTCCTTTTCCTGGTGCACTACCTTGGGCATAGTATGACGTGGGTCAAATTATCCGTGTGTAAACTAACAGAATAGAGATATTTCATGCAAATTAAGATGACTTGACATTGCATGAATATGTTAATAAATGATAGTTTTGTTCAATTGAGATGATATGTTGTGTAGATTAGTAAATGGCAATGTTTTTGCATCTTAGCTGGTAAGTCTGTCAAGGTTTGTGTAAGTTGGTTTGTTATATAATTCGTGGTGTTCTCAAATACATGGTTGAATGATAAATATGGTAACTTTCTTGCCAGAGGTATCCATTTTCATCATGTTCTGCCGCCTTCATGTTGTTTAATACGACAGTAAATGTTGTAATATATATTGTACAATCCACTCATATCACCAAACATCTAGTTGTTATTGGAGATGTCTTTTTAGATGTAGTTAAGATTATCTGTACATATCTTTGACATGCTATCTTAGGATTATTGTTGGTGTGATATTAGGAGAATTTTGTGGTGTGATATAGACGTGACACAAATTTTAAATTTTTACAAGATACGGACATGGTATTTATAGGTATACAATTAAATATTTATAATAATATCCTTATATTTTTAGTGAAACCAAACTTCTAATTTTTAATACTTCCCAAATTTCTTTTAAATAACATGGAACACTCAAAATATTTTCATGCATTAATACTTGCTAATTTTTTAATGTTCCATATTATTATAAATTATTTAATATTTAAAATACCTTTTTACTTGGACACAACACAGACAAGGTTTAAAAAATGTTAAGATATAGCTTGGAGACGCTTGGACATGACTAATTATGAATTTTTTATTTGGATTACTTTTGCAACACCCCTGCTAACTGCTCACTTCCATGGTAGTAAGTGAAACACCCTAGCTAGTTGGCCTATGCTTAAGTCATAAGCTTTCTGGCTAGGTGGTGCTCTTCTGATGCTGCGAACCATATATGATCCTATATCTTGTTTTGAAGTTAGGGTTTACAAAATATGGGCCAATTTGAAAACTTCTTTCAAGCATACTATGGAAAATAAAGAGCCATACGCATCATACATCGCATAATATTATCGTAAAAAGGTAAGAGAAACACGAGTACGTACCTGGCGCACGGCGAGTACCCGAAGAAAGTACACATACAACCCAAAGATTACACACACATAATTATACATTGATATTATCATAACATATTGTTCCCCTACGAACACACATACATAATTATCATCCTATATACAATAAGTCACACATAAACATAACCTACGTACACAGATGAGAACTACTCATTTCGTGTACGGTACACACCTACTGCTGCCAACACTGACGGGGTCCTGCTGCGGCTACTAGTCGGAATCCTCCTTCCGCGATGCGGGGTCCTCCTCTCCCGCCACCTCATCCTCACTGGAGATGTTCGTCACCGTGGTGAAATCGCGAGGCACGAATCTGCGTGGTAGCACTGGAAGTACCCTCTTCCTAGCGGTGGTACGTCGTCCTCGCCTCCGGTCGGGTAGTGTAGACGGCTCCGGATCTGCAATGGGCTCAGGCTCTGGCTTTGGCCTCGGCAGAGGAAGATCACCCTCTCTGTTAACATGGACGGGATCGCGACTACTACTCCCAGGGCTCTCGTCGACCCAGATGGGGCGTGCAACACCCTAGCTAGTTGGCCTATGCTTAAGTCATAGGTTTCCCTGGCTAACTAGTTGATCTCTGGTGCCGTGAACTACTATCGTTCTAATTGTTTGCTTTTAAAATTAGGGTTACTGAAAATACGGGCCATTTTGAAACTTCTTTGCAAGTAAGGTAGTTGAGAAAATAACGAGCCATGCGTATAACATAACGGATAACGGCATAACTAAAAGATAAGGGAGTGCGAGCACATACCTGTAGTGTGGAGCTTCATTGGCAGATAGTACACATAAGGCCCGAAAATACATAACACACCCTTATATTACAATACATAGGATTATACAGAGGTTTCCACAGTTAGCTAGTCATACATATCAGTCTACATAATGTACAAATACTCGGCCGAAAATAAAACTACGTACACGAGCGGTACTGCTCGCTTCGTGTACGGTACAAGCCCACGCCTACGTCTACCTTCTGGTCCTGAAATCCACCTGCCTACTCGGAATCGCCCAAACGCTCCAGGGGCTCCTCCTCCTCCTCCTCGCTGGACAGATCCGTCACCGCCGAGAAATCTCGCGTGGCGAAACGGCGCGGTCGAGCTGAAAGAATCCTCTTTCTGGCGGTTGTTCTCCAGCCTCGCCCTCGGACGATCGGGGTAGATGTACCCGGGTCAGTGGCTGGCGTGGTAGCTGATGTGGGAGTGGGCTCTGGCTCCGATGGGGGCACTTCCTCATCTCCATTCAGCTGGATGGGGTCCCTGCTGCTGCTCCCCAGGCGCTCGTCGATCCATATCGGGCGCATGGGTGAGGATCCTAGCGCTCCGAGTCTACGCCTGGGAGGTCCATCCGGCTCGCCTGGCATGCGGGCCGGTGCATAGGTGCACTTCTCCAAGAGAGTGTCTTTGCGACAGTTCCTTTGCCGAGTACGCGTAAACAGCCACACATCCCTTGCAGCCGGGGAGCCCATCACTGCAATCTGGATTAATACACGAGTGGGAGTAAGAACGCTTGCGTCCTTAGTGGGAACTCGTCGTGGTCTCTATGGTTCAGTTACTCGGGCATAATCCGGCCACCCAAGATTACTCTAAGTGTCATACCTGCTAATCCCTACTGATTATTATCTTGTACTTGCAGCCTGGGCAGCTTTATCTAGGTTACTAGGTGACAAGGTCCTCTAATCTTATTACTTAGGCTTCGTGCTCATTAGCTTTACGTCGCTACCTAGAACATGCTAGTCGTCTTGGAACGCTTCCTTGACGATACATCATACATCAATCTCTTAGAATGCATACACTTACATGCCTTGTCTTATGCCTACATGCTTACATAATAACATACATATACTTATCCACATGCCTACTTACATCCTTACTGTCATACACATAGCTCACATACATATTGCCATACATACACTTATTCACATGCAAACTTACATCCATACTATCATTCATGCACTTATTCACATCTTCGCATATACATATCCTTTATACTTTATGCTTGGCTCTCTTACGCATACCGGCTTGCCGGGTTAGCGTCCTGCTTCTCCTTTCTTTACTCTTTTTAGATATGACGTCAACCTCTCTTTCATCTCTTATTGCTTCGATGAGCAATTCTATACTTTTGCTTTTCTTTACTTATCTCTGTGTCATTAACCTTTGCGAACCGATCCACCCTTTTGGGATCAATCCGTTAACTAACTCCACCCTTTTGGGACTTGGAAAGGTAACACTTTTTCCTTCCTTGTGTCCTTAACCTCTGCGAACTAATCCACCCTTTTGGGATTATTTCGTTAACCAACTCCACCCTTTTGGGACTTGGCAAGGTAACACATTGGCCAATCCACCCTTTTGGGACTGGCGAGGGGCGTGTCATTTAGACTTTGCCAAGAGAGAACTTCCTAACATATAACTACATACTTATTCCTTATACTTCATTATGCTTTCTTCATCATTAAGTCATTGACCTCTAGTGTTCTAGGGCTGTCCTAACTCCTATGTGACATCCCATCCTCATGATGCATGCCTAAACACATAGCCATGGCCTAACCTTGCTCATTGGAGTCCTTAGAAACATTAGAGTCTCCATTCTGCTAGGTTTCATTCGAATACTTACTGTGGTATTCGAATGAAATCCCTCAGAGTCCTTTCATTCGACTGAAATGGGTTTTCATTCGACTGAATTCCTCAGCATTCTTTCATTCGAATACTAGGGGGATTCATTTGACTAAATTCCCAAGTTTTTCTTTCATTCGACGTCAGGGGAGTTCAATCGAATGAAAGCTAGCTTTTGGCTTTCATTCGACTGAAAACCTCAGGGATTCGAATGAAAGCTTCAAAATCGCCTCCCCGAGACTTCAATTCATAAAATATCACTGTTTCTAGGGTTCCAATTAGTACAGTTATGCACCTTATCAAAATTACCAAAAACCCCCTTTGACCCTGATTTTGCCGAAAATACTACTTAACATTTTTATAGTCAAATATTCCAGATAACACATAAACAGTCAAATAATTAACTACATAGACAGTGGGCTAACAGTTACCCACATCCGATGGAGATTCCGAATCGGTGGTTTTGAAGGGCAGAATTTCCTCTTCAGGATGGTGTGCTCCGGCGATTTTTCTGAGACTCCGGCACGAAACCTGGATGTGTCGAAACGAGACCCTCGGTTTGTGAAAGTGACTGAGAGTTAGAGAAAGTTTTCAGAAGTAACGTGGTTATTTATAACCACGCATAGTGACGTTATTTTCTTTTCTTTTTTACTTTTCTTTTTTTACTTTTGTTTTCCTTTTCTTACGTTTTGCTGAAGCTTTGCTTCAATTTACAGTTATTATTATTTATTTATTTATTATTTTACTTGTATCAGAAGTTAACTTCCTCCGGTCTAGCTCCGTTTTTCATCCGATCGCGTTTTGTCTGAAACGGCTCATGCCCGGTTGCCCTAAAAATATTTCGGGCATACCGTCGTGACCCATTTATTTTTCCCTTCTACCCGGGGTCCTTTTTCCATGGATCCAGGCCCCTTTTGCCGAGTCGAGAATTTCCACGGGCGTTTTTCAGTATCCGGGAAATTTTCGTTCGAGTCGAAACTCGTCCAGGGACTCCCGAAAATTATAAAACAGCTAAACCTAGCCCGGTCCCTTGAATTTCTAAGGTTTTGGAGGTTTAACCCTGCTCCACTGGATTCCTCGGTGCTTCCTGGCCGCTTTTGGCGATGAAACGGACGGGCTTTTCAGATATGAAGATGCGGGATATTACAGGGCGCATGGGGGAGGATCCAGGCCCTCGAAGCCTACGTCTGGACTGCTCCGGAGACTCTCCCGGCATGTT
This sequence comes from Nissolia schottii, assembly GCA_003254905.1. Taxonomy (NCBI): domain Eukaryota; kingdom Viridiplantae; phylum Streptophyta; class Magnoliopsida; order Fabales; family Fabaceae; genus Nissolia; species Nissolia schottii. The sequence goes on from QANU01104014.1 coordinate 31,891, forward strand.
AGCCGGGGCAAAAGTACTGGTCTCAAGCAAAGTGTAGGTGCGGTAGTTGCGTTGTCGCGATCGAGTAAACAACCATACGTTCTTAGCAGGCGGCAATGACATGTCTGGTGTAACATCCCAGTTCTCCCTTAGGAAGATTTTCTGCGAAATTTATGACTCTGGCCTAGATAAAAGTACAAAGTAACCCGAATTGGGAATAGAGGGAATTAATTATGAGACCCGTTCCCCTTAAAATGGGAGGAAAACTAGAAAGTTACGACCCCACTAAACCCCGCAAGGTTGGTGCTCAATTTTGGTGCAAATGGAAATCCGGTCGACGACTAAAACGATCTGCGAAGGATCGACTGACGAAAACAAGTTCCCGGATACCTTGTTTCGACGCGTCATCTTGACTGAAAAAAATTCACAGATCACAAATGTATATTTATCATACTTTTTCTGAAGACCGTGTGTGGGGCAGGAGTGATCAAAAGTGACTAAAATAGGGTAAGAGTTAAGATATTTAAAATAACTATAATAAAATAATAATAATAATATAATAATTAATTAATAATTAAATAAATAATTAAAAGCAACAGGGGGCCACAGTTATAAATGCCCCCTGATGCAAACAGAAGAAGAATTTCAGAACTCTGTCACCTTTCTTCAGTTTTTCACTTTTCTAATACCGTTCGAGCACATCGCGAGAGCGCTACCGGACTGTCGAAAATTTCTTGGAGCATACCACCGCGACAATAATTTTCTCTACTTTCAGCGTACCGATTTCAAATCCGCATAGGAAGTGGGTAACTCTAAGCCCACTGTCTATGTAGTTTATTTAATGATTATTTATATGCATCTCTGTGTATGTGAGTGAAAAACCTTTTTGTACAAACTATAGGAAATGAGCTAGGGAGGTTAGATTTGGATGATTTTGATGTTTGGAAACCATAAATGTACTGATTGGATCACTGTGGAGACGAAAAGGTTATGCGGAGCAAACCCCGGAGAATTTACCCTCTGGGGCAATTTTTTTACTGTGGGATTCGAATGAATTTCCCAGGGATTCGAATAAATTCCCAAGGGATTTCAATCGAACGTGTAACACCCTAGCTAACTGCATACCCTCGAGTAGTACGCAATGCTCACTAGGTTGTTATAATCATTTGGTGGGATTACTTATAGTCCTTTATTATCTTTTGAAAATACAAGATTAAGGAAGATATGGACCATTTTAAAACTTTTCTGTTTATTACTTTATTCGCAAAATATGAGTCACGCGTGAATCAAAACATATAATACAAGCGATAGAGCTGAAGCTTAAAAGTAATAATCATTACTGGCATACTTAATTACATATCAAGTATCTGGTCCATCACAAATTACAACCAACAGAGTATTATAATAGTTTACATATACAAGCCAAGTACATCAAAATACATCTCAAAATATATCAAAATATGGCAAAATGTCCATCTGATGCCGAGCTAGACTGGCTCGTCCTTGGTCCTCTACTGCTCCACGTGCGGCTCCTAATAGGGCTCCTCGTAGCCCTCATACTCTTCGCCTGCTCCTGGAAGCATAAGCGAGTGGGGCTGAGAACAGTCATCCTCAGTGGTTAAACTTAGCATAGGGGATCTCTTTTCTCACTTATCAACCCGGCCGCTCAGGTGTTTCTAAGTGAACATGCATACTAACATCCTACTGATTATTATCAGCCTAAGGTCCTGAACGACTTTATCTACTTTACTAGGTGACTGGGGAACTAGTCTTGCTTATCTAAGTTCTCGTGCTTGTTAACTTTTCTTGCGTACATACATAGCCGACTCGAGCGTTCTCTTGATGGTATTTACTTCATACACATGCTCATATACATTATCATATACTTATACATTACATACTCATTCATCATACCATTTCATATTCATTCATTTCATACTTTATGCACGCTGACTTTGAGACTCTCTCATGCGTACCGGCTAACTAATGGACCGGGGCGCATCTTGCTTTCCATGCTCTCGGCTAACTAATGGACCGAGGCTGCGTCGGCTCCCAGCTAACTAATGGACCAGGGCGGCGCCGAGTCTTTCCCACTCATGTAGATGCGGCCAAACATCTACAACCTGCTTCTATCCTCTGATTGATGTCGACCAGGCAGCGCTATAACCTGAGTGGTTGTGAACCACCGCGGATAACTAATGTTCCGTCTCTAATCATCAATAGAGATAACCGTCCACCTAGTGGGAGGGCGAGGGGTTGGCCCTATGACACAACCAAGTGGAGACCCATACATCATCATCATTACATCATCATCATTTCATAGGCGTGACGTCACCCTTTCTCATTCATCTCTTCTTTACTTTCTTTCTTTTCATTCCTTTCTTTCTTTCTTTTCATTCCTCATCATTAACCAATCCACCCCTTTGTGGGGACTAGTGAGGGGCGTTTCCGCCAAGAGAGATACCTACCATCATATAACTACACACTGATTCCCTAGGGTTCAGTTATGCTCTTTTTATAACATTAGGTGATAACCTCTAGTTATCTCAGGGTGTCCTAACACTTAAGTGACAACCCTGTCCTCATGATGCATTTTATTATAAATATTACACATAAACTCTACTGTTAAGTGCTTATTCGAATATAGGGGACCTTGAAAACCCCCTCTAGGGAACCACTCGGTAACCCAAGGGAACATCCGCGAAACCCACTCAGTCACTCTTCAGGGAACAGCTCAGTAACTCTCCATGGAACCACTCAGCAACTCTAGGGAACCTCCGCAGAACCCACGCAGCACCACTACTGGTGCTTACTCAGCAGACCCTCCAGGGAACCACTCAATACCACTCCTGGTGCCTACTCAGCGCTCTTCACGTGACCCTCTCAGCAACTATAGGGATCCTCCGCGGAACCCACTCAGCGCCATCCCAGGTGACGCTCAACAACTCTAGACTCCTCTCAGTCACTCTCCGCGGAACAACTCAGCACCATCCCAGGCGCCGCTCAACATCTTTCTACGAACTCCCCTCAGTCACTCTGCGGCTAACCATTCAACACCCGTCCAGGCGCCGCTCAACAACTCCCTAGACTCCTCTCAGTCACTCTCCACGGAACAACTCAACGCTCACTTCCTTGCTTATTTTCTCTCATGTTCTCACATTTATCCCAAGTTCAAACACCACATATTCCAACAGCACACAAGCAACGACATGAATGTCCAAGAATCATAAAACCACGTGAATACAATCAACGTGCAACATAATACTTATCCTCGTCAAATCCTTACCAACACATGCAAGATCATTTTCAAGCATAAAACGCATACCATGTGCATTATATCACATACTCACAATAACCATAAATAGATCACCAAGGAGGTGATTTATGCATAGTTACCCACTTGTAGAAAAACCTGGTGGTGGTCAGGGAAGCTTGGAGTGAAGTCCCACAAGCCTTGTTGTTTCCAAAGCTTGAGCTTCTCCTTTCTCCAAGATGAAGATCCTTGAGCAAGGTGGAGGGTGATGAGGTTGTTCCTCTTGACTTTGGATAGAAGAAAATGAAACAAGATGAGGAGACTTGAGGGCTGTGTTTCGGTGGTGGAAGATGGGAGGAGATGGAAAAAGTGCTTGATCTCTTGAAGGTTTGGTGGTGTGCTTGAGGTTTGGCTTAGTGTGCTTTTGTGGAGGATGTGAGAAATGAGATTTTTGCTTAGAGTTGTGAGGAAGAAGCCTCGGTCTTGAGGGCCTGATGGTGAGAGAAATTGTTTGAATTTTGGGATTAATAAATTAGATGAATAGTAGAAGGCATGGGCATAGGTATGGCTAAGTGATGGGGTTTGGTGAAGTGTGTAAGACAAGTAAGGTGATGTAAGTTTGGAAGCATGATTTTAGGGGATTATTTTTTGGACAAAAATCTCCTCTCTTAACCGTGCAGCCCTCTACCTCAGTTGCTGAAATTTCATTTTCTCCCGATTCCGGTTCGCTCATGTTTTATCGCTCGTAGTGTCAGTGCATCGCGTACGGTTGTCCAAAAAATATTCCGTTTATACCGTCACGATCCTCTAATTCCCCTCTACCTAAGGATATTAATATTTAAAGGTGTTTGTGAATTTTTCTCCGGGAGATTATTTTCACGAACACCTTTTGCGCGTTAGAAAATTTTATCGGCGAACAACGGCTGTTCGGTTGTCTGCCAAACTTTCTACCGCGACACGTTTTATTTCGTAAGGACATTCTACCTAATAATTTCCCATCTTTATTTTCTAATCATGATTAGAAAATTTATTTGATATTTATGTTTATGATTATTTCTCTAAGAAAAATCGGGATGTTACAGAATGCATGAGGTTTCAATCGAATGAAAGCCCGAACAGGATTTCAATTGATTGAATTCCCAAGGGATTCGAATGAAAGAATCAATTGAATGCTAGAAACCCATTCATTCGAATGCCTACTAAAAACTTGTATTTTAAAGGTTCTATGGGATCCAACACGCATAGTTATGTATGGCTTTGTGTAATGTAAGCATGCATCATGAGGAAAGGGCGTCGTAAGAGTTAGGATGACCTTAGATAATTAGAAGTTCATGCTAAAGACTAACGAAGATCATAATTGAACCCTAGGAAACAAAGAAGAATTAGGAAGGTCCCGATCCCAGTTGGTACGGTAGACCTTAGTTAAGGAGTTTAGTTATATGATTAGGAAACCCCTATTCTCTTGGCAAAGTCTTATAGACACGCCCCTCGCCAATTCAGCAAGATGAATTGGTTATGAGCAACGCAGGTAAAGAGACCTGATCACGATGAGAAACGGGCATAGGCCTAGATATGTAAAATAGGCATAGGTCTATACAAATGAAACGAGAATTAAGGGGCCCCACTTAAAGAGGAAAGAGAGATCGGATCGAGCCATAGGGCCGGTCTAAACGTGCCCACGCCTGATCACTCATAGGTTTGATCCCTCGCCATTCCAGAAAGAGGGGATGGTTGCACTGATTGTATTCGATGTTTACCTCCTATGAGCCTTGCATGGTTAGCTACCATATCGGTAAAGAGTGAAACACCCCTAGCTAACTGTTTACCCGTACGTAGTAAACAATGCTCACTAGGTTGTTTTCTTCTTTGGTTGGGTTACTTTTAGCCCCTACTTTTAGCTTGGAAAATATTTCTTACTTGAAAATATGGACCATTTTGAAAATCACTCTTTTACTGTATCAATTTGCAAATTAGGAGCCGTGCGTGAACAAGGAAACATATATATACAAAGGCTAGCGAACCTGTCAGTTAAGGTAGTGACAAGCTGGAGAAATATAAATATACATATAAGTACAATTCAAGGTCCTACATATAATTACACATTGCTTATTAATAAATAATGATACAAACAATTAACAATAGTCATAAATCCTAGTACAAAATATCTATCAACCTATTGCTGACGTCTTCACTTGGCTTCGGCCGGGAACTGTCCTGTTGCGGTCGCTCGTCGATCCCTTCGCTTTGCATACCTGGACCCATAAGGAGTGGGGGTGAGAACACTTCGTTCTCAGTGGGAGTTCCTCGCGGTATCTATCGTTCATTACTCCGTTATCTTCCAGGCCACCAGGAATACCTCTAAGTGTCATGCATACTAATACCCCTACTGATTATTATCTTTGCCTAGGTCCTGAATGGCTTTATCTACTTTACTAGGTGACTGGGGATCTAGTCTTTCTTATCTAGGTTCTCGTGCTCATTAACTTTACGTTACTGCTAAAGACATAATATTCGTCTCGGGACGCTCCCTTGACGATACATAATGCATAAACATATATAAATACATACATACTTGCATACATACATACATTCATGTCTTTGCTCATACTTGTAAATACATAGTGCATGGGGGAACTCTGGGGATCTCTTACGCATACCGGCTTACCCGGGTTAGCGTCCTTCTTCTTAGTCCTTTCACCCATGTAACCGTGGCCTTCGGTTACAACCTCCTTCTATTCCCTATCATGATGACCCGGCAGCGCTTGAACCGGAGTGGTAGCTAACCACGTTAAGCTCATAGGAGGTAATTCATCATCATGATAAGTACCACCACCCCCCTTACCGGGATGGCGAGGGACCGGCCCTTTGGCGCGATCAGGCGTGGACTCGTTTCTCTTTACTTTAATCTTAGTTCTTTGTTTTGGGGTCCCCCGTTTCTTTATTACAGGACTGTTCCTGTTCTCTTTCTTTCAGGCCTTTGCCTGTTCTCTTTCTTTCATATTCAGGTCTCTCTACCTGCGTTGCTCTTACCAATCCATCTTGCTGAATTGGTGAGGGGCGTGTCTGTAAGACGTGCCAAGAGAATAGGGATCTTCCTAATCATATAACTACTGACTCTGGCTAAGGCCGTCCGAATCCTTGGTGATCCGTCGCCTCTGCTCGCTTTATTCCCTAGGGTCCAATTATGCTCTCCGTTAAACTTTAACGTGAACTTTTAATTATCTAAGGTCATCCTAACTCTTATGACGGCCTTTCCTCATGATGCATGCTCATAATACATAAAGGTATACATAACTATGCATGTTGGATCCCATAGAACCTTTAAAAATACCAGTTTTCAGTAGGTATTCGAATGACTGGAGCTCTAGCATTCGATTGATTCTTTCATTCAAATCCCACGAGAATGCAATCGATTGAAATCCTGCTCAAGCTTTCATTCGATTGAAAGCTCATGCATTCGACTGAAATCCCTTGGGAATTCATTCGAATCCCACAGTAAAAAAATCGCCCCGAGAGTGAATTCTCCAGGGGTTTGCTCCGCGTAACATTTTCGTCTCCACAGTGATCCACTCAGTGCAGTTATGGTTTCCAAACATCAAAATCATCAAAATCTAACACCCTTAACTCATTTCCTATCATTTGTACAAAATAGTTTTTCATTCACATACACATAAATGCATATAATTAATCATCAAACAAACCACATAGACAGTGGGCTAAGAGTTACCCACCTCGAAACAAGTTTCTGAACCGGTAGAAACGAAGACAAAAATATCCTCTTCGCGTGGGTGTACTCATCCTATTTTTCTGGAGTCTGGTAGCGCTTCCGCGATGTGCACAAACAGAACCGAAACAGAACAAAATAGAGAAGGAAATGAGGCAGCAAGCTTCGGTTGGCTTGCCTATTTATAGGCAGCCTCCCTTGCCACTGTACTTCATATTTTCACATATATATATATATATTATATCATTATTATTATTGTTATATTTATTAGTATTATCCTTATATTATTATAATTATTACTATACATATACATATATGTTTTACTTTCTTTCTGCCAGGGGGATGTACGTCCCTGGCATGTATAGATGTATATATATTTAATTATTATTATTCTATCCTATTATTAGTATATTGTATTATTATTATTATGTACTATATGTATACATATATGCATAGCTGTTCCCATTTCTTTTTCATCAGGGGGACACACCTAGGGGGGATGTACTTATAGCATATATATATATATTTTATTTACCAGGTGTTCCAAAGTATGCACCTCAGTACAAGCCCTGGATCCTGAGGCTCGGGAACAGGATGAATGCTCTAGCTCTGGTACGATCGATCTCTGGACTCGCGATTGCGGTGTGTACCTGCAATTACTCCGACGCTCAAGTAACCAAGGGTCTAAGGAGTATAATAAGTGATTATTGGATGATCTCATACCTGGGACGCGGGCTTATTATATAGCCGAGGCGGTTGAGGAGGTTCCGCGTATCGCGGTGGTGGGGGATATCTCGACCCCGCGCTATGCGCTCTGGCCATGGATCCCGCCGTGATTTCTCTTATCTCGGCCGGATAAGATACACGGAGTGGGTTATCTTATCTTGGACAGATAAGATAACGGGGATCTCGGGGCCGCTTATCTTGGACGGTTACGAGATGCTGATATCGGGGTGACCTGTTAAGAGCGGTTGGGTCAGGTCCGCGGATATGGGCCTGGATGCTGGGGCCGCTAGGATGGGCCTTTATGGCCCAGTCCGTAACAGGAGCCCCCCCAGCTCGGAGCGCGGAACGTAGTGATGGGTCCGAGTTCAATTTTTCGATTCTTTCGCTAGGGCTTCCGCGTATGTCTTTCTGATGTTTACGAGGATAGGGTGGTTCGCTTGGGCGCGTGTCTTAATCTGCTTCTTTCTGATGGCGTGACGTTCGGGGATCCTTGACGGGACGCGTCTCCCATCGTGGGAGATTTGATGCCGTTGATTGCGGACACGTGGCGAAGATGCGGCCGATGGATACTCGATGTGAGAGTGAAATGATGGCTTTGGAGGGAAAATGCTTCGATTTTTGCGCCCCATTAATGCCCCAGTACTTTTTTGCTTTTTGAAATTTACCTCTTCGAAACCGTTTCATGTGGCGAGGGCATTCCAAGCATTTTGAAGAACTTCTTTATAACTTCCTCTTCTACGCCGTTCTCATTTCTTCTGTTGCTCTGATTTTTAAGCTGTTTCTGCCCATTCGAAGGCGATTTTTCTTCTGAAGCTTGGGAGCTTTTGGATTTCTTTGTCGTGTGGAGGAGCGTCTTTCTTCCTCTTCTTCTTTAACTCTGTAAGTGTTTCCGGTCTTTCTCTGCTTCCTATTTTTCTCTGCTTCTGGTTTTCCATCTTGCAAACGCTTCTGTCTTTGCTGTTATTGCTGGGCTGTTCTCCTTAGTTTTTGTAGATCCGATCTGCTGCTTGTCTCTGTTAGGGTGGGGGTTATTTCCTTGCGGGTTGATGCTGTTGGTTTGTCGTCGTAGGGATTTAGCTTATGTTTGGTGAGTTGTTCATGGGGGTTTTGTTCTCTGTTCTTATTTTTTGTTTCAGTCTTCTGAGCATTGGTGATGGGGAGAAAGAGGGACCAACAGGGGGAGAGGAGAGAGCGTCCCCTGAAGGATGCTCATGAGAAGTTGTCTTATGGTTGGATCGACCCGGAGGTTTTTTCTATACCTTCAATGTACGGTCCTAGCTCCGGTTAACACTTGCAGGAGGCGTTGGTGTTGACGGACGGGGGAGATGAGGACCACGAGTATTACGTGGAAGCCGCCTCCGAAGACGAGAGGGTTTGCATGGCGAGGCATACTGATACTCCACACTTTTTGTGGATGTATGAAGTGTTGTTTACGCGGCTGGGGGTTAGGTTACCCTTTACGCCTTTTGAGCGGGAGGTGATGGAGTTGTGTGCTTTTGCTCCGACTCAACTCCAACCGAATGGATGGGCACTTCTTCGTGCTTTTCAGACGGTGTGCGACGTGTTTGAGTTCGTGCCGTATGCCAAGACCTTTCTCAGTTTATACTTGTTGATAAACCCCAAGGGGACGGTGACTCCGGGGGGGCGTACTCGGTACCGGAGCTGGCACACGTTCAAGGGTTACGCGGGGACGAAAGTTTTCACGCGGTGGGAGGAATCCTACCAGGAGTTTAAATGGAAATATTTCAAGATTTTTGCTACTCCGGGAACCACGGCTTTTTGGGAGGGGGACCAGGATACGGTGGTGGCCATTTCTTGCTACTGGAATGAGAATATTTGTCCCCACCATCCCAAAAACCTTTCCGCGGAGGAGCTAACTCAGCGGGAGTTCTTTCTTGCCCTGTCCAGTGGAGGTCCCTTGAACGTACGGGTGCTCGTTGAGGGGGTGACCGATCCCGTCCGATCTTATCTAGGTAGAAGTGTTTTGCTGGTTGTGCTTTTACATTGTTGTCCCTGGCTTTCTTGTCTTCTTATATTGTTAATCATATTATTATTTTTTTTGTGCAGATTCGAAGCTACGAATGTCACCTGCTGCCGCGGACAAGCTCGAAAATCTGAAGAAGGCGAAGGCTGCTGTTGCCTGCCGGAAAGTTGTGGAGAAGAAGGCTAAGGCGGGGCGTGTCCAGGAGGCTAGCGCGGAGCCTTCTCCTGTTCCGCGGGTCGCCTCGATCCCCACAGACGGCGCCAATGTTCCGAAGTATGCACCTCGGTACAAGCTCTGGATCCTGAGGCTCGGGAACGAGATGAATGCTCTAGCTCCGGCACGATTGATCTCTAGACTCGCGATTGCGGTGTGTACCTGCAATTACTCCGACGCTCAAGTAAGCAAGGGTCTAAGGAGTATAATAAGTGATTATTGGATGATCTCATACCTGGGACGCGGGCTTATTATATAGCCGAGGAGGTTGAGGAGGTTCCGCGTATCGCGGTGGTGGGGGATATCTCGACCCCGCGCTATGCGCTCTAGCCGTGGATCCCGCCGTGATTTCTCTTATCTCGGCCGGATAAGATACGCGGAGTGGGTTATCTTATCTTGGACAGATAAGATAACGGGGATCTCGGGGCCGCTTATCTTGGACGGTTACGAGATGCTGATATCGGGGTGACCTGTTAAGAGCGGTTGGGTCGGGTCCGCGGATATGGGCCTGGATGCTGGGGCCGCTAGGATGGGCCTTTATGGCCCAGTCCGTAACACCAGAGGAGTACATATTATATATATAGGTTATTATTGTTATTATTATTCTTATTATATTATCTTTTATATATATATATTATACTATTATAATATCTATATATACCTATGCGTTCCTAACAGCAGTGGCCATTCGGCCACTGTTACGTAGTTTATTTATTATTTTATATTATATATTTTATATTATATTATTTTATATATACCTATATATATATTATATTATCATATATATATATTTGTCTTTAGTCCCAGGGGACACCTATATATATGTATTTATTATATTTATTATTATTATTATAATAGTATTATTATCTGCCAGAGGTGCACCTAATTATGACTAAGGTCACATGACCCATTTTGATCACGTTTGATTGCGTTTGGGTCCTTAATCGTTCGTGTACGGTTGTCCCAAAAATATTCCGGACATACCGCCGTGATCTACTAATTTTTCCTGATCATATGAGTAGGTCAGGTTAAGGTATTCGTGAATAATTTACCCAGAGGGTAATTTTCGCAGATACCTTAGGTACCTACCGAAATCCCAGTTTCCGCCGAAATTTAGCACGGACCTTGCGGCACTCCGCGAGATCGAGAAACAATTATTTGACTGTCATTTGAAAGCAATTAATTTTCTAAATAATTTTTTCCAGTCCAAATAATCGCCTCTAATGTGCTTTTAATTTAGCGAAATTAGAATTTAAGCGAAATCTCCATAAGGGAAAAATTTGGGTTATTAGAAAGAGAGCCGCTGGGTCGATACAATAGTGGCAAAAAGAGGTTGTAATCTGAGGCCACGGTTACAAAGGTGTAAGGACTAAGTAGGACGCAGCCACAGAACGCGTAAGAGATTCCCAGATCCTCTCATGCACTATGTAATTACATGTACGAATTGATGATTGATGATATGATGATAAGTATGTATGTATATATGCCTAAAGCATTATGTATAACTGTTCTTGCATTATATAACGTCAAGGAAACGATCCAAGACGAATAGTATACCTCTAGTAGCAACGTACAGTTAATAAGCACAAAGCCCAGGTAATGACAAGATTAGAGAGCCAATCACCTAGTAATCTAGATAAAGCTGCCCAGAGCATAAGAGCAAGAAAATAATCAGTAAGGGGTTAGTTGCATTGTACACTTAGAATAATCTCTGAGCAGCCTGGAGAATAACTGTGAAAAAAAAACCCACGATTGAAATGTTTCTCACTGAGAACCTACCGTTCTCACCCCCCTCCACTCGCTTATGGCTCCAGGAACGGAAGACGAATCGTATTATGCGGATGCTGTGGAACCCGAAGAGGACCCGTGAAGGGATATAGAGTTGACTTGCAAATAGATGCAGTATATGAAATAAATGTATTGTTGAACCATATATGTAGGATATGTAGTATAACTAGCCTTTGTGTGTATGTGTATACTTAATGGACCCATGATATATGTAATGTACGGAAGCACCGGCTCGAACCTACCGTACTAATGGTACCGTTTGTTATATTTTTCTATTGCACTCACGGATCCTATGTTACAAAATGTATGTATGATGAAAAAAAATTGGGTCCTTATTTTGGTAAAACTAGTGCTTTCGAAAACTCAAAGACGTTACCTGGAAGTAAACAACCTAGCGAGCATTATGTACAGCTCGAGCGTATGGAATCGGCTAGGGGTGTTTCATTTGGTATCAGAGCAGTTTGGTCCGAGTGAGCCTAAGGACTAAGCTACGTTATGCATCCGAGCATGATGCACAGTGTATACCTTCCTAAGTTGTATGTTCTGGTTATATGTGCACTAGCTATTCTTGAGACTGATCAACTCAGGATTTTGCAGGTGCTGATATTCAGACATGCCTCCAAGAAGGGATAACACGCCCCGAGAGCCTGCTGTCGCGGATCTGGCAGAGATATTATAGGAAATGGCGCGAGCTACTCAAGCACAAGCTCAAGCCACAGCCTAGATTGCCGCCGCTACTGCTCAGCGAAACGTCACTCCGACTGTTCAAGAGATCAAAACCCTCTGGTATAAGGATTTTACGCAGGCTAACATGCCAGTGTTTGAAGGGCCAATGGATCCAGATTTGGTACATGGCTGGGTTAGGAAGATAGAGCAGATTTTTGATGATGTCCCCTGCACGGACTCTCAGAAGATCAAGTTTGCCTCTAGGAAGCTGGAAGGGGCAACTGCGGAATGGTGGGACATGACCCGACCGACAGTGGAACGGGAAGGGGTGGAAACGTCCTGGGAGCAATTCAAGACAATATTTCTGGATAAATATTTTCCCAGGGAATTATAGGATCGAAAGGAGGAAAAATTTTTGGAGCTGAAACAGGGGACGATGAGCATCGCAGAGTATACAGCGGCCTTCGAAAAGCTTTGCCGTTACTCCAGGATGGGTAGGTTTTGCCCGGACGATAACTGGAAGTGTGCCAAGTACCACCGAGGCCTAAAGTCAGAGCTAAAAGTGTTCCTGACAAGCTCGGGTGTGCGGGACTATGCCACGCTGGTGAACACCTGTTTGGCTCAGGAAGAGGCCAACCGGGATTTAGCCGAAGTGTGCAGTGAGTGCAATAAGAGGAGGTTTTCTGAGGTAGGAAGCTCACAGATGGACCCACGAAAGAGAGGACCATTTCAAGCCCCATATCTAGGGAGAGGTAGAGGGCAGTATCCACCGAGACCCCCGCAAGGGTTAGGTAGGTCACAGAGTCCGAGCGGGAGCAGGCCACCAGCAACACGACCCCAATCACAGGGAGGAGCGAACTAGAAGCCACCAGAAGCTAGGCCAGCCTGCCCGAAGTGTAACAAGCCCCATGCGGGCGAGTGCTTGGCGGGATAGAATGTGTGCTATAGGTGTGGCCAGGGCGGTCATTTCGCCAGGGATTGCAGAGCACCTTCATCCGTGCCCCCGCATTAGGGCCACATCTTTACCATGGCTGCCGAGGAAGCCCAGAAGGAGGAAGGGCTAATCTTAGGTACGTGTGACATAAATGGGAAATCATTGACTGTATTATATGACTCAGGGGCTTTGCACTCTTTTATCTCTTATGGCAGTGTGGAGGAGTTACATTTATCTCCCACGATGCTACTGTATACTCTATCAGTGTCAACGCCTATGGCACCATCTGTTAAGACATGTCAGGTGTGCTTTGTGTGTCCATTTCAGCTACAGGAAAGGAAGTTCGTAGCTGACTTGATTTTTCTTCCCCTAGATGGGTTGGACATTATACTAGGGATTGATTGGTTGAAGACCAATGGGGTGGTGCTAGATTGCACCAACAAACTGGTGATTTTTCCCCCGCGAGTCATGAATGTGTCAATGTGGGACGACGAACTGCCGACATTGTATTGTTGCCAGTTGAAGGACCACGGGTGCGTATTTCTAGCATCTTCAGAAACAAAAGCTATGGATCAA
>QANU01104054.1:0-115463 GCA_003254905.1 Nissolia schottii
TTTTCTTCCGTTCAAACCTAACTTAACCCCCTTTTACTTTTACTTTTACTTTTTTTTTAATTTTAATTCACCTGTTTCCATCCCAAGAAAGGCACAAAATACAATAGCTAACGGTGGAGCTATTACATTCCCAATATAAGATCTCTTTTGTTGTTTGCGATTAAATCAAATATAGGAAATTTCATTTAGAACAACAAGAAAAATAATATAAAAAAGTGACAATATCAATGTATGTATTATTCCTTTCAATTCATTTTAAGTGTCATTTTAACTAAATATATTTATAATAAAAAATTTAAAATCAAGAACGATTTATATAATATTTTTATTAAAACATTCTTATTTAATTTGACGACAAGTATTTTTTTAATAAAAAGATAAATAAAAATAATATTAAAAAATTAATATATTTAAGATTAATAATTTAGGTTTATAATTATAAATATAAAAATAAATTTTACCTTTAAAAATGAGAATAACAAATAACTTATAAAAAATAAAAAGAATACTCATGAGAAGCCATATGTTAATGCTGTGCACGATGTCTCTATCTTTATTATATTATTTTTGTCCCAAAATGTCTGTATCTCCTTTTTGCTTTTGTCCAAAAGTTGAATGTTATTGCTAGTTATTGCTAATTAATTCTTTTGTGATGATGTGAGAGCGACGTGGGTTGAAAATAAAAGCATACAACTTTATCTATTAGCGTAGTTTGAGACAAATGAATTTGCTTAATATATAAAGCCAACTTGAATTCCATAAGAAATAACCGTTAGATTTCCAATGGTAACCGGATTATATGTTAATCCATTACTGTAGCTATCTTTTCTATCTTTAAACTTGGTTACAACTGTAATTAAATACGGACAACTAAGAAAAATTCAAAGCGGATAATTCAANACTAATTTAAGTATTTTTAAAAAGAAGAAACATAAGAATTGCGTATTTATTATTTTATTGTTTCTGTCCATTCATCTTAAAATTCAAACTAAACGCTACAAAAATTTGATTCATGAGTAAAATTAGACGTGACGTAAACGTTTACATAAGACACGTCTTTATCTTGTTAAAATTTGAAATCAATAACACATTTTTGTTGATTTAATGCCGGAAGATCTTTTTAACAAAATTCTCATAAATGATTGTACTACTCTCGTGCCCCTCATTTTTTTTGGGGGGGTCGAACTCTCAAGCCCTTCTTGAATTCCCCCTTTCCTTTTAATCAATGCCTAGTTGCCTACTATATCAAATGGGCCTTTTGGGCCAATTTCCCCTTTCCTTTTAACTAACTTACAAGCTTGTTTGTGGTTTCGTTCACTATTCAGAGAGTAGTTTTCTTTTTCTTTTTTCTTTATTTTTCTTTTGGGGTAACGTCAGAGGGATGTTGATTCTATTTTGTTGAAGTAGTTGAATTTATGGTCTCGCGTGTTCAAATCATATAAAGTATTGCGGAGATTAAACATGATGCAGTGGGTAAAGATATTGGGCGGTGGGTCATAAAAAGCCTCCATAAGTTTTTTTTCCTTTTTTTTTTTGCGTGAAGGTGGTTTTTTACTATTTATTTATTTTTATGAACTAATTAATTAAATTAATTGAATAAATATGTATGAATTTTAAAAAGTTTGGTTGAAATTTGTAGCGACAAAAAAAAATAATTATTTTAATATTCTCTTTATTATTATATAAATTACACTTAACATTTCTTGAAGTCTAAACCGAAGTTATAACAAGGGTAAATGAAATTGTTAAATTTTTAATTCATCACACATTAATTGTTAAATTTAATATTATTAGCAAGATAAATTAATTTGATTGATTTGACAAAAGAAGAAATTGGATTTTTTGGCCCAAAGTGTAATGTGGAGTATGTTAACCTCAGCATAGCAATCCCCATACTTGATTAGTTGAATTTCTTGTTGGAAAAAAACGTGGTTAAATTTTTTAAGTTCAATCATTATACTATTTGATTAATAATTATTGGTTCATGCTCTGATAACTCGTGAGCTAAGCTCAATTAAAAAAAAAATAGTAATATATAATTTCTCATTTTCTCGCTTTAAAGAGGGAAAATACTTAGAAAATACAAATCCTAAAACAAAACATTACATTAAAAAAAAAAAAAGGTAATTTCGACTACCTAGTATTTTACAAGTCTTGTGCTGCCTAGTTCAACCCAGTGTCAGCCACACCACCTCATTACACCCTATCACTTCCACCCACAACTTGGCATTGCTTATATTCCACAGTTCTTTTAATCTTTATTTCTATTACGGGCTAAAAGTCGGGTCTGAGAGCTTTAACCCTCTAAGAGGGAGATGAGCTCACATTCTCTAAAGATCCGAAGGACCCAACTCACTAAGGAGCAGAAGAGGCTCTCCACTTGGTCGGATCAGCCCAAAGATTTCGAACTTGGTCTGGCCCAACAAGGCCAAGAGGAGGTAGCGGCAACCTCTCCTCCTCAGTCTGCAACCAACTCCTAGATAAGCAGGAAAAGATAAACCGAGGAGCGGATAAACAAACCCCCTCGCTTTATCTCTATCGTACCTCTATCTTTACACTCTAAGCTCATCTATAGAAGCACACGACCAATCAAGTCACCAGGTACCTCTCACTCTCCTCGTAGAGAATTCTCCTAATCCATGTGCTTACTTGAGCGTCGGAGTACCTCTCTCTGTCTTCCGTCCGAGCCTTCGAACTCGCTCGGAGCCCTCATCCAGACCTCCGAACCCGCTCGGAGCCTCCACCCTCAGACTTAGAGCTTCCGTCAAGGCGCCTCCCTTACCCGTTCAGGTAACCTCGTACCTCATACGAATTACTTGCGAACAATTTCCAACGATTTATTATTGATGGAAGCAACAATTATGTAGGAGGAAGAAATGGAGAAAAGTGATTGAAGATGATAAAGTTGGTAATGAGAGATCAGAGCTCGGTAAGACTGTAAACGAAGGGTACCTATTCAATTGGGTTACAAGTTCAATGAGTTTCGGAGACTCAAACAATTACCACTCTCCTTATATTCTTCATCCTTATGTTGTTACTTAAAACTCTTAAGTATTGATTTCTTTTAAACTTTTCTCGTAATGGAACAAATCATCAATTTAAAATTTTGAGAACTCTAACAAGTGATTTGATGTTTAATTGTCCTGACTTAAAAAGAAAAAAAAATTAAAAAAATAGAGCCCCCCAATTCCCATCCCCCCACCTAAATCGCAATCGAGCACAGCCGCCATCAACTCTACAACAAGAGAGCATCGATCGAACGTGAACGGCGGCGATGGGTTGCTCCTCCGCCCATGAAACCTAAACCCTTCCCCTTCCTCTTCCTCCTCCTCTCTCTCCCACACAGACACAGTCATCATCTCAAAACCTATTCTTCTGCGACATTATCCCCTTTACTCATGGCCCAAACTCCCATCCAAATCCAACCCTCCCCCGACCACCACCACCAACAAGACGAAGAAGAACACGACGACTTGCTGCAGCGGCCGCCGTCTTGCTTGGGCCGGACCCTGAAGGGAGAATCCCGGGTCGAGTACGCGTGGGCCTATTGGGCCAAGATGGGCCGGCCCAAATTCCTAGTGGCCCCCATGGTTGACAACTCGGAGCTTCCGTTTCGGTTGCTGTGCCGCAAGTACGGTGCGACGGCGGCGTACACCCCCATGCTGCACTCGCGCATCTTCTCGGAGACGGACAAGTACCGAAAAGAAGAATTCACCACTTGCAAGGTACAAACACGCTCAAGAAAGAAAAACCCCTCATTTTGCGGTTAGTCCAGAATAAATAAAAATAAAGTTTTTTTTAAGGGTTTAGGGTTTAATTTCGGGCTGTGATTGCAGGAGGATAGACCGCTGTTTGTGCAATTTTGTGCCAATGACCCGGATGTGTTGCTGGAAGCTGCGCGCAGGGTGGAGCCTTTTTGCGATTATGTTGATATTAATCTTGGGTAATTTTTTTTGTATCTTTTCTCAAAATCTCTGATTCATTGTTCAATTGCTGCTGTTTGTGGTGGTTGCTATTTGTGCCATGAGTGTATCTTATGTAGGAGAAAATGGAAGTGGATGAGTGAGTGGTTAGTGATTGATTTCTGCAGTATCAGGTTAGGGGATATGTACATTTGTGCTACTTAGCCAGATAACATGATTTTGGGGGGATTGGTTACTTGCTTCTATTTAAGATTGTAGTTACTATAAGTTTCTAACTACCTAGAAAAAAAATGCTGGGCAGCATTTTTGGGTGGTCGAGTTTTGCTGTGTTGAATTTTGTTTTTCAACATTTTAAAGTGGACCATCTGATGAGAAATGATTATGTTTTTGTTGCAAGTTTTATTGTTTAAAAGGTGAAATGAACACAGTTAACATAATTGAGAGTTGAGACCAATTTACTGGTGGTGCGTAACTGATGCTTGGGCGTTCTGTAGCATCACCTAACTGTGGAGCCTTTTTGGATGCTACCTGTGATGGAAATTTCAGTGGATTTATTTTTGAGTATCGGTATATCATTTAGGACAATGTTACGCCAACCTAATGCATCCTTTTAAAGAATGTGTTAAACAAATAAGTTAACATATTTAATACATTAGGAGCATCAAAAGACTTCAATGCTTGGACAAGCAGGCACTGTGAGATAGGATTAGGAGGGGCTTCTACTTGGTGTAAAACACATGGTCCTTTTAAAGGGGTTTCCATCTCATATATGTTTAGAGACTAAGGAAGCCTTTGCTCTTTTGACCTTTCTCTCTATTAGTTGTCGTTTTTTGTAATGAGGGTTTGTTGTCCTCCTTTATCTTTGTATTATTCTTTTTCCCCTTGTTAATGAGATTCTTCTTTTACCAACAAAAAAAAAAAAAATCAAAAGACTTCAATGCTTTTGATATAGCAACTAGGAAGCTTCTTAGGAGGATATAGAATTTTAGATTTTTTTTGTGATTATGCAGGTGTCCTCAGCGTATTGCTAGACGAGGAAACTATGGCGCCTTCTTGATGGATAACCTTCCTCTTGTGAAATCTCTGGTGGAGAAATTGGCTCTCAATCTTCAAGTTCCTGTTTCTTGCAAGATTAGGCTCTTTCCAAAATTGGAGGACACTTTGAAGTATGCTAGGATGCTCGAGGAGGCTGGCTGCTTGCTTTTGGCTGTTCACGGCAGGACAAGGGACGAGAAGGATGGGAAGAAATTTCGAGCTGACTGGAAAGCCATCAGGGCTGTGAAGAACGTGGTCAGAATTCCGGTCCTCGCGAATGGGAACATAAGGCACACGGATGATGTTAAGGAATGCTTGGAGGAGACGGGAGTTGAAGGGGTGCTTTCTGCTGAGACTCTGCTTGAAAATCCGGCCCTCTTTGCCGGATATCGAACTGCTGAATGGGCATCTGAAACTGAAGGAACCACCAGCATAGATGGAAAACTTGACCAGGCCGATCTGCTGGTCGAGTATCTGAAGCTCTGTGAGAAGTACCCTGTGCCATGGAGAATGATCCGCTCACATGTTCATAAACTGTTGGGAGACTGGTTCAGCCTGCAGCCTCACATAAGGGAAGAACTTAACAAACAATCTAAACTGACTTTCGAGTTTCTTTATGATATGATTGATCGGCTTAGGGGTACAGGTACAAGAATTCCACTTTATCTCAAAGATACTCGGCTCAAACCTCCAGCCAACAGCTACACAGATGAATGCAGCCGCACCCCAACAAATGGTGTTCAAAGTTAAACCAGAACCTGGATGAAATATCTTCTTGGTAGAGCTGGTGCAGCCCGGCAAAAGCCATGACTACAAATTATTTAAATACAATTTTTTGTAGGCAAAGCCATGACTACACATTGTTTAAATACAAATTTTTGTAGCTTGATTAGAAGTCAGAACAGTTCAAATTGTTAAATCTCGTGTTGTATTTGACTACATTCTTGTGCCAATTGCCAATTGCCAATTGCCAATTGATAGTGTTGTACACGAGTTAAACCGGTGATCCATGCTTTGAGCTGACAAATTTATGTTATTTTTTATCTTTTATGATTTAACCTCTGCAAGATCAGATTATACATCTACCTTTGTGTGCAATTTTGTCAAATTAATGTTGGAAAACTATTTTCATTTAAACTAGTCATTCAGACAAGTAGAGAAATTATTAAGGCACAACATTTTTATGAAGCCATGGAGCTGGCACCAGCAATCACTAGCTAGCAGCTACCATCATGTAACCATTGATGATAGACACACCATCTTTTTCTCAACTTAGAAACCCGGAAATTCATAATCACCACATTGATATTTTGTTGTACCACTTCTCTAGCGAGTCCTAATCCTACACAGTACACACAGTTATACATGGTGGACACCACTATTTCTGGATGACAATAATAGATGGAGAAGTAAAGGCTAAGGCAAATAACATTTATGCAGCAACTACCCCCCCAAGGATCTAAGATATGGGACATAAATCAAACCCATGTTGCAATAATTACACGAGAATGCACTGCACCTAACTAGTTAACCCTATTCATATTGGTTAAAGCACATGCAAGCGTGTTTCTTGGCTGGAAAAGATATCTTATAGAAAAGAGAATGTGAAGAGTAATGTCCATAGCAGATACCCTACAGAATATAGGTAGACTGGCCTAGTGTTACAATAATGTCATACTTAGATATTCACAGAAAAATTCATATTATGTTATGGCCATTTATTTGCATTAAATAACCCTCTAGGCTTTTGCAAAATATTAGTTGAATAACTGTTCAAAACAGTGCATGGCGTCAAACTCTCATTTTATTATAGTTTTTATGGTGAATTGACTTGAACATGTTGCTTAATTATCTTCAAGCAGAATGAATTTGAGTTCAATCAAGCCATGAATACCAAATTTATGAACTTTGTACTAGACTTGGCCTCTTATCACCCTTTGTGCTAGTCTTTTTGGTGAGGGTTGGTGTCTTGGTGGGTAGCACTACACCATTATAAAATAAATTATCTTGAAATTCTGGTTGCTATGCTTTGAACATACAACTGCTTACAAAGTTTTTCATTTATGTTGTAGCATAGTTTAATAGAAGTCATCTTTCCCTTTTTTTTCCATCATCTTTTTATGGATTTTCATTTTCCCTTTTTTTTTTCTGTGCTGATTGGAACATTAAGTTAATGCTTGGTTTTTGAACAATTGGACCATTTTCCCATCATTTTAGGTAATGGAATTGAACATTGCATGTCAATAGCTGTTGTGCAACACAAAAAATTGTTGAACACTGCTTTAATCTCAACATCATTTGCAAACCTCAATTTGTTGCGTTATAGATATCTCTTATTATTCGAAACATTTTATAGAGAGTGGTAATGAACTAAAACTTATTATTAGAATTTATATATATTATAAGGTATAAATAAATAGAAGTGTAGGTTCTCAACGAAGATGTTAAAATGTGTGATTTAGAATATAAGCTTTCTTTTTTAGATCGAATATCGATTACATATTTAAGACTTGAACTCAAGACTTCTTTTTAAATTAAAATAATCTTTCATCAACTAATTTACGTATTAGTTGGTGATCTAAAAATTTATTTAACGTGACACCCTAGAATTACTAAATTTTTTGTAAGAGATATCTAAAAAGTTACAATTTATAACTAAAATGTCATTCTTACTCTTTAATTGTGCGCAAGAATTTCTCCCTTTATGGGGGCACATGTAGTCAACTATTTTCATTTTTAAATTTTAACTATCTTAGTTAGAATATGCTTAATTGGGCTGTTTATTTTGGTAGACAAGTTGAAAAATGATATAATAGACAACTATTTTTCTCCCCTTTTTGGTTTAAGAAGAGACAATTATAATGAATGATCCTCGTGAAGCCACGGAGCAGGCACCGAGAATAACTACTGGTTAGTAGCTACTATCACCAGCCAAACATTAATAAAAAATTAAATTCTTCCACTAACCCCCACAAATAGAAAGTATTTGTATTTTTCCTATTTTTCTTCTTCTTCTTAATGCTTGGTACAAATTGAGATTCACGGATTCAACTACTCCATTCTCAAATGCTTAAGGGTTTCCAAAAGGACAAACTAAGAGTGTGATTGGGTTATACTTTATAAATTGTATTTTGGTTTAATAGAAAACATGTTAAAAATGAAATTATGGGATTTTATCAAATTTTGAAATGAATTAGATCTCAATTTTTTACCCTTGAGACCATGATTTGAGGTATATAATTATGCCCGAAGAAACAAATTAATCACAATGATATGTGTTAGACGACATGTGGAGCCATACGTGCACATCAATCAGCCTGCTCAGTTTTTATATTTTGCTTTATGGAGTTAGCAAGGGTCAAGTCATCAATCAATCAATGCTATTAACATTCTTAATTTACAATAACCAAAATCTAGCTTGGATAGCATGTGCAACACTGCAACCATTACCATTATTTGTCCATTTTTATAACCATCAGTACCAAATGCATTAAAATAAGGGCAGATTACATTTCAGGTGAAGTTAGATGGTATTACTTATGAGTCATACAGGATATATTTAATATCAGAGACAAGATATATAATAGAGATACGGAATATAATTTACTAAAATATGTACTAATTTAAGTGATATTGCACTCAATATTTTTATATTTGTTAAATATAACGCTAAATAATTCCGATGAACACCTATATAAACGTGACAGAGTATTTCTACAAAAAAAAGTTAGCATAGATATACAAATTAAAGTGTACGTGATTAATATCATCTAACCTCAACATAACTTGGTGTAATTCACCCTTAAAATGATAACACAGTGCCTTTATATAAGAAAAGCCAAAGTAGCATAAAAAAAACCTCTTGAGATGGAGTGCATGTATCAATCATTAATTATCTTCTTTCTATTAAAAAAAGTCCTCAAAGATTTGCGGCTAAATAATCAACACCAAAATGTTGTGGTGATTAGTAGATCCTTCTCACCTCACCACCCTTGTTGTTCTGACACACAAAATTTGGTTCAACAGAAGTCAACATCTGTACAGAAAAAAAAGTTGTGCAAAGGACATAGCCCCCTTCATCACAACTACATAAACTAAAAAAAAGGAAAATGCTGAATAAAATAGAGCACATTCAAGGCCAATCAACCCCACCAAGTCCACCACAAACACGCACTCTCTCTCTTTCTCTTCAATGCAGCAACCTTATTTGGAGAACCTCACAATCATACAATCAGATAAGCATCTTGGTATCTTCAACTAAAAATGGACAAGACCTGGATCCTAACTTTTCTACTCCTCACCCTTCATTTAACCACAACAATAGCTGCATTTGGTGTTGGAGGTGGTGTAGGTGTTGGTGTTGGTGTTGGCAATGGTGGTGGCAGCGGCGGCAGTGGTGGAGTGGTTTGGGTTGGTGGAGGGGTTAACAACAACCCTGAGCCCTCTGGATCCTCAGTGCCAAAGCCGGATGGAGCTTACACGGCACTTCAGGCATGGAAATCAGCAATCACTGATGACCCATTGAAGATTTTGGACACTTGGGTTGGTCCAAATGTGTGTTCTTACAAAGGAGTCTTCTGCTCAAACCCTCAAGACGAAATTGCAGGACCAGGTTTTCCTTTTGTTGCAGGCATAGATCTCAACCATGCAAATCTCCAAGGAACTCTTGTCAAAGAGATTTCATTACTCAATGGCATGTCCCTTCTTCACCTCAACAGTAACAGGTTCACTGGCACTGTTCCTGATGCATTGAGAGAACTCACCTCTCTGGAAGAGTTGGACCTCAGCAACAACCAGCTCTCTGGTCCTTTCCCTGCTGTCACTTTGTACATGCCAAGCATCATCTATTTGGACCTCAGGTTCAACCAATTCTCAGGGCCACTCCCTCAAGAACTCTTCAACAAGAACCTGGATGCATTGTTTCTCAACAACAACCAATTTGAAGGGGAAATCCCTCAGAGTTTAGGGAATTCCCCAGCATCAGTGATAAACTTGGCAAACAACAAGCTGAGAGGGAACATACCTGCAAGCTTTGGCTTCATGGGGTCTAAGCTGAAGGAGATTCTCTTCCTCAATAACCAGTTAACTGGTTGCATACCTGAAGGAGTAGGGCTCTTCACTGAGATACAAGTGCTGGATGTGAGCTTCAATGCACTGATGGGTCATCTGCCAGACACATTGTCCTGCCTGCAAGACATAGAAGTTCTTAATTTGGCTCACAACAAGCTATCTGGGGAGTTGTCTGATGTAATCTGCTCCCTGAGAAGCCTTGCAAATCTGACAGTGGCTTACAATTTCTTCTCTGGGTTCAGCCAGCAATGCTCAAGGCTTTTCTTCAGGAATGTGGGGTTTGATTTCTCACTTAACTGTATCCCTGGAAGGGACATGCAGAGACCTCAACCTGAGTGCTCTGTGATCCCGGGTGGTAGCCTAAGTTGTCTCAGAATCCCAACACCAAAGCCTCTTGTTTGTGGTTCACTGGGTGCCAGTGCCTCTAAGCACACTGATTCCAGTTTACCATCATCACCTTGATGGTTACAGTATAGTTAGTAACAGTTTGATCTTTGGTTGTTTTACATTAATTAGTGCTACCAATCTTGATTCAGACCTAGCTAATTTAATTCTTCATAGATTCAGTATACATATTAGTAATTATTCTTGACCTGCATGGATAAGACATGTCTATATTTTGAAGGTAAAATAACATTTTGCTGACTTGTGAGACTTCTAATATCTGTCTTGACCAAGCATAAAAAGACAACATATGATGGTATATCCAAGCTAGACAATTTATGCTTCACGTGACATGCTTGTTTGATTTGTTTAATTTAATCTGCACTAGTTTATCACGGGTCCCTTAAATTGTTGTGTGCCTTCAACTTCATTCCCCACATTCGAGAAGGCCCCAACTTGTTTGCTCCTAAACAGTGGAACTTGACACCAATCACCAACGTAATGCTCTAGGTTACACAACCAAAATCAAAAAAGGCTACCAAATTTTGCACGCCAGAGTTCCACTTCAATCACATAAATAGGGATAAGGTATCACTTCGCCTATTAATATTTGAAATAATCAACAGACAAGGATTAATGCAGGGAAGCACATATACCCAATCTCAATTGGACAGTGAAACTGGAACAAGTGTTATCTCTAGGGAATGGATCATCTCAGTTGGATCACACATTACTTCACATGACAAGAAATCCAATTGAGATGATCTATTCCGGTAATCTCTTACATGGAGCACATAAGAAACAAACATCACTCAGAATCTCATTCACATTAACATGATGTACATTGTACAAATCAATCCTCAGCTGTAAGGAGAATTCTCCTAACCCAGCTTCTACAAATAACTTGTCCATCTCCAACAACTTGCTCTTGCACTATGTTGTGACAAGCAGAGTTAGGGAGATACCATTTCCATCAAAAGATATTCAGGTTACAACAAGGAATCATGAAAAAAAAAAATGAACACAGATTGGAGATACCATTTCTCTGTTAAGGAATATAATACATTGGGTTAGGGAGTTTAAAAGAGCGTGAGGCCACAGCAAAACCCCACAAATCACTCCACTGATCTCCAGAGCTCCCATGGATCCTGTAGCCTTCATCCACCAACTCTGCTCTCTTCTCAGACTTGTATGTAGTGGCAGGTTTGCCTTGATCAGAAGGGCCTCTGGTTCATTAACACGGAATTCCAATTTAACTTTAACAAATCAACAGAACAAGAAAAATCTGCATATTTTATAAGAACCATGTAACTTATGTACCTTAAGATAAGCCTCTCCCAATTGTGGTACCCTGCAAATAGAAGGTTTGCCTCTGTGGCGTTCCTCTGATGCTCACTTCTCCCAGTTAAGAGAAATATCTTGAATCCCAATTCCTGAAGCTCATTGTACAAATTGAAACTAGCTGGTAAAGCTGGAGCCTTAGCTAATTTCACCCAATCATCGAAGGATGTCTCATTGAAGATCTTTGTCCTGGGGTTCATAGTTTGAATTGAAACAAGCTAGAAGTTAACCATACTGGACTTAAACCAAAGAAATCCACAGAAAAATTCCCTATAGGTAAAGCAAGTCAACTTTAGATTTTAATAGTTGTGATTTGTGAGATCTAGTTGCCTTTCTTCTACTATGTTTCCCAATAGGAACTATCTTAAATAAGTAGATCTCTTTCTGCTACAAAAACTACCCACTAATAACCACATAAGTAGAATCTATTCAGTAATCACCCAAATTCCATATACCATAAGAGCCACTCTAGATTGTTATACACTCGTTTCTATGCCATCATACAACAGATTATCAACCGTTCTTTGAACAATGAAATCAATCTGCCAAGTCAGGATAACCCATAAAAAGTAACAACTACATAATATAATTTGAGATATTAACATAAATTAAAAATACAAAACTAAAACAACCACATAACATAATGCTTTTCTACAATTTCATTTACCAAAATAGTAGTGAGTAATGCAGCGCGTAGTATGTTTATTGAGTCTTTATCTCATCCACCAACTATCCTAATTTTCTAATTAAAAATAAATAAATTCCAACCTTTTTTATGACTATTTAACATTGCTTCATCAATAAATTATTTTCTAAATCCAGTTGACCAATCCAACGGTTGCAAATGTTCCATCACTTACCCGAACCCGCTCTCTGCGTAATACGGCAGGTTCGTTAGCAGCGTCTCGTCGATGTCGAACACCCACGCGTCTCTTCCGTAACCTTCCAACCTCACGCTGCTCGCGAACGCCGACGAAAGGTTTCCGATCACCTCCGAATCCGACGAGTACCGTTCTCCGGTCATGTACTCCTGCACGAACGCCGCACACCTCGCCGGAACTCGGTCCCATTTCCCGGCGTTGTTCGTCTCCACGGAGAGCCTCCAGCTGTCGCAGTAGAGGCCGTCGTCGGCGAGGACCTTCCGGTTCCCGCCGACTATTGGGTTTTCCGACGGGAGAAGGATGATGGATTCGGAAGAAATGTGAGAGATCGCTGAGAGGGAAAGAAGGATCAGGAAGAGAAACGAGGCGCCGGAATCCATCGCCGGAAAACGGAGAAGCCTGCGAATGGAACGGGGTCCCGGCGATTTTTTCCTGTTTGTGAAGCGAGGGAGGAGACTCGCGGTTAGTATTTAACGACAAAGACGCTTTTGCTTTTTGGGGGTCAAAACGACACTCATTCTTTTTGTCTTTTTGGGTCAAAACGACGACGATTCGATGAAGATAGAGTTTGCTTCACCATTTTACTAATACTAAGCCCAAAACTCATTGCGAAGCCCAAAATATACTCTGGCATGGCCCAATTATAATTTGGTTAAATAAATTTGAGAAATGTTCTTAGCTATAATAATTGGTGTAAGATAATTGGTCGCGTGCTGCCACTTTGAAGTTGAACAACAATAGCACATTCCCCTGTCCCAACGTAATGCATTTGAAATTATTTTAGTAATTTATGACTTTAATTTATTTTTTCCTATTGCTATAAATGTATTACTTGGTCCATCCATGCAAATACAATGAATCACGAAGTACTTTAAAATACTGAAGACTTATAAAAGTTTCAACTTTTAATGATGCATATTAGGCTGTAAAGTGTAATCACTAATATAACATCCATTTCATTAAAAATGGAATGGTAACGAAGGAGGCCTAAAACAGAAATCATAGTTATTCTATATTTTGAAATAAACGACATAAGAAATAACAAATAAATAGTTACATTCAGACATTAATTTGCCTGTGGTTTGTCTGTAGACTCTGTACAGTTCATAATCACTGTCCAGATTTATACATCCAAGCACCCCAAAATAATTGCTGTAAGTAAAAACGACTCCCCTAGTTTCAGCCATTGAGAAAACCCAACCTGAAAAAAGCAACCATAAAAACTAGCATCTATATATGTTATGAATTTTCTAAGAAAACATCCACATAATTAATCAAATCGGCTATAAAACTCCAATAATATCACTGCACTGCTCAAACCAAAATTCCTCAACTACCTCTAGGAACATAAATTGGCTATCACCGCAGCACAATAATGTTAACAAACAATTAATAGCAATTAATTAATTATTATGAGAGTGAAACAGGTTCCTCGTGACAAAGCTCTTTCCTAAGCTTATGCGAGAACAGCTGGCACGCATCCATGCTAAGATCAATGGCAGCCGAAAGCGCAATGAACAAAGCAGCATCGGTCATGCAAGTCACGTGCTGGGCCCCAACTTGCACAAGGGGCCTGCTAACCTTCCCTTCACCCTCGACACTTGAGCCCATCACAAACCCATTCCACGAGCCCAGCCCAGAACCCTTCATCATTCTGTAGTCAATGCAGAATTGTCCACCTTTTTTGACGCTCATTGTGGCCTCAGCAATTGGTATACCGTTGTTCTCCGTCACCAGCTCAAACTTGTAGCCCAAGCCATCCACGGGGCCTCGTTCCCTCCACGCCTCCAGCCGGCCCCATGGCTTCCAGCTGCTCACCGATGATGAGCCACCGTTGTTTGGGCGGAGGATGAGCCAGGCCCCTGGGTTTGACCGGGAGACTCGGTCTGAGCCTGGGGAAGGGACAAATGGGGTGATCATGGACGCCGCGGCCACCGGCGAGCCCGAGAGGTCGTGGATCATTATCATCCAGCCTTTTCTCTCCCTCCCGTTGCGATCCCTAGTGCCGGCGAATGTCCTCTTCCATCTGCTGGGAGTATTGGTGGAATCCCACAGAAGAGACCTGGAATTTTGTTCAAAGAGTGATGTTATATTGTCATAATAAATCGGTATAGTCTTACTTGTAATTTAAGAGTCAATATATATGTCACGTCATTCTAACAAATAAATTGGAGAGACATTTTGATTATATGATTAAATTAAGAAGCATATATTGTATAAGCATGTATTAATTAAAAGTTAACAAGTAACAACCTAAAGAAAATGTCAAACGTGCTATGATAATTAATTATAGGAGATATTGGCACATGGGAGGGAATCTAGGGCAGTTATGTATCGCACAGTTTGGAGCATCCCAGCTTGTCTGACCATACCTGGCTATATGCAGCTACATGATTATTCTGCAGCAAAATCTATTTTCTGAAGTAGAAAATAGTGAAGGTTGAGGCATCAGAGTAAAACAAACTTCAAAGTTCTAAATTGAGTATCTAATTCAACAAAAAAAAAAAAAAACAAGGGCTTTACTTAATAAAATGATTATGGCTTAAATTATCTACAATTAAGTTAATATTGAAACTTGTCATGTTTTAGTATTATTAAAGAAATGAAATGCATAAAGAGGCTAGAATAATTGAAAAGAATGAAGGTTCTAAAACTGCCAAAATGTTGGGCTATTATGATTGTATAAGGGGGACTGAACCAAAGTTATCTGGAATTGCCAGCCCATAGAGATAGAAGTTTGAAAATGAAACTTTGGTGGTACCACTTTCCATTCCCCCATGTTTCTTTCACCAGAACAAAGAAAGAAACAAATTGGGGGATGATCATGATTTCTTGCGCCAAATTGAAACCAAGTACAAAAAGCAGCAGAGACAGAAATTAACATGAACTTGAATTTGAGGTGGATAAGGTGGTGAGAGCTGACTAAGGCAGCATGTGATGATGTTTAGGTACCAGCTCTGGAAGACACTGACAAGCCAGCCCAACATGCCTAATTTTACCTCACCTTAACTATAATAATAAACCTACCTTTTAATCTCACTGATAACTTTGCCAATACCCAAATTAGTACAGTACTAATAGTTTTTGCATATGAAAACTTACTCTTGTATCATATTCTTAATTATAGTATTAGAAACCGGAAGAGTTACTCAACACACTTTATAACAATTGACAATAAATTAGATTGAGAGAATCTACTAATAAAGTACTTGTGTTGTTTTTAATAACACTGCCAAGCGTGTAATAAGTTGTTTAATAAAGTTTAATTAACAAAAATCAACCAATTATGTTAAACAACTTGGTCATGGGCAGAGTATCGTTAAAGATACAAAAATGCTACATGTACACCTAATTTTATACACCCATACATACACCATTAATAATGCACAAACTTTATTCTCACAAGTGCACAAACATTACAAACTTGTAAATAATACTCTCAACTATACTTAATTAAGTGCACAAACATTACATGAATTAAAACACAAACTTTATATATATAAGTACGAAGTGTATGTATGGTGTATGGTTTTTGGTGTACGTGTAGCAGAACTCTTAAAGATAGCATAGTGACTCCTAGGATTTTTTACATTTTAATGGATTCAAAAACAAATTAATCCAATTGTATGTTTCAGGAAAAAAAATTACAAAAGTATGGTCCGGGGTTTTGAATTCACCACCTCCTGTAACAAATTTAGAACTGCATAATTTTTTTTAAAAAAAATGTCTGAATTCGTCACACATGTGGCAAATTCAGATCTAGATATTTTTTTTATATCTGGGTCTAAATTCGCCAAAGGCTGTGACAAATTCAGGCTTCTCCCTTTTTAAATTTCCAATGCTTTGCTCCTGCACCCTGCACCTGCTACGCCTGTCATGTTTGCATCTTGAATTCGCCTAGGTCATAGGCGAATTCGGGTCTTTACTTTTTTTTTAAAATAATTTTTAGAATTTCTGAATTTGTCTTATACTTTGACGAATTCAGAATTTTCGCTCATGCGTTGGTAATTTCCTATTGTAGCCCATATTTTCACATCCTTGTATTACTGAAAGCATATATATGTTAATACCCAGAGTCCTAGTTTGACCGCTCATTTAATTTGTGTAGTCAATTTTCTTTAATACGGTACTAATGTGTACTTTTGAACCTCGTTGAATGGACGAAAATATTTAAAATAAAAAGATTTTATATCCATTAAAAGAGTTTATCTTCTCATTTAAACTTGTTTTATCATAATAAAAATAATTAACAGTGTCACAATATTTCAAATGTCAAAAACAATATAATAAATTGGCTAAATAAACAATGGTGCAAAAAAAAAACACAGAATAAAAAAGTAAAACGTGATTTTCTTCTTTTTTCCTCTCTATGAAGTAACCCAGAATGGCTTTAAAATGGTTTTGGAAGAAAGAAAAAAAATCCAATTTGAGAACAAAATTTAGTATGAAAAAGAAGAAGGTTAAAGTTTTGGTGGGAAAAAAAATGGTTCGGTAGTTAACGGACTCCCCATCTACTTTGCTGGCTCACATTAGCAAACTCAACTATGTTAAAGTGTAGGCGAAATACTAAAATTAGACAATAAAAGTAAGTATAATGTACCATTTTTCATGTACGAGCGCTTAGAGTGTCACCTCGCCCATGGTTACTATAGAAATGTCATGTATAAACAACATTAATTATATATTTATTTTATAGAAAATAAGTTATGATGCACTGTGCAGAAAAAGCACGTATAACCAAAACAAGGAAGATTGAAGGACTCAGTGAGTTGAGCTGACTCACCGAGTTCTGGAGTTGCGATCGGCGCTGAACTTGCAGCTGAATACCGGCTGTCTGATGTTATTCTCCTGAATTAGGAAAACCACCGGGCTGCACTCCGGTTCGCCCCCGAACTGAAAAACGAACCGTGGATCCGGTTCGGACCGGACCACCATGTGAATCCGGGCCGAATTCTTCTCCTCCTCATCCTCCTCCGCCGCCGGTTCACCTCCTCCTTCTACCTTCTTCTTCGTCTTCTTCTTCTTACCGAGGCTCAGCCAGCCGCTGTGGAACGTGGCGGAGCGCGACGCGGCGGCCCGCAGATCGACGGAGAGGCGGACGCGGCCGACGAGCCTGGTGCCGGCGCCGGAGACGCAGCAGGCACGGGCAGCCATGCTGCCGGTGTGGACGGAGAGGTGGAGGGCGAGCGGCTTCCCGGAGAGGCGGCGGATGGCGGCGGAGTCGAGGTGGAATGCGGCGGGAGAAGGCGGCGGCGGAGGAGAGTCGTCGGAGTTGAGGAGAGGGAGGAGGGCGGTCTCGGAGGGGAAACCGTTGACGCTGATCTTGCAGAAGCAAGGGGTGGTGGAAGGGTGGACGCCGGAGAGCGGCGAAGGCTTGGATGAGGAGGGAAGCTTGAGAGCCAGAGACTCCACCGTGAGGCGCACGAAAGGGCACGGATCCATTTCAAATCTAAGAACTTGCAATGAAACACAACGTTTTCTTCTAGCTATGAGAGTGTGCCTGTGTTTTGGTGTTATAGTGTGGATGCGATTTCGGGGTGTTTCACCACACTTTGAAAGAGGTGCGAGTTATATTATTTAAATTCGTTAAGTCACTAATCATTTATCATTAATTATTAAATAATTGAAAAATAGGTTGCTGCAGGTCAAAATTGATAGGGCTCACACTGAGCATGAGAAGTATTACCAACGAAGTTGGTTCAAGTGATAAGTGACTTGGTATCGTTTGTTATCTCCGTTGGGAGACTCACCCGTCATAGCTCTTCTTGTTATATTTTGTATGTTATTTATGTATAATTATTCATTTTTATTGTTCACGTAACATTTCTTTATACTAAATCCAGCTTATATTAAATTTGTATTTTTTTATAACTTTTAAAACTAAATTTATCAAATTTTGTCATCATTTTATGTTTTATATGATGATAACAAATTTTTCATTTGTTAAATGACTGAAAGTACTGACTTGTAAGAGGTTTAAAGGTTTGATGATCATTTAAGTTTATTATGTATCTCCCTATAAATATAACATATCAATATATTGTATTAAATTATGAAATAATAACAAAATTTGACAAATTTAGTTATATATTATTACATAATTTGATTATATAACATAATAATATATCATATTAAATTATAAAATAATAATACAATTTGACGAGTTTAATTTTAAAAATTATTAAAAATGAATAAATTTAGTAAGAAATAGTATTCCCTCCCAAGACAAATGACAAACCACCTTAAATAACCTTAAATAAGACAATGTTACTGAAATCTCGCCTAGTAATAAATTATTACTAATTGAGGGAAAAGAACAATTAAAATATTTTTTCTTCAATACGTTGTAAGAAGAGGGACCAGCTATGTTGGTGTTGTAATGAAAAGGGTACAGCGGCTGTTATTGTTTTACTTCTCTCCGGAGAGATAATTCTATGGGCGGATTGAAGATTAATGTTTTTTCTTTTTTTTGGGATAATTTTAAAACTTATTTAGAAATAAAAGAGATAGATATTAACTAAAAAAGAGGTAAAATATTGATGAACTTTAAAAAGAAAATTAAGGGAAATTAGTATACTTTATCCTGATTCTAAATGTGTCATAATTCTATATTTCTATTGATACAATGGTACAAATCTATAAACTTATCCAAGTACTTATACAAACTATTTCGCAAATACTTCTTTATTTTTCCTGACACACTGCTTTATAAAAACAAAATGTAGTACCTTTTTTGTTAAAATAAAAACAAGTAAATGCACTTTAAGTCAACATCTCATGTTTAAGGTGTTGTCTTAACATCTCATGTTCAAGGAAGGTTAATAATAAGAGTTGACTCTATGGTTTCTCAATTTAATAGTATTTGTTATCAAATTGACTCTACTAATTTTAACGAAGGTCAACTTTTTTTGTTTTGTTTTTTACTCTATCAATATTATTATTAATGTGCTTAATTTTTCTTCTCCTTTGGTAAGGAATTTATTTTCTTTATTTGGGTTAACTTGGGTTCGAATAGATATTGATTGTGTTGTATGAATCGATTGATAAGTCCAATGTCAATATCTTGGTTTTAAACCGTAATGCATCGGAAACCTATATATATATATATATATCGTAGGCTAATACATGACCAATTAATGTTTGTATCAAAAAAATTTCCTGCATCATTCCATTCCGAGTATTTATGGAAATACCTCAAATGGAACCACAATCCACTCGCGGTACAACAATGTGTCGAACTAGATATTTTAGAAGTTTGAATATTGCTAAAAAAGAAGAGTCTTTTTTATTTTGATTAATTCTTTTTTCAATTTTTTGACAATAATGAATGGATTACAAGTAATCCGTGTTGACCTCACTAAATAAATAAAGTGTGTAATTGATATACCAATTATTATTATATAATAATATATATAAAAACTCCTCTTCTACAGGGATTATCTAAAAAGCAAGGCTTCTTGAATAAATGTATACACTCAGACAGGCCGATATAGATGTTATGGGTTAAATTTTTTTCACCTGTTCCATTTCTGAAATTTTTTTCCGTAAAGGAGCTGAATGAAACAAAGGTTTCACGTTCGAACTTGAATTAGGTTGTTATAGCGGATCTTGCATGGCTGCACTGTGGTCTATTGTGGTGTGGGGATTTATAGGTAGATCAAAATGCCGCAATATTTTATTGGTAATTTTTTAAATATCTCATTAAATATTTCATGTTATTTAATTTATTTATTTTTAATAATTTTACAGTTAAATTCATCAAATTTTATTATTATTTCATGATCTAATATGATATACTAATGGATTATATGATCCAATGTGATACATTAATATTTTTCAATATAATATTTATAAAGAGGTGTATCGTAAGCTTAAATGGTCCGCAAATCTCTAAACCTCTTATAAGTTGCCTCTTTCAATTATTTGACTAATGAAAAGTTCATTACGATTATATAAAACATGAAATGATAACAAATTTTGATGAATTTAATTGTAAAAATTATAAAAAATGGATGAATTAAGTAGCATGTTGTATTTATCCATAGAGTATTGAAGCAATCACCTATTTCATTTTATTTTTTTGCAAAAATCATTTTAATATGCTTTTATTTTAAGAGTTTTATTTTATAATTATAAATACCTTTAACAAAAATCACTTCTATTTCCAATATTTTAAAAGTAGAGTATTTTTTTAAAAATAATTTATTTTTTTAAGTTGCATCTAAACACTTAGCCTAAAACTAAATCAAGTATGTTAAAACCAAAGCGTACCCATTTCGTCATATTTTTACCCCCAACTTTCCCTCTTAAATTCAATCCCCAAACAAAACCTTCGTAAAAAAGAAATTGGTCAAAACTTATACGAATGGTTCCCCATTTCTCTCCTTTTTTATTTATCCATTCATCATCAAAACAAGGACGTATTCAATAACCTTATACTTCACTCCACTCCATTAGTCCTCAGCTTCTAGGGACTGAGTTTAGGTCTTGCATGCTCCATATCATGTAAGGTTGGACCCTTTTATGCGTAGTATAAATTTGTTTCTTTTTAATGTAAGAGTAGGAAAATGAATTTGCTCCCATCTCTACAAGAAATTTGGTTTAGGATTTCATTTTTTTTTATTAATTGTACTTAAAATATGTTCTTTGGTATAAAAGAGAATATTTTTATTGACCAAATGTTAAATTTTATAGTTTAAAATCACTCATTTAGTTCATCTCTTAACAAAGTGTAACTTTCATTTTATAATACACTATAAAATATATTGCACCTCTAACAAATATTGTTGTTCTTTAACAAACGTTACGCTTTTAAAGTTATTGCACTTTTGTGAAAGTGATCTAATTGAAAATGATTTTAAGTATTATGAAGTGTAATTTTTTATTAATAAAAGTGTTATTTTTTTTACCTTTAAGGATGCATTTTTTAAGTGTAATTAATAATAAATTGTAGTGTTATATCAAATTTTTATGAGGAAGGGTAGCTTAAATCAATTTTTTTTATTTTTGTGGGTCAATTTTCAAATAACAGCAGTTTTTCAACTCGTGATTATACATTTTTTTTCCCAAATTATATTGCAAATTCACAGTCTTTGTTTATTGTTTCTTTTTGAATAAAAGGGATATATAGGAGATAAGTGGGTCCTACTCAAGGGTTGGGGTCCTCAACAGCTGGGTTTAGGCTGTCATCACGTTGTCAACTGTCAAGGGAATTGGAAGGACCAAGTCGGATTAGATATTATTTAGACAAACAGAGAAAATTTTCCTTGGCAGAATAATATTTTTAGAAGTGTGTTTAATTAGATTAGGAGAAGAATTAGTATTATTTATCTTTTTTCTTATCTGGCATTTATTTTTTTTAATAATGACCTTTATTTTTATTATATTTAATATAATAATTCAAAAATCAAATCTTAAATACTAATACTTAACAATAACATTTTG
Source organism: Nissolia schottii (assembly GCA_003254905.1). Lineage (NCBI taxonomy): Eukaryota > Viridiplantae > Streptophyta > Magnoliopsida > Fabales > Fabaceae > Nissolia > Nissolia schottii. The sequence goes on from QANU01104054.1 coordinate 22,079, forward strand.
TTCAGAATGACATAATTTTTTTCTTTTAAAAAAGGTCTGCAAAATGAATTAGTAAACTACACCGATGAAGTGGCATGTATTCATTTGGCAATCCTTCTCCTTGACGGCGCTTTTCGTTTTTGTTTGTTTGTTAATTTCTCTATTATTGTTTGTTTGGTAAAGCGGCTGGGTTGATAAATAAGGGGATCATGCTGTTGAATCTGCAGCGTCAACTCTAGCCCACACTTGTTGATGTTTCATATATTCATATACATAAAGAGTTTTTTTTTTTTTTAACTTCGAAAATAATAAAATTTGAATCTAAAACCTAGTAGTTTATAGAGTTCAAGTTCATGTTTAATCACTTCTAATTCTTCTCTTATCTCCTTTTAACTTTATTTTTCCTCTACTCTACACTCCTAGTATATCAAAATTTATTAAAACTTCAAATAGTTTAGTTGTGCTTCTTTTCTTAGTTCTTTCATTTTTTATTTTTATTTTTTAAAAATCTTTCATTCTCTATATCTTTGAGTGAATTTAAGATAAGTGACTAATTTTTTCGCAGTAACTAAACTCATAAGAGATGTTAAACTAACGGGTAAACTACAATTATGTCACATCTTAAATTTTATTTTGGTCTTTTTTTTTCCTTGCACTAATATTTAGAGTCTACTAAAGTACTATGATTATTTCTCTCTATGCCGATTTTTTCCCCTTCAAATCTTAAACTTGAATTGCTTTAAGAAAGAGACGAACTTGCATACCAAACAACCAATCTTGTTTTGGTGTTTTATCTAGGTCTTTGTACAAGTACAAAAATGTCCTCTTTATTTTATTTTATGTTAGTTATAAAATTTGAATTTAAAATTTCATTAAAAGCAATACATATCAAATCACTGCTTAAATTAACAAAATCTTCCTATCATAATTTAATTTTCTAACAGTAGAAACTAGTTGGAATTGAGTTATCTAAATTTAGCTTGATCGCAAAGGTTGAACTCTATTACTAGTTTAAAGTAGTATGCATATCTCTTTTGACACAATTTTTTTTCTCGGATTTCTAATTCAAAACCCTCTAGAAAGGGGGATCAATTTGTCTACTATTAGATCAACCTTGTAATGGTATCGTGGTTGTGCTTATGATCTCATTTTATGTCTAACATGAGAGAAAGAAACAAACAAGGAATATTTGATGAGGACGTGAAAATTTTTAAATATTACCTTTTGTAAAATAGATCGCTATTTGCCATTTGAAAGATTGATTCATTTTTAATGGAACGGAATTTAAAAATTGTGTCTTTTGTTTTCCTTAAATTGTATGTATTGCCAGTTCAACTGATAATTGGTTTTTTAACAGTAAATACATGAGAAGTTTACCAAAAAAAAAAAATACAATAATTAATCTGGATCGATTTTTTTTTAGAAATAAATTAGGAGATTATTATATCTTAAAAATATCTTAGATTTATCCATTCATCACTTACTGCAGTTCATCAAAAGTTCACCAGGCTGTGACCTGTTCTTTAGTGCATCTTCCGCCTTGCAGCTCAAAGATTATGCTGATGCGGATTGGGGAATTTGCCCCGTTACAAGACGTTCAACCACAGATTTTTGTGTTTGCTTAGGAGACTCCTTGATTTCATGGAAATCTAAAAAGCAGGTCACTATTTCCAATTGTCATCAGCTGGAGCTGAATATAGAGCACTTTCTGCCATTGCAAGTGAGCTTACATGGCTTACCAGTCTGCTCAAGGATTTTGAAGTTGTTTCAGATTGTGCTATGGTTTTTTTGCACCAACCAAGCAACAATACACTTTTTCACTAATCCATCATTCCATGAAAGGTCTAAGCACATCGAAATTGATTGCTATTTCATCCGGGAGAAAGTGAATTTGGGCATCATTGTGTTATCTCATGTGAAAGGCAAATTTTAGCTTGCAGACTTGCTTACCAAAGCTGTGACTGTGACTGCTCCTCAGTTTCATTCCATCATTTCTAAGTTGGGTTTGCTTGACATTTACCACCCAACTTGAGGGGGATTATAAGAGATGATTAAAGAATTTTAATTAGCCTTTATGTTAGTTACGTTGGTTAGGCTATTTATATTAGTTAGTTAGTTAAGTTGCAAGTTTGTTATAACTTACTAAATACCAAAGCAGTCAATAATGGTAACTACCACAGCTGTCAATAACAGCTTCCTTCCTCATGTATATAAGCATACAAGTTGCTCATTTTGCAGCAACTCAATCAATGAAATTTTTCTCAATTTTCTTCCTTCCTTGCTTCTGATCTGTTCCACTGTAATAATTGATTTAATTCTTATTTAGTAAAATTTATTCTTAAATTAGTTTGATTATGTTTATTATGACTTTACTCCGTGTCTAACTTATAAATAAATGTTGACTTCAAAACAATCTTCAATAATACACAATTATAATTCATGTTTATTCTTTGTCTCTTTCTATTTTTTTCGGGTTATTATCTTTGATTAATCATGAAATCCCACACTCATTAGAGAGAGAATATATATAGTTTTAAGTAAATGAGAGAAATATATTTATGTAATTGTATGGACAAAAGTAACATTGTGAAACAATATTTTAATTTATTGATATCCAGTCTACGAGAGATATGATTTTTATTATATAGAATTTTCATGACTAAGTGATTTATTGTTCAATTCTTGTAGCCTTCATTCTTTTACATTGTTTATGCTTCAAGTTAAAAGAACTCCTTATATAAAAATATGTTAAAATATAAAATCATTTAGTTATTTTTATATAACCAGCTTAATTTTTCTTTAAGGGAGAATGGCTTCTGAAATACTTTGTCATATATTTTTAAATTTTCATTAAAAATGAAAAAATAATAAAAAATAATTTATTACCAAAAAGTGAGTTAGCAAAATGATAAGCAATTTTGACTTTTTGATGATTATAAATTTAATATTTCAAGAATAATTTTAATAAAAAATTATATAATTAACCTTTGTATTTCTACATTCTAATAAAAATTATTAAACAGATTTAAATTTATTAAAATCAACAAGGGTTGGGCGCAATGATAAGTAAGTTGCATTTTTTAAAAAGGGGTAAAGATCAAACCCTATAAAAGACGGTTATTAAAAAAATATTCTTAATTAGTTACAATATCTTGGTGAAATATGTTTTTTTTTTTTTTGCGTGATCGAACTTTATCTTTATAAAAAATAATTATTGTTGTTAATTAACTTACACTCATTTTATCAAAATTCAATTGCACTAAGAAACTAATAATAATTATGACACCATTATACTTTACATTAATTAATACTCAAATAGAAAAATGCCTTGAAGTAGAATTTATGATTTCATATATACTGTTTAAACCATCATCACTGTACCAATACTAATGACTTTCATTGGATTGCATACTACGATGATGATATTATCCACTAAGTCACCGTTAACTAATTAATGTGGAAATGTAGATAATACAACCAGACAGAATGTTCTCCAAAAAAAAGGTAAATGATTGAGTATATACATTTATATATGGTTAATTTCAATAAAATGTCAGTATAAAAATTTCTTTCAAAATTATTGATTACATAACATGCCAATAAATTTTTTGAAGTGTGTATAAGTTTAATTTTTATACATATATGACTTTAATATATCCTCCTCAGTCCTCACGTTTAAGACTGTACATTTGAAGCATGAAGTTTAGAGCAAGCTTATTAATAATAATCTTATGAAAGGCTAAAATCTAACTAATTGATGCCCCACTCTTATAATGTAAAACAACGTAAAACACTTTCCACTAATTAGATACTTCCTCGTTTTTATAATATTAGTAAAAAAAAATAATTTAGGTTTTTAAATTATTTGTTCTTCTCTCATTTCAACGTAGCATTAAACTTTTTGAGCTTAGATTCTCTAAAGTGAAAGATTCATGGGTAAAGTGAGTATTCTCATTATTAGATCAATAAAATAAAAACAAAGTGAAACTCCATCTTATTTTATTGATTCAATAGTTAAATCACTCAAAATTTACTACTTTACAGGATTTTTTTTCAAAATTTTCTTTCAAATAATACCCTTAGTTATTAAGTCACCATTATAATGCATTAGAAAGATAATTAAATGTTGTAGTGAAATTAGATAAGGATAATACCATATATTCAAATATTTCTTTCGTAATATCAATAAGTTTATTTATTTTTTTAAAATTTTAATATTGTCTAAATTTAGACACTTATTTAAAAAGGGTGGGAGATCAATATAGCATGGTTCTCGAGTCCCAATCCAATTCCTTCTCAATATGGCAAGTAGCTAAAGCATGCCAATTATCATGCATGTAATTTAACTTCACCGCCATTAACTTTGATCATCACTTTTGCACTTTTTTTGGCCTTATCTTTTCATGGATTCCAATAGAAGGCGACCCAACAAAGCTCTCTCATAAACTAGTGGGGACCTCTATCTACTCTATATACATCTCTATGAAAGGAGCGTGGGAGGCAAGCATGTTGTTGTGCCACCCTTCTAGGTTGTTTTCAATTTATTAATTGATTTCCATTTTGTGATTTTTCACTGTTATTATGTTTGTTGCCTTGCTACGCTGCCAAAAACAAATGGATTCCCTATCTCAATAATTTCCTACATAGTCTCCTCCACAAACTTGAGTCTATTAGTAACAACTAAAATGTTATTAGTTTAGGGGAGGGGGTGTAGTTTGATACTACGGAGATGAATTTGGTACTTTGACACAGATTATTCATCTTTTATTTTATTTGGCACCGGAGAAATCCTATTATTTATATATATATATATATATATATATATATATATAAAAGTTTTAATTGTAATGCACCGTTAACATATTTTTTTATTGTTTATTTTACATGTCAACGTTAAAATAATTTTAGATAGACATTCAACATACCAACAAAAATGGCATAGTTTCCATTGACGGATTATTAGAGTAGGCATATCAGAGAATGAAAGAATTGGAGAAAACTGAATATTCTCATTGATTGATTAACAATGAACTATATACAGTGTCATGCCCACAAGTATTGAGCTAACTGAAAATAACTTTCATCTAACAGACAGAACTAACAAAACTAACTCTAGCTCAACTAAATACTTACTGATTATATAACAGTAATTAAGTATAGGAGCTCCAATACGGGGTTTGAGAGGCTCGAGATAAATTATCTCTCTCCTTATTTTTAGTTTTCATTTATCTTTAGTTATTGATAGTTGATTGTTAAGGGTAGTGCCATTTGGGAGATCCTCATTCTGATTACTCTTGTGCTTGTTTGTCCTTATATGGACCGCTCTATTTGTTCTTGTTTGATCAAATTCTTTGTAATTGTTTCTTTGAAATAAATTAATTTCTATCTTTGTAAAAATAAAAATTGGGGGAAATGTTGATACAGTGCTAGGGACACACTACAACCATAAGAGATGACCTCAATTCGATTCTTGAAAAAGACGCAATTAAAAAAGTAAGTATATCTATGCATTATGCAATTAGTCTCCCTATCTGATAAAAGGCAGGAAACTAATAATAGATCATCTCAACTTGATTTGTTGTCAAATGTGATTTATCATCATTAATTAAGATGATGAGATTTACACACGACATAAACAATAAATAAATTTATGATGAGAGATTATATTTAACAACAATTAACAATAAATTAAATCAAGAAGATTCATTCTTGGAAGAAACCTGGTTGCATGAACCAAAACAAAAACTCTTAATATATAATATAAATGTCACATTCGTTTTCACTTTCCATGTGTTAGTGGTAGTGCCGGTATCATGAGTTAATATATATGTCAGATTAATTTCTGTAACGATATAAATAAAAGGATATAATAACTCATTTCATCATATATAAGTTAAATTATGGAAGAGATTTGTACTTTTAAAGTCATGCGCCACATTGTGAATTATTATAAGGAAAGGGAAAAGATGATAAAAAAGTATATAAGTTGACCCCAGATCCTTATATTTTATTTGCAAAGAACTTCAATAGCTTAAGCTAGCTAGGACATCCTCACTACCTTACTATAAATTAAAACTTGTCCTCTTTATGAAAAGTTAAAAAGATATGAAGAATAGAAAGTGGAAGCACATACCATATATCATTGAGCTTAAGCTTAGAAATCATTTGGCTAATTCATAGAACCGATCACTGCATAACGTGTAGTGGTCAAGTAAACATGAGAAAACATTCATTGCTTGGTGGATCCTAAGCAAACCAAATCTTGCATGTTACATCAATATTTGTGAATACTGCAAATAAACAGTACATGGGGACGACATTAATTATCATTTTGTAGTTTAGCCCCTATACCAATTTTGCCTGGTCCCCCCACCCCTTACACACAGGCTCAATCGTACTACTGAGATCAATGACTTCCAAATCAAAAATCTATACAAATTAAATTTCATTCATTTTTAAGAAATCTTACTCAATTCAACTCACTCTTTTTGTTAGTAATAATTAATTATCAGTGATAAGTAATATATACTCTCTGTCTCAAATTCAAATTAATTGTCGATTTTTTTTAATCATAAATTAATGCATCTCCCATAATTGTATTTAAATATATTAATATATCAATGACCTAAAAATGTGAAAATGACAATTAATTTAGAACTGACCGTAATTAGTATCCCAATATGACTCGCTATATATTTTTATATTACTGGGTATCCTTATAACCTTTGACTATATGGAAATTGATAATGTAAAAATAATTATTTGTACACCGAAAAAATAATCATCTAATAGTCGCTAAAACAAAGAAACAAACATTACAAAATAAAAAATAAACATTGTCAAACACAAAAAAAAGTAATATTAAACATATGTATGTATGAATACATAGAAATATTATGTGACAATTTTTGTTTCTCTATTTAGTAACGATACTAAATCCGGTGCACGAACACACAAAAATGTTCAGTAATAATATTTATTTTTTTAATGTATAATATTTATTTTTTATTTCATAATATTTATTTCTATGCTAAATGATTGATAGAAGGCATTTTTTAAGTGTACATGCAGAGGGAAGTGATTGATATATACATGCATGTAACCGAAAAACAAGTTGCCATAATGCATTAGGTACAGCGTTTATCTTTAATGAATGAATAGTGGTATTTTTGGCTCTATGTTTGGAATACGTGAATGCAGTCCAGGCAGGCAATGGCCAACGTGAAGTGCTCATGGCATATAGAGAAATTCTTAAATGATTTTAAAGTAAGGAAAAAAGAATCTTCTATACTATTCATTTTATAAATTATCCTTATATATAGATATAATTCTAATGTTTCTCATGCCTGTTTACAATAAAATTAGTGAGAGTAGAAGTAAATGAGTGTATATATTATTAATAAAGGGTTTTATATAAATTAGTGAGACTATTTTATATTATAAATATGTTTAAATGTGATGCGTTAATTAATTAGAATTGTAACCACGAAAATATACACCATAAAATGTGCCACTGTATTGCCACCCACGGATTAAATACGCTTGGCCCCATTACCAAACTCCCCGACCACAAATCTCGCACAGGATCCTCACTCCCTCCTTAAACGCGCGTGCATATGCTATTTGCATAACTGCTAGCGCTTCTCGGTTTTCATTCGCATTCGAAACCCAAACCATCAAAACCCAAAGCTCGTAAAGCTCCTTTCCACCATTCTCTTGCGATCGAACATGAACTGCACATACTCAATCAATGAATGAAAGACGAAACACTCGATGACTAGAATAGCAAAATGAGGGGTTCACACATTTCTACTTCATATCTTCAATTGGTAAGTGTTGTCTTAGGTTTTTTTGCCATTGATTCCAAGCTATGTGTTTCTTTTGAGATTTTCTTGCTTTTCCATCAATGTCTGTGATTTCAATCTGAAACAATGAACAAATTTTGGACGAACTCTAGTGTTTGTGTTTGAGAAAATCGTTTGAACAGACGTTGAAAAAGATTGTGCACACTAAAACAAAATGTTTGTGCATTATAGTTTATAAACTTGTGCATATATAGTTTTTGTGTGTGATTGTGGTTCCTGTTCAAGTTTGTGCACAATGTGAGTCTTGTTTAGTGTTGAAAGTTTGTGCAAATTTTGGTAAAACTCTAGTTTTTGAGAAAATTGTTTGAACATGCCTTGAAAAATTTTGTGCACATTAACACAAAATGTTTGTGCATTATAGTCTCTAAAGTTTGTGCATATATAGTTTTTGTGTGTGATTGTGGTTCCTGTTCAAGTTTGTGCACTATATCTCTGAGAGTTTGTGCACAATGTGAGTCTCGTTTAGTATTAAAAGTTTCTGCAAATTTTGGAGAAACTTTCCCTTTGCTTTAAGTGAATTCAAACGATGATCATATAGTTTTTGGTTAGTTAATCTAGTACATATTGATGTTTGTGCACTATATATGTATAAGTTTGTTTAATCTTGCGAGAAACTTTGTGCCTACTTTAAGTTTGTGCATGGATGATTTGTGTGTATTATTTGAGGTTCCTGGTCAAGTTCGTGCACTATACCTGTGAAAGTTTGTGCACAATGTGGATCATGTTTACTATTAAAAGTTTGTGCAATTTTATTGAAACTTTCCATCTGCTTTAAGTGAATTCAAATGGCGACCATAAAGTTTTTGGTTGGTTAATCTAGTACATATTGATGTTGGTACATTATATATGTATAAGTTTGTTCAATCTTGAGATAAACTTTGTTTCTACTTTAAGTTTGTCCATTATAGTGTCTAAAGTTTGTGCATGGATGGTTTGTGTGTATTATTTGGGGTTCCTGATCAAGCTTGCATACTACACCTCTGAAAGTTTGTACACAATGTAGGTCTTGTTTGCTGTTAAAAATTTGTGCAAGTTTGGTGAAATTTTCTATCTGCTTTAAGTGAATTCAAATGGTGATCATATAGTTTTTGGTTGGTTAGTCCAATACATATTGATGTTTGTGCACTATATATGTATAAGTTTGGTCAATTTTGGGGGAAAGTACTTTAAGTTTATGCATTGCAATCTTACAAGTTTGTGCATGTATGATTTTTGTATATGATTGGGGTTCCTATTTAAGTTTGTGCTCTATATCTCTAAAAGTTTGTGCACAATGTGAGGGTAGTTAATAGTTACAATTTTCATAATTAATCGTTTGAGATAGATTGTGCATGCTTTTATGTGTTGTATTATTTTTGAAAAGCAATAACTTGGAGTTGAGGATTTTATGAAGGAACTGAGGGCTGCGTTGGAGTGAGCACCAATTGCATGGGAGTGAATGCCAATCGCGTGAGTTTTTCGTTTTTCCAGAGTTGGTATACTATATGAAATACGTTTTGTAAAATTAAATAATCGTATTTTAAAGTTGGTGACAGTACGAGTGACAAGATTGAGGTGTACCCCAACCATTTTTGTTGATTGTTTTGGAAGCATCTAAAAGTTTGTCTAGCAAATTATGTATATGGTGACAATTCTCCGTTGCCATTGCCAAGCATCAAGTATGAAGGTTAAGTTGGTGGGGAGACACAGGCCATTTGGGATTGTGATTGTAGTTTGGTCTTTGGTCAACACTCAAAAAGATAAGAGGTTGATGTGAGTGGTGGTCCATGTAGACCCACGATGATTTTGCTTTACTTTACATATATGATATTGATTTCTTTTAATCAATGACCATAATTAACACTAAGTTTGGCACTGAAACCATGGCAAGAACTCACAGCAACTATTATGCCCTTTAGCATTGATTAGTTTCTATCTAGAGTTCGTAATTTAGGACCCTCCCATTCCCTTTTAATGATTGGTTAGCTCAAATTAAGCCACTATAGTGTTTTTTTTTTTTTTCTCTCAACAATAATATTCACCATTAAACATAGTATCTAATCCCTAAGGAAATTCGAATTCAACAAAGTACATGCGTAGATCTCTGGCCACAGATTACTAGTAGGCTTAACAGGAGTGCCTGACAAAGCACGTTTTTTAATTAATGACTTTTGTTTTTTCGCAAATAAAAGCACATAAATAAAATGAGAATGAGAAAAATGACGGGGAAGCTTTAGGAGGAAGTTATAAAATTGTGAGGGTGGGATAGTGATCATGAGATAATACAACTTTGTTGTACAATTTACTCCAATAAGAATTAGTTAATAAAAGACTAGATGTGAGTGTTAAGGGTATATGAGAATTTCTCATAATGTAACTAAAACCGATTAATTCCTTCCATAACTTTATAAGGGTAATAGAAAATAGATACACCACTAGGGATCCAACCCTAACACTATAATTATATAAACCTTCATCAGAATTTAGAATGAGAAAACAATTGATTGAGGTCAATATACTGTAGAGAAATTTGAAGCCCACGAAAGGCCCAACCTGTTAAAGAATACCTCACATAAAATTTGGGCTGTTCCAGTTCCACCACCCAAAGAAAAGTATGGGTTGCACTTGTGGAAGTGCGAGCCCGCCAGGACAGTAGAATATATCAAATCTTGCTATTCCTTTGACCAAAAAAAGAAAACAACTATATATTTCCAAAAAATAGCTAGATGTAAAAATAATTTGACATGGCTACTTAATATTTTTCTAATATAAACAACACAAGATTGGTCAAATGGTAGCAATCTTGGTCCCTTCCTAAAGTGTCTGAGATTTGAAATTTAGAGAAGAAAAATCTTATATTGAGAGAGGCAACTAAAGTATTTTGAATTGAATTCGCCGGTCCCACTAACAGTAAGTCGGATATTAGTGCAAAGAATAAAAGAAATTATGTTTATAATATAATATATTTTTTTGGTGAAGTGGAAAGAAAGCAACAAAGAAAACAATTAAACTCTAAGAACAATAACACTTAAATTATCTGTCATGAGACATGACAGCACAATCAGAGGTGGAGAAGGCCGACGTTAAAATAATTTCTAACTGTCCACACCCAGTTTGGTCATTGTATCAACACATGCATAGACTTCATGAAATATATGAGTAATCTTGACGTTCTACTCTCTATTATAAATGACCACAATATTCACAATCACCGCACCATAAATATGAAAAGGAGGAGGAGAAGAAGTTGTTGTCAAACCCAAGCTTATAAAGAATAACACATTTGTGCATAACAATTGAAAAGTTTATCAAATGAATGTTCATGTTAATAAATATTTTCTCTAGTGTGGTGTGTGTGTATATATATTATATCTTATTAGCATTGTGGACAAACCAATTTGGAAATAGTATAACTAGAGGTCTTTTAAACCATGGGATCTTGGTCAACTCCTTCATAGTGTATAGCCATTTCACTACTATACACCCAAATTATATTGTTGGAATTATGTTATAATAAGTACATTAGTACACGCGCGCGCGCACAGATATATATATATAATAAAAGATAAAAATAGGGAAGTGATGAGAAGGGTTGAATGAAGGAAGGTGTAGCCTTATATATAAATTAGAGGATAGGAAGATATAGAGAGAGAGAGAGAGGAGCACTATTAAGGGGCTCCCTAAAATGAAGGGGAGGTTGAATGGCAGGAATTGATGGGGAGCAAAAGTTACGGTCATCATCACAATACCAAAATCCGCATCATCGCACCCTTCAAACTGAAACCCTTTTATTTAAAAACGACATCATCTCATTTATTTTTCCTAGCCCTCAAAATTCAGAGAGAAAGAGAGAGAGAGGTCATAAGAACGAAACCACACTAACACCGAAAGCGAGAAGAGAACAAGCCAGGGAAGAAGAAGAAGAAGAAAATGTCGTGGCAAGCTTACGTGGACGATCACTTGATGTGCGACATCGATGGCACTGGCCACCACCTCAACGCCTCCGCCATCATCGGCCACGACGGTTCCGTCTGGGCCCAGAGCTCTGCCTTCCCTCAGGTAGTTGTAACTGCCAATGCATCGTTTTTTCCATTTCCATCTGAATCTGAACCTGAATCTCATCCTAGCTAACATGCGCTTGCTTGCATGCGATTATTGCCTATTTTCATTTCTCGCCTTCGTTTCTGCGTCCGATCGCCCATCCTTGATCCTCCGTCGTCACAATGCGGTTGCGCCTGCGGGATCCATGAATCTGCTGTTATGCCACGTGGCTCGTGGAGATTTCGGCTTATATATATATATATATATATATATATATATATATATATGTATGTATGTATTTGATTTGATTGATTGATTTTTCTTATTTGTGTATGTGTGCAATTATTTGTTTGGAGTGGTGAATTTTGATTTGGCGTTTCAGCGATCGTGCGTGATTTGCTGTCTAGGGAGAGAGTTTGGAAGAAATTTTGAGGGGAATTAATTGGATGTCTGTCTGTGTTGTGTGGAATTCTAATCCGATTGAGTTGATAATGTCAAAGCGTTACAAATTTTAAGCTACACAGTTAGTGCTTCTAATATACTGATCAATTTGAACAAGGATACCTGTATGTTTTTTTGTCTTATTTGTGAGTTGTGTAAGTATCGGATTAGAGATCGTGCACTAATATGTGCGTGGAGAAATTCTTATATCCTTGTGAAAAAAATCATTTAATGCTCCGCGTAGCACAAGAACCATTGACTTATCGTGCTACGGGCAGAGCACGAAATCATTTCCTCTTTATGTGGAGGATATAATAATGACTCGTGTGCATGAATAATTGAATACACATGTTTATCCGCCGTATTTGATGTCCAAATCTCAGAACTATTGCTTTTTTATGTTATGACTAAGCTTCCTATCCATGCTTGTTTTCAGTTTAAACCACAGGAGATCACTGACATCATGAAGGATTTTGACGAGCCCGGTCATCTTGCTCCTACTGGCTTGCATCTAGCGGGCGTCAAATACATGGTTATCCAGGGAGAGCCAGGAGCTGTCATCCGTGGGAAGAAGGTAATTATTCATACTCATAATGGAAGTAATCAATCTTACACAACATATATACCATGGTGTAGATATACTTGTTACATATTTACAGTACGTAGCTTGTGTTAGCTAAAATCACTGTTCTCATTTGTTTTATTCGTACATTTATTTTTATCCATATGTAATTCTTCTTGGGGAAATTTTATAAATCACTAGTAGTTCAGTACTTAGTTAATTGCAATCTTAAGAACTATATTCATATTTATTGGTCTGAAGCCTGATTGCATTATGTTCTGATGATAGTTGTCCTTTTTTGTGATTCGCTGAAAGTTAATGACTGTTTCCCTTTTGTCTCTCCTCCCGAGCTTCAAGAATAGTTTGTGAAGGAAAACGGTTGGTTCCATCAAATTAATTTGTTTACAAAATGAGAAAGTGAATATGTATTTATTTGAATAATGTTATTTGCATAGACTTGTCATCTAAAATAGTGCTTTCACTTTTGTAAGTGTAGAATTAGGCCGATTAGAGCTATAAGTAACAACATTATCAACTGCAATTTTCTTAATTCTCCCTTGCAATATTGTCAGTTGCATTTTACTTAATTCTCCCTCAATAACATGAAATCTCTACTATTTACTTTGTGAAGTCTCCAAACTGGTGTGTCCAACTGACAAAACTCTTACTTGATTTTCTAGATTCTGATTAGGCTTCACTTTCTTCACTTAAAAGTGAATACACCCTCGCTTTTTTTTTTTTTTTTTTTACTTTAAAGGCAGCCTCAGTTTTTAACAGCAAATAGTATAAAGTTCTTTCTGAAGTTATACCAAACGACGGTAAGTAACCACTCAGCGAAGTTGTGAATTTGAACCCTCTCTTTTCTTATAAGAACATAATGATTGTGTTTGGAGAGAAAGACAAGTTGTTACCGTGTATAACATGTGAGCCCTTGCACAGGTATTTACGATGGGTCAGCATAAGGAAAATTTGTCTTTCCCTCTTAAAATATGACAGTGTCTTTGTTTTTAAGGAAAAAGACACTGTTCAAATCCAAAACTCATTGAACACAGCAGTGATACCTCCTTTATTTCACCAGTGTCGGTTGTTACTTATTTATTATTAGTAGACAGTTGCATATGCGGATGATTCCTGTTTCAGCATCTTTCTCATGCACGCATAGCTTTCCTCCACTCTCTTACAATGATGATAGGAAGAAGACAAAGTTGCAGTTGGATGATCCAGTAGCTGTATTTTTTAGTGACCATTAATTGTTGCATAATCTGCTCTGTTTTCCAGATTTACCTTGAAATTATTTACATCATTATGAGTTAAGTTTAATGTAATTTCAGACATCCTACCAGATAATTTGCACCTAATTTGCTGTGTTTTAAGGGAACTGACTTCTCTGTGATGTTTTGGGTAGGGATCTGGAGGCATCACCATAAAGAAAACAGGCCAAGCTCTAGTTTTTGGCGTCTATGAGGAACCTGTGACTCCTGGACAATGCAACATGGTTGTGGAGAGGTTGGGAGATTACCTCATCGATCAGGGTCTGTAGACGAACCTGGATCTTTGAAGATTTGAACACTTTTTCTTTTTTTTTTTTCTTGGGTACTATTTTGTTATTTTTCAATTTTGGTCTTCGAATTCTACATTTCAACCCTGACTTGGGAGTTGTCGTAGACAATAATTAACCATGTGAGAATTAAACAGTTGTCTGCTAGTTGAATGTTTAAATTTCGTTACCCTGATTTTGTTTTCTACTTTGTGCACTGTTATGAGCGCTACCTTCACTTGTAACACATTCCCACCTTTCTTATATATGCATTATCAAGGCGTTTTTCCTCTTCTTACTGCTAAACGTCGATGGTAAAAACTAAACCAGAACTTCATATGAAATACATTGGAACTGGTAACGAGTAAACTTTGAAAGCCAAGCATGAATGCATTCAATACATCAATTTTTTTTTTTTTGTGTGTGAATTACTGAATTTGTAATTATAAGCTTTTAGAAAATAAGAGGTTGACAAGAAATAGAAAATTTTTCATGAGTTCAAAAATCCATAAACATGCAAGGAATATTCGAAAATGTAATAATATGTTGCATTTGTTTATTGTAATTACAAATCGTCAATAATACTTTGTGTATAATTAAAAATGTATAACGACATCTAATTATATTTAATATTCATTTTCTCTCCTTTCTTTCGCATTCTCCGCATCTTTATTTTTATTCTTTTCTCTCTCACTCTCCCTTCATTCTTTTTAATGTTGAATGTTTTTCAATTTACACCTAACATTACAAACAATAAATTTTCACTTCTTTACTAATGAATTTTGAATATGCAAATCAATTTTAAAAGGATGTCACCTAGAAATCAAACAATATGTTGATAAGGCACAGTTGAGTTTTGCGTTTTAGAATTGATTTTGAGTTCTTATAAAAAAAAAATAGATACGCATTAAATAAGTGCATGGAAAATTATTAAATACGGTGGTAAATATAATAAATAATATCACGTCAAAATTAAAAGAGAGTGAAAATAAATAAAAAAAAAAAAAACGGAGTTACCTTAATCTGATTGGTCTTCTATTTGCATATAGTTATGATTTAGATTATTGACTTTTTGCCAACAAATTAACTTTAGATTGGTACAGACCTTTGGCTTAGCACGAGTTGGTAGTATAATAGTATTTATCAGAATTGCCAGATAGAGCAAAAGGAGGCATGCACGCAACGAAATGCACGGAAACTGTTGATGACCAATCAGGTGCAAGGTAAATCTAATAATGGGAGAAAGTCAGTCAAAATAGAAATCATAGACTGTTTAACCAATCATCCTTCTTCGCATTTCTAGTACGAAAGTATTTTTGTGCTACAAGGCATTTTTCATTATTTATACTCATTACACATAAAATATATTATCTGTTTCATTTATTGTTGAATGATATTTTAATAAAATTTACACCCGTTAAAATCTTAATTAAATTGTGATTTTTTTATATTAAGAGAAATAGAAAGGGAGAGCACTACACAACTAAATCAAAAGAAATAAGAGCTTAAAGCTATTCTCCTATAGCTCTAACTAACGGAACACCCCTTCGAACACCAACTTTAGCCACCAAATCAACACGAGCATTCACTGAACATTGGACTAGTAAGAAGTGCACATTCCAATTCTGCAACACCAACAACTCAAGTTCAATATGATGAGAAGAAATAGAATCAATTGAAACACTTAAAAAAAAATGTCCACGCAATTCGTCGCGCAATAAACCTTCTTGAAGTCACTATTCTGATTTCTGAGTCAAAAGAAGACCTTGCCGAATAGTCCACAACTCGGAATGAAAGGACTCGCATCACTTGCATACCCCCCAAAAATTCAGGTCTTCACCACACAACCAAAATCGACAACAGTCCGCTCAAAAAGAACACTATCATCAATCACAAACCCACGTGGCAGCAAAATCCAACAACCAAAACGCTGATAAGAGGCAAGATGGACAATAAGAGGACCTTGACTATTTACCTCCAAAACAATAAAATGGACCCAATGAACAATTACCACAGTAGACCAATCAGAAGAATCAAAAGTTTACTTTTTTACACAAAAAGGGACATAAAACTATAAAAGGATAAAAAATCCTACTATGAATCCAAGCAAGACTTAACATTCTAACTTAATTTATATGTTTAACTAAAATAGAAAATAAAAAAACAACAACAAAAAAAAGAAGAAGAGAGATTTAGAGAATGTGACGTGACGGTGAACGTCTTCTGGTAGCGGCACATTTCGTTTGAAACAGTTAAGCGAATAAATAGGGGGAAGAAAAACGAAAATAAGGGGTAATGATAAGGGCATTCGGGTAATTCCAGCTCCAGACACCATCATTACGTGGATATTTATAGCTCCGTGGTTTCAACGCTACTCCTTGGCATAGCAGAGAGTAGTCGGAGAGCACTCACATTTTCTCACGAAACAAACCCTCCGAAAGAGTCTAACTTTCGAAACTCATCACGAACAAGATGTCGTGGCAGAGCTACGTCGACGATCACCTCCTCTGCGAAATCGAGGGCAACCACCTCACCTCCGCCGCTATCATCGGCCATGACGGCAGCGTTTGGGCACAGAGCTCCACTTTCCCTCAGGTTTATTTCTCCCTTCTTCAATTTCTCTCTCCCGAAACTCTCGTTCTTGTCTTATCTTGTCGGATCGGTTTATCTGGATGGATTTTCTTCCAGATTCATTTTGTTCTGCTTTTTTTTCTTTTGTAATTTTGATTTTTCTTTTCCTATTTATCAGATTTGATTATGCATGGATCATATATTTGTGCTTGGATCGTTGTTTATCTTCTTAATGCTTGACGATTTATGTGCGCATTGAGCTGCAAATGAAGCTTCGATTTGAGAGAGTCATTAGTATAGTTATGGAAATTGGAGAAGCATTGCTGTTGTAAAGAGTTCCTGACTTTGTGAAATTACGAAATCTGTGTGATCCGTAATGACTTGAAATTTGGAATGTGTGATTAGCTGATCTGTGTGAGGCATTGCAGTTTTTTTGAAGTGTGTTTGGTTCTTAGCATAGATCATGTGCTCCTGAATACTTCGATGCGAACAGATCTGATTTCGTTTTTAGTTGATTTATTCTTGATTTGTTGTGCATATATATTTTTGTGTAGTTCAAGCCTGAGGAAATAACTGCTATCATGAATGACTTTGCTGAGCCTGGATCACTTGCTCCCACCGGACTGTATATTGGAGGCACAAAATATATGGTCATCCAAGGTGAGCAGGGAGCTGTCATTCGAGGGAAGAAGGTAAGAACTGTTTCTGATCGTAGCTTGAATTTTGATTGCATAAGTTCAAAGAAAATGTGATGATGATCTAGGATATATATTAATGTGGAAATCTTTTTTTTTCCCTGAAAATCCTATGGGTTTGTTTGGTTTCACTCTTCATTTCTTGTATCCATTTCTTGAATTTCTTGCTTTCAGGATTTTATGAAGTGAATAATGAAAACAGGAAATGAAAATTGACACCAAACACACCCTAAGTTGTGGGGGAATGGAACCTGTGATCGCAACAGTTAGTATTTGAATCATGCAGTAAATTGTAATGTGAATTGCAACCATCATTTCAAAATTTACAGTCAATTTTTGTTTTAAGTGAAAGTAACAGGGTGCCAACTAGGGCTTGGACCCAAAATGTTTGAAAAATTATGGCGTACCAAAGTAATTTAAATATGCAAAATTTTATCTTGCATTTGATATTAAAAGCAAGATGTATTTATTTTTGAAACCTTCACTATCCATCTAATGGAAAGGGAAAATTAGCCATAAGGACCGCTAACAAGGGTTAATTAACGAAAAGGACCTATTATATTTTTATTATAAAAGAGGATCCTATTAAATTTTATTTAGAGAGAAGGATCAAACTTTAAGAAATAGACAATATTACCCTCCTTTATTTTTTTTAGTTTTCTTCACCTCTCCAAAATGCTCTCTTAAAAAATGAACTAAAGGATCCTCTTTTCCATGCTCAACTCCCTCTCTTCTCCCCTGATTCACTCATACGTACTCATCTAATCCCAATTTTATTTTCGTCAAAAAAAATAGGGCATTAGCTTCCTCGTTTGCGGAACCTTTATATCTCAACTGTGTTTGGTTGACCCATCAGATGCTGGGGATCATGATTTCTCTCTTCACATCTTCGATTTCCTTCTTGCTCGTTAGCTTCCTACGGCATTGGATTTGCAGGCGTATTTCTTGCTCGTGGATTTCTGTGCAGATGAAAGTCACGCCAAATTGTCCCCTACCTAGTTCCTTCTCCAGAGTGTGAAAGGCCTTTATGTCAACATATGGTTTGCCTAAGATTGATGATGATGATGGGGTAGGGTCTGATTTTGGAGCATGGTATGGGTAGTGATGACGAGGATGTTATTGGGGGATAATATTGTTTATTTCTTAAAAATTTCTTAGAAAAGTTTGGTCCTTCTCCCTAAATAAGATCTAATAAGGTCCTCTTTAATCATTTAAATATAATGGGTTCTTTTCGATAATTAACCCTTGTTAGTGATCCTTATGTCTAATTTTCCCTAATGGAAAACATTCACTTGTCTGTGGATTAATTGGTTATCAATTATCAATCAACAAATGATTTATAGCCTGATCATTTTTTGCCAGAAACGGTGCATGAAACCACTAATCCAGTGAAATTAAACTGCGTTTCAAAACCAAAACGGATTTTTCTCTCTCCTCCATAAAAGATGGACCTACCTTGATTGGCTTTTGTTCCTATCGTGCATTTTTCCGAATCTTATTTCAGGCTATTCAGCAATACTCATCAATCAAATTACATTATATAAAATGTGCACTGATGCACACAACTTTGTGCTCTGCTTTCAACAATTAAATGCTGTGTTAAGGGTTGTCTGACACCAAGCAATTACCTTAAATTCAAATCTTGATAATTGTCTTTCAAATTCTGGATTCAATTGGTGTACACGAACATATATTGGTTAGTTTCTTGCTGCAATGTTTTGGCTGTTATAGTTAAGATCTCAGATTTTACCCGCATTTCACAGGGTCCCGGAGGTGTTACGGTTAAGAAGACCGGTCAGGCCTTGATAATTGGCATTTATGATGAACCAATGACTCCGGGTCAGTGCAACATGATAGTTGAAAGGCTTGGTGATTATCTCATTGAAACCGGTCTTTAGTCCCCTTGCTATTTCTTGTTATGGTGCTTATTTTTATTGGCTTCTATACAAGGTTTTTTTTTATCGACTTGCCATGAGAATGCTGGATTGCAGTGTAATAATATTATGGGTATCAAAAGTCATGGGATCTGCGTGTAGGAAAAAAGTGTTTGGTGCTTGAGAAGTGATAACTATAATCTCTGTTGTGCTTTTTTAGCGGGTATTTGTATACATTACAGTGGTTTTAATGCTATGGGATCATGATTGGCGTAACTTCACAAAAACTTATACCTCCGATTCATTTTCTATTAAATACAGGTTATTTTTTATGGTTTACGCACAGGTAACAATCTAGTGTCTTATTTTTAATCCATGTCAGAATGAATTTTTGTTATCATCATAATAAATCACTCATATTCTTGAAAAATATGCTATGCATCACAGGTTTCTTCAATTTTGAAATTCCTAAACGTATAAATCAGTATTAGGGAGAGGATTTAAATCAGTATAAGCTGTCCTATTTCTTGTCTCATTCCTATTCTTTCCAATGCTTCTTTAATCATTGTCTTTAGGGTATATTGTAGCAAAACTCCAAAAAAAAAATTATGCTAATTCAATGTATTGGTCTTCTTACAGCTCAAACATACAAAGGACGGATCTTTAGACCTTTCTATTTGTCCCACATTATCTCTGGATTCTCTCTACTGTCCATGTTAACCTGAAAAAGACATACAGATACAACCATAGGACATTGGAGTTGGCACTGTTTCAATTATGCTAATTTATACGCATAGGGATTTCAATTTAGAGCTCGTGCTGCTTTTTAATTAGGAAAAGGGTTTTCTTTTTTACATAAACTTTAAGTTTGTCAGGATGAACTTTTAAAAAAAAAAAATAAAACATAAACTGTGTTGTTATTGGAAGTTACATTTGTGAGCTTCTTAAAAAAATTAATTTTTTTTTTATAAAACAACTTGGTGACAATATATCTTTTTTCAGGAATTTATGCAAATGAACCCTTATTAAGAATGAGAAATTACTGTCTTTGCCACAACAACTACACCATTGGGAAATCCTGAAAAAAAAAAACTACACCGTTGGGAATGGTAGCATGTTTTGATTTTAATTTGCAAACTCATAATTTGATACAATTTTTTTCTTAATTTTCTCTTTTCACTTCTACTTTCACACGAGCTAAGGATGAAATCGAATGTCGTACTAAAACACAATTTAACAACGAATATGCTGACATGTTGATTGTGAATGGAACTTCTTTTGCGGTATGCACACTAAATTAATATGGTTTGGGGTATGCGAATTTTCACACATCTTCGTATATTCGTTTTTCTCGGTTCATCCTATTACATTATATACTGATATAGTCGTTGCAAACCAAAAAAAATGATAATGATACAGTCCTCATATGGCGTGACACTGGGCTATACATTATGAAACAAAAATAGAGGTAACCTACCACATTGTGCCATTACAAAATTAAATAAATTACACAAAGTCAGTTAGTTATCTTGCTGATTAGGCCAATCATTCCGAATACAAAACTTGGTGGGGTTAGATTGCTCCACCCTAGAGGCCTCTACAACTCTTTCACACAACAGCAAAGAATTTTACATTTTTCTGATGCACACTAAGCTTCTAAAATTTTTACCCTTCTCACATGCCAAAAGCAGCATAAATCTCAACATGGTAAAATCACAACTCCTGCTGCACTTTCAAACAATCAACCTTATCTCCTGTTTCCTTTTTTCCACTTTGGACCATCAATGCATGCTAGGCTCCTTCAGTATTTAGTAGAAGG
This sequence comes from Nissolia schottii, assembly GCA_003254905.1. Classification (NCBI taxonomy): domain Eukaryota; kingdom Viridiplantae; phylum Streptophyta; class Magnoliopsida; order Fabales; family Fabaceae; genus Nissolia; species Nissolia schottii. Next base: position 43,442 of record QANU01104054.1, read on the forward strand.
AAGAGAAAAGTCAAAAGGAAAAAACTAGAAACCGGTGAGAAAGCTACTTTCCTTGACGAAGATGCTGGTGTTGGGGAAGATAATGGAGTTGAAGAAGATATTGCTGTTGTATTACTTGCCAAAGTTTTGTTATTTCTGAATAAACAGATAGTCAAGCCAAATCTTAACAAGGTCATCTAAAGCAAAATGAACAAACAAAAACATGATCTCAACGCATTGAACTTACCCGGTACTCGTGTAGATGCAGTTGTCATAGGCTGCAGAGTTGAAAAACAAATTGTTGTTCAGTGACCAAAACAAACTAATAAGTGCAATAGTTAGCAAGTAAAATTAGTATATGACTAGAGAAAAAAAGAAGAGTGAAATTGATGATCGGTTGTAGTGAACAGACTTGGATCCTTATCAACTATAACACCAGCCCCTCCAAAGCTACAAGCAACATCTGAAGCCCCATTTTGCTGGTAATAGCTATTGAAAGCATAGGATGCATGCGAGGCAAGGTTATCCGGCTCAAAACAAGGCTGGCTAGGTTGTATAGCAGTGCAGTCCACATTGCCAGAACCACAAGCCCAATCTATGGCATTCTGCAAGTCAATCTGCGAGGCCTTGCTCGAAGCAATGCACCACATTGTCATTGTTCCATTTGATCTGGTTCCATTAGCGCCGGCAGTCATATCGACATCGCTGCCTCTTCCAGTGAAATCAAGGCTGTAAACACTAGTCTGGTCCGGATGAAATAGTCCCCAGTTCCTCTCAGATTCCAAACCTGGCTTCCTGTTCTCGTTGAACAATGAGAAGAGGTAGACATTTAGCTCTTCACCGGGCTTCGCAGGCGTGCCGGTGTCATTGATAATGTGCCTTATCAGATTTGAATTGTATGTTTGTGCATTGTCAGGAGTAGCAGCTTTCTCCTTAGGTGACCCTTTCGAAGGCCAACCGGTTTCGGTGACCATAACCTTGATTGTTCTGAAATTCAGGGCCATCAGTGCAAAATAAATGGCATCAATCTGCGCATCAAACATGTTTGTATAAAGCAAACCGGTGTTCGGATCAACGACTTCAGAGGATGCCTCGAACAAAGCATAGTCCAAGGACACTTTGTTGGGGGAATCTCTGTAAGCATAATAAGGATAAATGTCAATCATAAAAGGTGAGTGATTCTCTGCAAGGAATTCCAGCAGTGGTTTGAGGAAATGTGCATGGTTGCTACTGAAAGCCCCTGCAGAAGGCGGGAATGACCGAGACAAGACCCTGAGGGAATGTGTGCTGGAAATTTTGATCTTCTTGTGGAGGCCAGCTTTCTTGAGCGCCGCGAGGACATTGTTCATGGCAGGCACTACTAGTGCAGAGACATTGTTGGGACTTTCGGTCACTTCTGCACCGACGGTTATGTATGTGATCTTCGTGGCTGGATAGTAAGGAAGGATGCTGTTTCTAAGCCAAGTGTCTGCATTGGTTTGGAACTGGGAGAATGGAAGCAGATCTGAATTTGGGATCCCGATCATAAGCTCAACACCAGTGTTTGCAAAGGCCTTCAGAACCTGTATGTTGGAATCATAGATCCTGAGATATTTGATTTGGTGATCTTCAACCAACTGTGCCACCTTCTCAGGTGTGGGGAGATTATCAGCATTTCTTCCATAGCAGATCCCAACAAAACTCCCAGAGCAGCAATCTGAGACAATTTCACAAGACAAAAATCATTGAAGTACAGACACAAAATGCTAGCTCTATTAGCCCTATCTACTTGTCAAAACAAACACAGTTTATGACAGTACATTACGGTGTCGTTTGATCCATGTCAACACGTGGGTTATATACCACTCAATGGAAAGAAGCTGACTATTCAACCCACTTCAAGGGACTGATGCCAAGGAAGAAAACTATAAAAGATCATACTCCATTTGATGAGATTATAAGACTGAAAGCATTCAATCTTCCACATCCTCTCACAAACAATTCCCAAACACGCCCCTACAGTTATTGGACGGACCCAGGGGGCTGTCAACACTCAACAAAATCATAACACTGCCAAAGGGCCATCTAATAGGTACCACACTTTACAAAAAAAGATGTATTTACTATTTAGTTGTTCATGACTAAACAACGGAGGGTTTGAGAACTAAAAAGCTTACCATTCCAGCATAGCTTTTCTTTACATAAATAATCCACCAAACAAATACAGAAATATGGTTGCAGTGCCAAGAAAACTGCCAAAATGGGAATCTTTAATAAAATCAGACTATCACTGAAGCCCCATTTTTTTCTCCCTTCTTCAAAACCAAAAAATTAAGCTTCAAAAGAAAAATGGCATCTAAAAATGTGGCAGTAACAGTATACTTAAAGAAAAGGGGGAGCTTCCACACAGCACATTCTTTCAAGCGAAGTTTCAAAACTTAAGCTAACATAAGAGCCAGAAAGAAAGGGAAAGAAAGGGGAAAAAAAAAAGGAAAAAAAAGAAGAAGCAAAGGAGGAAAAAACTGTGAGGAAATGGTGATCTAACACAAGTAACAAAGAGGAATAGCTCTCTCAACACAAAACAGCTAAGAACCAAGATACAGAAAACAAGTGTACTTTAAAAACACTAGCTACAATGCCCCAAAAAAAAAAAAAAAAGACCTAGTAGAGAAACATGGAATGGAGTGGAAGGAAGTAATAAGAACACAAACCTAGAAGCATAAGCAGCAGTGAAGCAGCAGCAAAGATGAACCTGACCCCCCTCCCCATTGCTCTCTGTAAGCGCTCTCAGAAATTGATTGAAGCCACTTGTTGTTTAATGCTTTGCTTCTTCAAATGTGCAAATATGTGTATATTTGAACTCCAGAGTGTAGGATACTTAATGTATTGGCTGACACTTTATTTATTATTAAATAAAATTTAAGTGAATTTATATTTTTATAAAATTTTATTTAATAATAAATAAAATAGGAAATATCACAATATCTTGCTCCTAAGGGTATAAATAATATTTTTCATGCGGAAAACTCCGGAAAGCAACGGTCCTTGTCTCACCGTCTCTTTCTCCGTAGAGCGAAGTGCCATTGATTGAGTTACATAAAAAGCTGTTATTATTCTTAATTAATATTAATAATTATAGTTTCTTGCTTTTGTTTGCACTTTGCAGCCATTCTTATGTCTCACCTCTGCTCGCTAGTATTATGTGACACCATAATACAAGTGCATGAAAATTAAGAAAAATGTTCATTCATAATCTCTTAATATTAGAATTTGATTGCGCGTGGTAAATATTAATAAAAATATGTAAAATAATACATCAAACGTAATTAGCTAAAATTTAAGAATAGAAACTTTCAGCTCAGGCACCAGGGTGCTTGTCAGCTTTAAAAACATTGGACCTCAAATTTATTTGTCAAATTCAGTTCATACTTTTCTCGATTCCGGTATATTTGGCAATTGGCATGTCTGTTCTGTCTCCCACTACCGGGCATCTAACATATGTCTGTGATATAACTACGAGAGTGGTGTCTCTTGTGTTAAATTTTCGTAGACATTGACATGAGCATAGATAGGAGTTTATACGCCACATAAGGATTTTTTTTCTCCGTTGCCATTACTGTTCAAAGTATTTACTAAATTACTCTCATTTTCAAACAATTTTTTAAAGTACCACGGTTGGGGCTGACGGGGCATCCGCGAATCGTGTGGCAAGCCACGCAGGATTCGCCAACGAAGCTGACGAATTCGCGTTGAATTCGCCATCACGGTTGGCGAATTTAGTACAACCACAAAAACTGATTTGCACTAAATTCGCCAACACGGGTGGCAAATTCAACGCGAATTCGGCAGCCTCGTTGGCGAATCCTGCGTGACTTGCCACGCGGGCCTCAGATGTCCCGTCAACCCAAATCGTGGTATTTTAGAAAATTATTTGAAAACAAGGGTAATTTGGTAAATATTTTGAACAGTGATGGCAATAGAGAAAAAAATCCCCGCATAAGTGATAAAATAATTTAAAGTGAGATAAGGTGAAAATTTAACATAAGAGCATTGATTTCCTACCACTATACTCACAAACAAAAGAAATATGTATATATTTATGAAACATATTTAATGTGTATTTTATATATTAACAATGGATTTTAATTTAAAATATTTAAAAAATATATAAAACACTTAAAATTAATAGTTGATAATGTTTATAAAACATGTATTAAATGTGTTATACAAACGCTGAAGTATTTCTGGACAAATAAAGTTAAAATGACGATTTAATTGCGTGGGTCAAGTGTTTTTAAACCACGCTCAATAAGGAGTTGCTTTCAAGGCCATGTGCATATTATTACATTGCAATTGGGCTATTAGTGTGCGTTAATATGGGTCACTATTCTCATGTACTCTGACAATATGCACATTAAATGTTCATCTTCTTAATACCATTGATCTAAAATTGTTATAGATCTAATGGTCAAAAAAATCTTGATAATATTCTAGGATAAAAATGCATAAAATTAGACTATAGTAATCTCAAGTAATCTTGTTTATTAATAAAATTACAATAAATAAAATTATTTGAAATTATAAATTACACCTTCTCTTATTCTTGATATCCTTCCATAAAAGACCTTTTTCATTTCTTCCACCACCGGTCATCCTCCTAGTGCTAGCGTCCACCACTGGCCTTCATCTCGACGCTGGCATCCACCGCCGCCGCCAACCAAGTCTCTTCCCGTTTCCTTGCAGCCTTCGTCCCCACTATCTTCACGTTTCCTTTTTCCGTTGCTGCGTATAACAAGTGTGTTCTCATCTTCAATTGTCACCTGCAATGCAAGCACATCTCATGAGTATATCACACCAATATAGTATCTTGTCTAATTGCAGGACGTGCACATTTAACCACGTCCTATTTTTTGGAAAATTGTAGAGAGAAATCGAGTGAATTGAGATGATCAACAAGATTAAGCGAGAATCAGAAGAGAAGAGAGAGATCTTGGGGGAAAGATGAACCTAGTTTTGGAAGGGTAATCGGAACAAAGAAATGTTGTCAAAATTATTGATAATTAATTTTGGGGACAGAGAAGGGCAATGAAATGAAATTTTAACTTTAAATAAGAGATATAATGGTCTTTTAATGGTTAAAGAATAAAAATAAAAGAAAATAAAGAAAAAAAATTTAATATAACCCAATTAAAGGAAGGTAACTTGCTATAGCAAGTTGAATAAAAGGTGCAAATTCAATTTGTACACCAAAAACATAACCATTAATATGAAGGAATCTAATTACCTCGGAGCAAATACTTTTTGGTGATCAGTAAATTACTATGCATTGAAATATTATACTTGACAGGTTATAAAAAATCATTAGTTGAAAAAAATTATTCTTGATATAGTATTAAAATTAAATAGTATGGAGTGTGATCCACGTCACTTTTGCTCTCCTAAATAAATAAAATAAATAAAGTAAATTTTACTAATATAAGTAGACTTATCCATTCTCAAAGTTTGGCCCTCAAGGACTTTGGAGTAAGGCCATGAAAAAACATATATAAAATTATTGAATTATCTCTACCCAACTTAACTTTAAAATCTTTTGAATTACCAAAATGTTGATTGCAGTATTATAATAAAAAGAGATGCTAAAATTATGATTTGACACTCACTTATTCCATCTCTCCCAGCTGTTGTTGCCCCCGCCCCTCCTGACACTGACATCAACCTTGTTCCTTTCCCACAACGACACGAAGTGGTGACAACAATGGAAGACCTAAAGTTTCATCTATTTGTTTCGGGTAGTGAAGGTGTTGATTAGTCATAAATCAGAGTTGCAACCAAGGAACATTGCTAACTTCCCTTTGTGCTAACAGCGACGGTAACACCACCTCAGGTGCAGCGGTGCGAGCCTCACCATCTAGGTCAGCAAGTACCAATCCGATGACGTGACATTCATTGCACATGCCCTTGGTTTAGAATTAGAAGGGTTGAATTTTTCAGAGATAGCAGTGACTCTCTACATCAAACTAAATCTAGAATAAATCACAAATCCAAAAAAAGGCTAGAAATTTGTTTGGGGGTGGTGGTGCCAAACTAATTGGAGGGCCCGGTCAACATTGGTTTGAGGAGGGCACTACCATAGTAAGGAAGAAAAAAGAGTTGAAAAATTTTAAAAGTTATTAGGGAAATGATAAATTAAATAAAAATATTGTAAAATATTGTAAAATACAATTATTATCTAATTAGTTTTGTATATAATTTTAACCATTGATTAATTTTTAAGAGCCGTTTGTTTTTGGCCTCATGATCGATTCTAGTCATCAAAGATAAAATTTCTCTTCTTGTAAAGTGCATTGAAAATCGTAATAGTTGCATCAAGACATGTATTTTCATGTTTCAATGAGAAACAAAACTTGATCTACATAGTTGAGATTTATGGCACCTCCCGTAGTACTCTCTTGAAGTCTCAATTCGGCTTTAAGGAGAGTGTTGGTAACGAGGACCAAGACTTGCTTGTTGGAGGATTGAGAGAGAAAGGTCATGTCTGATCCCATTTTGAGTGTTGTTAATCAAAAGTTGACACTTGGACCTTGAACAATGTTTTAATAACTTTTTGTTTTTTTCTTTCATAAAAAGTATTCATTTTTATTTTACTTTTTATAAAATTTACTCTACAAATATTAATTTTTTTCACTCTTATTTTCACAACTCTTTTCAATCTTTTTTAAATTCTTTCAACATAAGTTCTACTACTCTCTTCTTTGACATATTCCTTCATAAATCAAAATCTTCAATTTAATTTATTAAAAATTTATTTTAAATTACAATATTCAATCCAAAAATAAAATTGCATAATACTAGACACTAAAGTAAAGTATATTTTAAATATGTTGATTTTGTTATTTTATAAAACAAGTGAGGATCATAGTTGGTCTCTACCTTCCACTGGAGTAAAAAGTCTCGTTCTTGATCCTTATTATCTTTTATGACACATTAATGTTGATGTAACTATTAATGTGATAATGATGAAATAAATAATTAGATCTAAGAAAATATTTCATTGGAGTTGCTTTTCCATATTATTTGATTTGAGTGAAAATAAGAAGAAAGAAAATGAGGAAAAAATATTATTTTTTCTTGTTTGATTTACAAGAGAAAATGAAGGGAAGAGAAAAAAAAACTTGGTGGGAACTACACAAACTGAGTTTTTTTTTACTAAAATACCCTTCTTACTCAAACAAAATACCAAAATGCCCCTATTTCCAAACATTTTACAAGAATACTCTTGTTTTGGTTGACGTGGCATTCGCGGTAGCGTGGCGAGCCACGTCAGATTCACCAACCAGCCTGGCAATTTCCTCTCAATTTCGCAAACTCTCCTAGTGAATCCTTCATCACTTCGCCAACCCAAACACCACACTTGTTAAGTATTCGCCAATTAGTTTGGCGAATTTGCCCCCAGTGCCTATAAATAAACCTCACCACCTCCAAACCCCACCACCATTCTCATTTTCTGAAAATCCATTATTTCTCTAAAAATTATCTCTCTCTAAAATTCCTAATTCTCTGTTCAGCTCTTCAATCTGTGCAACAAACTTGTAAGTCTTAATTTATTAAAATTGATAGTTTAATTAGTATGTGTGAATTAATTTCTTTAAATTGATTATATAAATGTTGGCTATATTAATTTGCTAAGAAATTTATGATAGAATGATGTATAAAGTAGTATAGTATTGTACGTTTGTCTATATTAGTAGCAATTTATGATAGATTGATGCATAGTATAGTATAGTATAATATAAATGTTGTCTATGTATGTTTGACATAGAATGTGTTTTATACAGAATTAGAAAATAAGGAAATCTCTTATTGTGCTAATTTATTCCAATGGGAGAATGTATGAAGGTGAACATGGGTTTATGTATGATGGTCCTAACCTGACATCTATGATGATTAAGAGGGGTATGTGTCTAGAAGATTTGAAGAAAAAAATTTGTTTGAAATTAAGGTTACAAGAGAATTAATTTGTATCAAGAATTCTTTTTCGACTATTACAAGGGTCGGGTGAGGGGTTGAAATCTATTGGTGTTGATATGTTTGATGATGAAGATGCGGCATGCATGATAGATGCTTTTGAGCAAAATCAAGATTTAGTTTCAATTGAGGTGTTTGTCGAGGTAGAGACAAGAGAGGGAGAAAGTAATGTGAATATTGAGAATGGTCCTTTAAACCCTATCAACGCTCAATCGTCAATGAGACATTTTGCTCCCGTATTTCAAGAAGATGTGACCCTATCTCAAAATCCTCAAACTTTTCATTCTCCATTTACAACTTCAGTCAATATGACTCAACCTTATGTTCCTCAATATGAAAATACACTAATGAGAGAAGTATTATCTAACACAAGTGATGAAGAAGAGTATTTACTTACTGCTGATGATGATGATGATTTAAGTATGGATTCAGAAGATGATGTCGATGCATTTATTAATGTGCATCAAGTTTCTCCAATTTGCTCTGTTCATAACCATGACCCTCCAATTAGTGTTTTCGCTAACAATGTTCATCCAGCTAGTGTTATTCCTGAAAATGCATTTAGGCCTCTTTGCCCTCAATTTTCAGAAATTAATTGGGATGCATTTGCTAATGGTGAGACCACTAGATTTGTTGAGTATGACACACGGAGTTCACAAAAAGAACTGTTTGTTGGATTGCAATTTCGAACAAAAGATGTTGTAAAATCAACTTTAGATAATTATTCAATCAGAAGACACCAAGATTATAAGATTGATCAGTCTGATACACAGATTAACTGCTAAGTGTTCTTAACTTGGGAGATGAGTGGGCATAGAAAGAGATGAGAAAGGGTGGTGTGATAAGAGAGAAACAAAAGGAGAGAGAAAATAATAAAATATTTTTAATTCATTTTTTTAATATAATAATCATTTTATTTTTAGTCATTTCCTCGTTATTTTATTTTCATTCAAATATACGAGGAGAAAACATTATTTTTTATTATCTTCATTTTCTTTTCTTCTATTTTATTTTTTCCCATTTTCTCTTCTAATTCAAATGGAGCATTAAGGGACCATTTTGGTGCGAAACTCAAACTCTTCACCCAAGTCTTTTACTTTCCTTTTAAATATATACCAAACTACAGCAACAAAATAATTATGGAAAACCAACCATAAAAAATTGCCTGAAAGAGCACTATTCCATTCCATTTCCAAAGGAACGGTACACTCTCAAAATAATAAAACCTATTCACTACAGACCAACAATTCACAATAAACGTGTAAACTTTTTGCTAATGTTTTTATGGCAATAAACAAGTAATTTCAATACTCGGTAAGTATTAGAGTAAGAATATAATTTTATGTATTATATTAGTATAATTTCTGTCTACATAGTTATTTAGGCCGTGTTTGGTAAGTGTGTTGGAACAAAAAATATGAAAATAATGGGAATAGAAATATATTTAGAAAATGAGATAAATAATATAAAACTTAAAATTGTCTTTGTTTTATAAAATTTTTTAACTAATTTTTATACAACTAAAAAAGAAAAATACAGAAGAGATATCTAAGATGCAAGAAGTGCGTCTTACTTGTCCTTGCATTTTCATACTGTCATGGACGCTTATCAAATGCTGCGGAAATGATGATATTAGCCTTAGAAAAATGTTTAACTTTCTTAATGATGATATCATGGGACTTTCACGTTATGTTAAAATTAAATGGCAATATAAAACTTTTATGTATCAAAATTAGCTTCATAAAATATATACTTTTTTGTCTCTCGAGAAATTCATTGTCGACTCATTAAAGAAGTAGACACTAATTACAAATTTTAAAATTATTTCATACCCAAAATGAGGACCAAAAAACCTCTATCTCTTTGAAGAACTTTAGTGGCTTAGTCGCCTTAAATAGAGTTAGTCAATTTCCTACAAATAAGATTCGATTGACCGGTTCATTGAAACACACGCACATATATATAAAGTTTAATTTTGATGGATTGATAGTATAAAAGATTTTACATGATTAACTTTTGAGTCCGGTTAAATGTACACCAAAAAACATACACCATACATACACCTTATACTTATATACATAAAATTTGTGTTTTAATGCTTGTAATGTTTGTGCACTCATGAGAATAAAGTTTGTGTATTATTAATAGTGTATGTATGAGTGTATAAAATTAGGTGCACATGAAACATTTTTGTTAACTTTTATACTCTATCAGTTCATTCCAATTAAATATCATATATATATATATATATATATATATATATATATATCTCATACAATTTAAACATTTTTAATGACATAATTCTACATAGATATTATAATCAGTGTGTATAAGATAAAATGAACTTATAAGACAAACAAAATAACGCATAAATGTATTTGCGCGGCCTCCATAATTTGAATTCGTTCTTTCTCTGTTTTCTCACCATTCACTTTTCCTTTCCCTTTCCCAGTTCTCTTCTCTTCTATCTATGTCCTTCACTTTCTCTGTATCACCGTGTGTGTGTTTTGAAACTCTGAATCATCGATCGTGGATCATAAACCCCGCAAGAGCACTGAACCGACCAAGATGAAGACCAAGACCCCTTTGAAGCAGCTGAAGCTCGCTGTTCCTGCTCAAGAAACCCCCATCACCTCTTTCTTGTATATTTCATCCCCTTTTCTATTCCCTTTACCCGTCCATTTCGTTTTCTTAGCTTCACTGCACGATTCGTGTTTAAAGTTTTGGTTTTTTCCTCTTAATTTCTCACTGTCTGTGTGCGCTCTGTTGTTTGTTGCTAGCTCCCAAAATGTGTGGGTTAATTAAAGGGTTCACTCAACCCTTTAATCTGCAATAGCCTTTACTTTTAAAAAAAAAAAATTATTACTGTCATTATTTTGAGTTCGTGAAATTGATTTGTTCATGTGATGAAGAAAAAAGTGTTTGATTTTTGGTTTTCCATTTGTGAAATTGATTTGATTGTTGTCTAATTATCAGGACTGCAAGTGGGACATTCCATGATGGAGATCTGCTCCTGAATCAGAAAGGACTGCGTCTCATTTCTGAAGAGAAAGAATCAAGGGTAACTCTGCTACTACACACTCCAGTTTTTCATTTCAATATTGTATATGCTGATTCAATTTGTATAAATTGTTCCCAATGTGTTGAATTTCGAAACCAGTTTCAATTTGTGTGTGTGTGTGTACAAGCTAGAATTGACATAGCATAACTTTAATCAAGAATGATGTTCAATGTTGATTATGTTTCTCTAGTCTCTACATGTTTCCTCTATGTATACTTTTGTTGTTACCATCATTGTGGATGCAAAACATGCATAGATTCATTGCTTTTTGTTAAATCTTTTTCTTTTGGCTTCTAGCATCTAATCTGCATACTTGCAATTTGCCTCTTTGAACAGCCTTCTGATGCTAAGGAACTCGAATTTGATTTCTCTCTGGATGACCTTGAGACCATCAAAGTAATTGGAAAAGGCAGTGGTGGTGTAGTGCAACTTGTTCGCCATAAGTGGGTTGGAAAATTGTTTGCTTTAAAGGTTGGTGAATGCTTGTTTTAATAATCTCGTTTTAATTGCTTCTAACAGACAGAATTGCTTTTATGGTTATTCTTGAGACACAGTATTGTGTATATTGTTCAGTTCACCCCACTCTAGTTGTAATTTTTGACATAGATACCTTTCGATCACATGCACACATGAAAAAGTTAGGAGGAGTACAGTGATTTTTACAGTGTTGTGTTTAGTGTATTTCTTATCTTAATCTGGCAGCTATTTCAACTTTCAAATTTTAGACAACCAGCTACACAGATTGGAGTCTTGAATCTTGATATGACGCAAACAGCATTTTTTTGTATGAATGCGTCTCTTCAGCTACATTTCTCTTCAGAAAAAGTCTCTTGATTGGCCTCTTTTTGAAAATGTGATCTCAACTATTTGTCCAAACATGTTGTCATCTTTGTTTTTCAACATTTTCGATGAAACGGTGGACATTATGAGCTTGCACTGGAGTTAAGTATTACCTTCTGAAACAAAGCATATCGATTTGAAAATTGAAAATTCTTTTCAAGTCTCAACCCTGTACATTGAACTTCTGTTCTGTATTTCAGGTCATTCAGATGAATATACAAGAGGAAATTCGAAAACAGATTGTTCAGGAACTGAAAATAAACCAAGCATCACAGTGTCCACATGTTGTGGTCTGCTATCACTCATTCTATCATAATGGAGTTATATCTCTTGTGTTAGAGTACATGGATCGTGGTTCTCTGGCCGATATAGTCAAACAAGTTAAAACAATTCTCGAACCATATCTTGCTGTGGTTTGTAAGCAGGTTAGACCATACTTCCATTTCTTGTTGAAATGTGCAGATTCTGGTCCTGTCAACAACGAGGTTCATTTTCTATTCGCTGGTTAATTATTAATGAATCATGTCCATATTCCAGGTGCTACAAGGTCTTGTTTACTTGCATAATGAAAGACACGTGATTCATAGGGACATCAAACCATCCAATCTGTTAGTCAATCACAAAGGGGAGGTGAAGATTACTGATTTTGGTGTTAGTGCTATGCTGGCAAGCTCAATGGGCCAAAGAGATACATTCGTCGGAACTTATAATTACATGTCGGTATGTTACTTTTCTTTCTTTACCCTGGTTCCGCATCATCAGAAACTGCTTGACTTCTCCAATCAAATATAGGGTGCATCTGTCTTCAGCTTTTCAGCAGAAGTTAAATAGAATAGCTTCTCAGAAAAAACCAATTATTAGTTTCTTCAGCTCTATAAAATTTTTAAAAATATTTAATTACTTTTTCAGAATCCGAAACAAACATGTTCTTATGCCCCATTGCGTCATTGGTCATATAAAGAATTTTATGTTAATCAATGCTTTGACTTTTTGGTTTCCTTGTTTAGCCAGAAAGAATCAGTGGGAGTACTTATGATTATAGCAGTGATATATGGAGTTTGGGATTGGTAGTACTTGAGTGTGCCATAGGACGGTTTCCTTACATACAAACTGAGGATCAGCAAGCCTGCCCGAGTTTTTATGAGCTTTTGGAAGCAATTGTCGGAGGCCCGGCACCTTCTGCTCCCCCTGATCAGTTCTCTCCAGAGTTCTGTTCATTTGTGTCATCCTGGTAATTGTTTATTTCTTTTTTGCTTTCTTTGTTTCAATGCCAGGTAAACTGAATACTCAAATGTTTCAAGCATGGTGCTGCATTTTACAAGGTTTTGTTTTTTTATTCACTATATTTGTCTAGCAAATGGTAGTGATTAAATTTCTATACATTCAAATAAACATGTCATTGATTTGAACTCTATTGTTTGTGCCTTTAGTACCTGTTTTACTTATGCTCTGGCTAGTCTTCAGCATCCATTTGTTAATTATATGTAACCCTGGTATCATCAAAATCCTTGTAAGTTCTGAACATATTCCGTTTTGTTTTGTTTCTAAGTTCACTTTGTGATTTAATTACAGCATCCAAAAGGATCCTCGAGATAGATTGACATCCTTGGAGCTTCTGGTTAGCAACCTAATGCCACTATTTTTTTTTTTCTTTTTACTTTTAATCTTATAACTTGTTAAAATTCCTGTTTCTGATTAATGATTCTTCTAATCTCATTGTACTAACAGGAACATCCTTTCATAAAGAAGTTTGAAGATAAAGACCTTGATCTTGGAATTTTAGTAGGCAGCTTGGAACCTCCTGTAAATTTTCCCAGATAATTTCCTTATATAATGTAATGTGTACAATTTGTACTTGACCTTCATAACTCTTGTTGGTGACAGATCATGAAAATTTCTCGTCATTTATGCTTATATACTAGAAAATATATAATATACCAGTATCGGTTCTGAGTTTATTGACTTCATTACAGTTTCCTGAACTGATTTGTGTAATAGTTATTTGCATTCAAGAGCTTGACCATTTTGTTTGGTTATCCCTTTACTCATCAGAACTTCCATGCATCTTTAAACCAAACTCAACTTGCAGTGCTAAAATTAATTGAGCTAGTTTGACAAGGCAAGGAACATTTCCTAACACTGCTGTTTCCCCTCAAGTCCGGGCAAGCAAGAAAACGATTTATTATTTTTTTTCCGATGGTTAAGCAAATTTTATTGCATCAAAAGCGGGATAGAGATTACCGTTACAATGACCTCCAATCACCGAAGGAAACATGACTTGTTAGGGAAACGCCTTGTTATTGAAGAGTATTATTTTTGCCCCCCCTTTTTTATGTAACTGTTTATGTCTGGTTTCAAATCAAACCTTTATCTTGTTTTCTAACATACCTGTCATGGCACAAGAGAGGGTTCAAACATGAGAACTTTGTTCTTTCTTTTTTTACTATTTTTATCTAGGAATATACATTCTCCTAAAAATCTTTTTAAATACTCCCTTAACTGCTGCTAAATAAGTAAATAGTACATGTAGTCAATATCTTGCAGTCTTAAACAAATAATCAATTCTTAGTATTTAGGAGAATAAATAATTTCTCTTTTATCTAATCAATATTTTATTCTTTGAATTCAATCAGTTGACATGTAATTTCTAGCAACCCGAATGGATTTATTGCAAGTTGGTGTTTCATTAATTTATTTGACTATTAAGTTGCAAGGGGAAAAGAAAAGCCTTCCCGACTATCTAATAATGAGTAAAGAAAATATTTAACGAAAAACAAATGAAATAATAGACTTTAAAAGTTTATATAAGGGGTTGGCTGTTAACCCATATTTTTATTATCTAATATTAATGTCTTTTGATGATGTTTGTATTATGAGTGTGTGGCCAAAAATTAGTCTTTGATTCAGCTTTTCAATTAAAAACTAACCGATCAATTTCAACGTAAAAACTGGCTAATATAGTGCATAATTGATTTGAAGAAGGCAAATCAAATGCCCTTATTTATCATATGAATTATCATGTTCTACCTGCTAACAGAACTTTAGTTAGTAATAAGCTTTATAGTTTTATCTTAAATATTACTTTAACATTGGATGGAATATAAAAAAAATGTTATTTATACACGGTACGAATATTTAATGATGATCATCTAAAAAAAATACAAATCTTTATTTTATAACACTGAGTTCAATACATTCTATCTTTTTCTCTCTTTATATGTTTATCATTATGTCTCAGTATTATTATTATGAGTACATGAGTTGGGTTGAACTAAATCCAAAGTGGCCCAACTTTTTGATTCAGTCAAGTTTTTAAACTTTAACCCAACTCAATAATGACTCAACAAATGAGTAGGTCTAATTGGATTAACCCGACTTTAAAATAAGTTTGCACATTATATTATATTATATTATATATATATATATATATATATATATTAAAGTTATAAAAAATTGTAAATAAGAAATAAAATAAAGTTATATTTTATAATACATGTTTTAAAATAAATCATATTAATATAAAAATAATATTATACTATATAAAATATAAAATTAAATACAAAATCTTATAATTTATTAATAATTATCTAAAAAAAGCTATAACTTTGAGTAATTATATTACTTTGGGTAAGATTGGTTGAACTTAGAGTATGACATGAACTTAATCCAAAAAATGCATCGGATTGAATTTTGTAATCTAAAAGTTTTGGGTTGGACCAAGCCGAATCATGAGCACTTTTACTATTTGCAAGAGTAAATCTTTAAATTTGTTTATGTAGTTGTCAACGTTAGTCAAATTTATTCTTAAGTTATGAAAATACTCATATGGTTTATGAGGTTGTCAAAAGTAGGTCAAATTAATCACTGAGAGAGATTATTTTGACTAATATCAAATGATTAATTTGATCGAGTTTTGACAACTTTAAAGACTAATATGACTATTTCTATAAGAACAAATTTAACTAAAATTGATAATTCTATAGACAAATTTAAAGATTTACTCTATCATTACTCCATGACCATAATAACCATCAACATGCAATAATTTTTCTATTTTATATTTTATACGCACGTTCTAGTGGATAACTGATATGAGGATTATTATGTCTGCTATGCTTGTGCGCTTTTTGGGAGGAAAATGATGGGCTCAATCAAGTGCCACAAGCAATAATGAGGGGACCGTATCAATCCATGTTGATACGCCAAAATTGAAGCTATGGATTAAAATAGGGCCATAATCCAACAAGTGGTGTCTGCGGATAAGATTTTGCAGAAGCTTCTCCCTAGTTAATAAACATGATACTATTAGTATAAAAAAAAATTCTTAAATACTTTCAGAACAAAATAACTGATTTTTATATTCTATTCATCATGTGATATCTTAATTTTTCAGGTTTTTTTAATACAAAAAATTATGAATTAAGTAATAAATAATACGAAGTAATTCTTTATTTACTTTAAAAATTTGTAAATACAAACGGTTGAGCCAACAACCTGGTTAATTGTAAAGTGTGAGTTCAAGGTTTGATTCTCTTTCCCCTTTTCCCTTTTCCCTTTTCCCTTTTCCCTTTCCCTGCCTTAGCTTAATAACAGATAAAAATTGCAAATGTAGTGTATTAGAGCTACTAGCTATTGCTTTCCAAAACAATACGATATGCATATGCATGCATGAGGTGAAAATTTGAAAGGATCTTCTCTTTTTCATATGACATTATTATATATAATTTTTTATCATTAATTTTGTTTATTATTTATATCATGTATGAGTTCTATTTTCTTAATTAATGGTAAGAGATCACACATAACAATGCCTTATAAAAAAAATAACAAATGATCCATTTAAAAAGAGATGAAAAATAACATTATTAAAGAAATGGGTCATTTCATATTAAATATGATCATGATTTATGAAAAAAATACAAATATTTAAATTAAAGTCCTCCTAATTTTAAAAAGATTTAACTTGTTTAAAATATTTGTCTTTTTATTTTATAATATGATTAAAAATGACTATATATTTAGGTGGTTTCTTACTTCCTATATGCGGCAAATACCCATGTCACTTAATTTATTCATTTTTGACCATTATCACAACTAAATCCATTGAATTTTATTATCATTTCATGGTCTAATATGACATACTGATGTATTATATGATATAATATGATAAATTAATATTTTTCAATACAATATTGTAGAGAAATGCATTGTAAACTTAAATGGTCTGCAAATCTCTAAATCTTTTAATGGCAAACTTTCAATGATTTAACTAATGAAAAATTTATTACACTTATATAAAATATAAAATAATAACAAAATTGAATGAATTTAATTATAAAAATTATTAAAAATAAATAAATAAAATGGTATAAAATATTTAGCGGAAACCGCTGCATATCATATATTTATCAGGAGAGAATCCACTCTAATTTGGGCATATCCAAATACCACACCATCCTGACCTGTACACAAGTCAAACCTAAGGCCTTATCTTCACTTCATAATTCATACCATATCCTCACATGCCATATCCTTCTCGTACCAATCCAGCTCATTCTAAATAATCAATACACACCTTGTCTTGTCATTAACAAATTGATTCTTTTGTGGACAACAATAACATAAATTAAAGAAAACCAGAACAGGGGTCACTTCTAAAATAGAATAATATTGATTGCACATCTTTATAACTAATAATAGTTCTTATAACATTTTAAACATTTATATATATGATTGAAAACAAAAATCATATAAATATAATAATATATACGATAATAACTTAATATATTTTATTTTTTGATGAAGAGAAATAACTCAATAAAAATATGTATAAGTATTATTTATTTTAAATAATAATGATGTTCTATTTGGTGTGAAATAATTGCGACAAATTGTTAATGAAGAATAGGACAATTTTACTCTTTTGCCCCTGCCATACAAACTATTTACGAAAGTACCCCTGTTTTGAAACATATTATAGGAGTACCACTGTTTCGGTTAAACTATTTACGAAAGTACCACTGTTTTGAAACATACCATACTTTGCACAATATAAAAGTACAAAAACTTTTTTAAAATAGTGGTACTCCTGTAATATGTTTTCAAAACAGTTGTATTCTTGTAATATGTTTCAAAACAGGAGCATTTTCGTAAATAATTTGTATGATAAGGGCAAAAGAGTAAAATTGTCTGAAGAATAGGTCATTATTATATGACTAATCCCGGTGGTGACACACATGATTTGATAGGCAAACAAAAACAAGCATTGATACATTGCAAGAGTCATGACAATGGCAAAACGTTCAACCAATTGGAAAATGCCCAATGCAATTCCTTCCATCTATAACGTTACTACACGTGGGTGGAGTATTTTTTTTTTTTTCCTTCTTTTTTTTGACGCGAGCCTATGAAGCTTTGGGATAAAAAAATGTATAAAGTTTTCATTTTTATGGTTTTTTTTATTGATACAAGAGTCGAGATATTCATTTTTTATTGACACGACCTGAGCAGGCATTGTTTTTCGGGCCGGCGGTCGCGTGCTTAATAGTTTAAGTGTTTCTTTGTGCATTTGGCGTTAGCGTGTGTAAAATTTTATTTATATTATTATTCAATTAAATTATTTTATGTGAATGTCTTTTTTATGTTGTGAGTAAAAAGGTTAATTATTTTTATTTATGTAATAATATTTAATTAATATAAAATACTTTATACTATTAATACATAACAATTACATTCCATGAGAAAGAGGAAAAAAAGACAGGCTTGAGAATTCGTCAATTCAACTGAGATTTTAAAGTTGTATAAAACACTGAAAGGAAAAGAAAAAAAGAGGCATCTTCCATGTACAATTTGCACCAAATGTCAAAGCACTTTCATTTGTTAGTATGGTTTAAAATATGGATGAATGCATGCTCTTGATAAAATAGAAGAAAAAAAAATATTCAACTTGCATATAGTTCCCCGTAAGGTTAGCACAAACAATATTTGGTGGAGCACTTATACTTTTTTAGTACACTCGCATGATCCGTTGTATTACTTGATGATTAAAATTTAACCCTAAATATAATATTTCTCCTACCCAAATATATAACATATTTAATTTATTCAATATTCACACACATCTCTCATCATGAAAAAATTAACAGATTAGTTTAAATATATTAAAGATGCGTTTTGATTCGATTTAAAAATTATGATTAAAAAATATTAAAAAAATTCTTGTTAAAAAAATTATAAAGAGTTTTTCGAGAAGTAAAAAATTCATTTTAAACAATGTGAAAATAGATTTTTTTTTCTAAAAATTTAGATTAGTTTATAAAAATTATCTAAATGATTCCTTTAATTAAAAAATATATTTTTGTTAAATAAGCGGAAACTAGCACACCCGAATAATGTTTCCATAGTCCATAACAATATGACAAATCATACTGAATAATTATTGTAATAAATAGATAATTACTATAATTAAAGAAAATCAGTTTTTATCAATGAATTGTATAATTGGTGTGTTTGTTTTAACTTATTTATTAAAATAATTATTTTTTTAAATAATCAATTTCGTATATTTGAGTAAACTTTTAAAAATAATTTGAAACTTAAAAAAATTAATATAAAATTTTTAAAATTTTATATAAAAATTAATTTTTTAACCATTTTTAAAAAAAAAGAGGAAATAAACTCATTCATTCATTTATGACGTAGGATTTAGATTTTTATCGCTTACAAGTTATTCCCATTAGATTAGTTCCGCCCTTTCCCATCTTCCTATTGTTCATTTTACATAATTCTTTTCGTTTTTCTTTTCCCGTTGAGATTTATATGGGGGCGTGCGATACCAATACAAAAGAATAATATTACATCTACTCATTTTATTTTAAAATACAGTAATTCACATTTTATTTATTATTGTTAAAATTCAATTTAATAATTAATGTAATATTTTTGATAATCACTTGTCAATGCAATTGTCTAAGTTAAAAGTCCCAATTAAATAACGCAACTCAATACAAAAGTGTGCATTCAAACGCTGGGAATGTTAAGTATTAAAAATAATAAAAGGTGGGGGGAATATACCAATTTGTCGTGGCTTTAAGAAGCAACGTTGCGGGAGAGGTGGAGCCCACTTCCTCCTTCCAAAAGTAAAAAAGCGAGTTAAGACGGTGACTCAAAGATGATATGGTTTGTTTTCAAATTTAGACCTTATCCCCTATCCTTGCTGTCAAAGACTAATCATAATGAATTTCACACCACTTATAACTTGGATCTGATAATGACAAAAAATTGGAATTTATAGTATTATCCATACACGTTACAACTACAATCAATTAAATTGGTCAATATTGTTTATCCAATTTCTTCCTTGTCACATGTTGTTGTATATAATTATATTTAGTCCATAACTGCCTCATACATTTGAGGTCGTTGGATTACACTCACATGTGCTCCCTCAATTGAAGGCCTTTTGAATATCATATATCATAATCTTCTTCTTCTTCTTCTTCTTCTTCTTAGCACATCATTGAAGAGATGAATGTGAAGGGAATAATGGATGGTGATGAAGCTAGGAATACCAATTTGGGGGTCAAGGGTGAATGTTGTAGTAGTGGTTCAGTATCATCAATTGGAACCATTTCAGAGGATTCAATGGACTCTATGTGCTCATCTTTATCATTAGAGTTGAATAATGAAGAAGAAGCATCATCTTCATCATCTTATTTGTCAACCTCTTCTTCTTCGTCATCACATGATTCAAATGGACCTTTATATGAACTACAAGAGCTCATGGACCATCTCCCTATTAAGTAAGTAATTTTATCATGCTCTTCTTGAATTATTTTCAATTTTTCATACAAGAAAGTCTTACATGATGCTTTGTAAGATCCATTGCTTAACACATCAAATTTATTTGGACACATCAATTTCGTTGGCAGTCTCATGCTTTTCCTATATTTTTAATAAAACAATTAATGCGTTCAACGAACAACAGTACAAAAACTTTATTACTTTAACAACATATAAGAATTTCATTATTTATCAAAGTTGTTTTACACGGAAATGTTCTGAATTGATATTTTAAGATTATTATTGTGTTGATTAGTATATTATGGCATGTGCAGGAGAGGGCTATCTATGTTTTATCAAGGGAAGACACAATCTTTCACTTCCTTAGCTAGTGTGCAAAGCTTAGAGGATCTTCCTAAGAAAGGCATGCCTTATAGCAAGAGAATGAAGTCATGCAAAAGCTTTGGGGGAGGCTTGGATCATAGCCAAAGAATATCACCATTCACACCAAAGGCTACAATATCAAAGAAAACTCCAAGAGGGTCTTTTGTGTCTTTACATAGCAAAAGAGGGAGTTTCCTTGGTGGGTCTAGTAGGCATGCGCCTTTACACAAGAACTTTTGAGTTTCAGCCAAGTTTGAGCTTTACTTGCTTTGTTTGATGTACAAAATCCGGCAATTTTTGCAATCCCACACTTTGAGCTAATTCTGAGTCAAATTAATATTACTTTTTCTTTTCCATGGTGACATTCCTGCTGCATCAACGTTATGGTTCAATGATTGATAATTAGGCACGTGGAGGAGTTATTAGGTAATCATAATAATAATAATTGAGGGAAAGGATTAGCTTTTATCTTATGTTTCTTGCGGTTTGTCATCGTTCAAGAATCATACCATATTGTGGTGTGTGTGTGTGTGTGTATATACACATACATACACATATATATCATTCAAATCCCATCCCGCAATAATTGGAAGAAATTCTTTGTGGCAACTCAAAACTATACAACTTCATTATTAACCAACTTGCAAGGAATAAGATTAGCTAACACGATGTCCATGTCGAAAATAAAAAATTTAAATGCCTTTTCTCAACTAAGCATTTTTCCCATACCTTCAAATGCATAGCTTTCATGCGTTAACAAAATTCATACCTATTCATCCTAAAATAATAATAATAAAAAAAACCATACCTATTCGAAAGATAAAAATTTACTAAATAACAATTCTTAGTTTATTACTTTAAAGAGAGAGAGAGAGAGAGGTAGAGTCCAGCATACGATCGTGATATTGTTTCACATTTCTTTATTATTATTATTATTATGATTTTGATACATACGCTTTTTCTTTATTTGAATGTTACTCAAATTTGAGTAAAATTTAATTAAACATCTAAATATTACTTTACTTTAATAATTAAATTTATTATTAGTTTGTTAAAATTAATAATAATAATCATTTGTATTCCATTTCAACTTCTTACTAAAATTGAATAAAAAAAGCTTCATACCAAATTCCCTTTTAACGACCGTAATTCATGTGACACCAAATCCCATATCTAGAAGAGTTATTATATACACACCCAAAAGAACATACACACACACACACACACACACTTAGTTATGCGTGATTAAAGTGATTTACTACAACAATTTTACTCAACAAACGTATTTATAAAGACAACCTTTTATCATCACAGACGTTATTATCTTTTGATTCCAAGCAGAAATTTATACTCTAACACATGACAAATGACTTAAAGCTTCACTTATCGGAATACGTATCCACTATAACGTGATGCCATTATACGCAACGTATCCACTATAAAGTGATGCCATTATATGCACCCATTGGATTTTCCATGTCCTTTGCGTGTTTAAAATGTCTTTCCCATCTTTTGCAATAACATACAGCAATGTAATTGTACAGTTGCTCTCCTCCACAAGGGACCTAATGAAGAGAAACTTCGATTTTGTACGTTCCCTAAACTTGTGTGTACAAAATGTCAGTTGCAAAAAATTGTAATTGAAGCACTTCCTCATATCTTGTAAACAGGAGTGATCCCAAGTAGGTAAAAGCACTTCCTCATCACAGTTGCTGTTGCTTCACATAGCAGGAGTCTACTAGTTTCCTCAGGCGACCCAACAACCTGCCAAGACAGCAAGAGGTTCTTAATTAGATCACTTGATATCTAAACCCTTATTCATTCAAGTTTCAATGCACCAAAAATAAAATTTGAGAGAATTTTATGGATAAAAGGAGATATTTCATCCGGTAACCCACAATAAACATGTACTTCACAAAGTCATAACTTGAGAGATATTTAGTATATGTTTGGTAACAACTTAATTTTAGGATTCCAAAGTTATCTCAGAAAGCTTTTTTGATTACAAAGTTGTTTTGGACACACCTTTAGCGTCCTATCCTTAACATGTAGGACAGCCAATACTACAACCCTTCTACTTGGCAGCTTTATGCACGCCTTGTCACTAGGAATAGCAAGGGCATCTAAACTTATGTGTGTAGCAAAAGTTGATGGCTTTAGAGAAGTATACCTGACAATTAGAGTAAAACTTCTTGGTAAATATTTCTGACAAATTATAGAGGTATTCACACAGCACATTGGGCAATAAATTGGTGCATGCCTCCTCAACAACCTGAAAAATGAAAACAGTATAAGAGTTCACGAGTAAAGGTTAGAGAACTCAACTAACAAAGTTATAAATATTACTAGTATAGTGTGCAAAGGTCAAAAGCTCAAGAATAGCATATACTATTCACATGTCCTACCTCAGAAAATTGTAGCAAATGAAGTCCCAACAAGCGTTCATCGTCATGACCCAGCACTATTCTACCAGTCTGTCACAAAAAGTTGATAAACATAAAATAAATAGTAAGAAATATGCACAAGTTGATATTTAGCTTACTAAATATATAGAAACACCATCAATAACTGAATCACATCAGCATCACAATTATAATAGAAGAGTGCTGAATTGAGTTGCACTAGTCCAATCGCAGAGTGCAACCCTAGCCACAACTCTTATTTGTATCTAATATTGTAAAACCAAACGTATGAACAAAGATAATTAAATTAATTATTACTTCTATATAAATAGAACAAATTACATATAAATATTTAACAAACTAGACAATATCACTCTGGGAAGAAAATAAACTTACTTTCTTTACTTCTTCTATGTCTTTACCAGATTTCCTGATGATGGAACAGATCCTAGCATGTGCATACAGCAAATAAACAGCAGTATTGCCCTGTTTCATAGGTTTAAGAGGGCAGGACATAAATATTTTAGATCAGTTAGTTTTGGGAGGGATGAAGAAAGAGTTTAACACTTGGCAACAGGAGTTTCATAGACAAAGCTGCTTGGACAGCTATTGTTAGTAGGATTGAGAAAACCGAAAAAGAAAGCTACTGTAAAGTGATTGGGAAGCCTGGCTTTTTTTGACATCCCATTATATTAGTTGTTTTTTGTAACGAGGATTTCTTCTCCTCCTTCTCCTTGTATTATTCTTCTCTCCTTGTTAATGAAATTCTTCTTTTATTTTATTTTTTAAATAGATTCGGGTCTTTTAAATTGTGGGATGCACTTTAGAGAGTCATCCACAAGTGATAACCACTGAAGAGAACATCAAATGGTTTGTTATCCATTTGCTAATATTTGATCAAAATTTGAAAGTTATTTTTCCATCAATGATTATGAACTGCAAGTCACTCTCAAAAGTTACCTTGAGAGGATCATTTTTAAGGGAAAAAGGGACAGAACCCATAAGTAATGGTCATTAATTCTACTAGCTTCTTTACTACAACTTCACAAGCATAAACTCAAATTGCATACGACTATAGTACCTTATCACTAAGCATCTGATCAAAGTTGAATGTGTAATTCGTTAATCTGTTGTTCTTCAAATCAGCATACCTGTAAACACAAATTGAAGACACAAAAATAAGGGGCTACAAGCCAACAACTCCTTTAGCATTCCCATTGCAGGCATATGCTAAATGCAAGTGAAAAGATTTGTTAAGTCAAAACAAAACCATAACTGTGGAATAGAAATATAACACCTGGTTGGGCACTTAGGAGGACAAATCACAAAATGGTAGCAACCTGATATGCTTTACTTTTATTGCGATTTATCTATTTAGCAATTAGAAACTAACAAGCCAACACCTCAGACTTAAAATTTGTATATATGAACAACATTCAGAGCATTAGCCCAAAATTTAATGCATCCCAAATATAATAATTTAGAAAATCCAGTCCACTGGAATTTGCTAGCAAATACATATCTTTCCACATTAACACAAGAAAATATTGCTACAAAATAAGCAAACTACAACAGGAGGAATAATCAGAGTAAGAGCTTACTTAACAGCACCATAACCAACTGCCTCTGATGTTCTTTCAACCTCCTCCTCGGACCATTCTTTGGCGGTCTCTGAAAAAACACAAGGTTTGGAAGGTTAGATGTCTGGTGTTTGGAATCTGACTACATGATATTAAAATAGGGGCACACATTAATAGATTTTGACCAGAAATTCATGTCATGGATGCTTGCAAGTGGATACGGAAGTAAGGATTTCACTAGGCAACTTGTACTTTACCACGTTCAAGAAGGGCAGTTTTACTGCGATTCTTGGCTTCATCAAGCAAATCAACCAATCTAACGACCTCTGTGTTGCGAGTCCGAAATCGCTTTCCATCTTCCCCAAGAACAAGACCAAAACCTACATGAGTAGCTTTTGGATATACACTATCATCAGCTGGCAGCCAACCAGCACGCTTAACAGCCTGAAATGCAAATTATAGAGGACGTCAATGGCAGTAGCACTAGCAATATGTCATGATCAATGACTTTTCCCTTCTTAAAAAATGATTAAAACAACAGGGGCTGACTATATTTAAGGATGAAATCAGCAAAACACACAAGTCAATAAACAAGAACAACTTGCTACGAGTAAAAGAGATTAAAGAATTCTAGTGATAACAGTAAGATAGAGTAACCATAAGATACCACGAATAATATCACTTGTGGCATACCTTAAATACCATTTCAAAATGTTGCTGCTGCCCAACATCTGTTACATATATAATCCACTCAGCTTTTTCTTCGTTTAACCGATACCTACATGGCTCAAGTAACAGAGATCAGCAATATATATAGGCTCCTCAATCAATATATTTCCTGTTCTGCACTAGGATAAAAGAGGAGACAAATAGAAGTGGGTATCCCAGATTATACATTAAACATCCAAGATAAATAAATCTAGACATAATAATAGAAAATAAAATTTGACCACTCAAAAGAGCTAGCAATTTTAACAGGTTTTCATAAATATGTAAAAAAGACTAAAAGACAAACTGACCAGAGGGCTGCTAGATCAGTCGAAGCATAGTTGTAGCCACCATCACTCTTCACAACAATAAGTGGTATTTTTACACCCTCAACAAAAATCACACGAGCACCCTCACTTTCTTCAATCAGTCCTTTACCATTCAGTTCCTCCAAAACCGCAGGGATATATGGATTATAGAAGCTCTCTCCCTGTGAACAAATATATCATCATATATCATCATTCAATGCAATGTAAAAATGTTAAATTTACTGATAAAAAAAATTGATAATTACTGCAACATAAACTAAATATATTATCGTTCTTTGCTACATTAATTGGAGCAAATAATATAATAATGATAGCCAGCTGACTCGGGTCATAAACAGTGCCCTTTCAGCTGTAATTTTGATAATTTTCACATGAAATGTTAAAGCCTGTAAAGCAATTAACCAAATACAAGAGTCCTGTTTCATAGAAAAAACTTGCTTCAATCTTTGTTGAGACTATCATTCCAACAGAAAACCAAAGTTACCAAACATCTAATAGGTGAGAGAGAAATTAAGCAGGTTCCCAATGCTAGTTTGAGTAAAACAATCACTTTCAGTCGTAAACGAACAAGAAGATAGATAAGAGTTTCAGTTCACAGACAAAATATGCAACATCTGGCTAAAAGGCGGAATCTGAGCTATATCATGAATTGAATAAAAAGCATAGCAACTACCAGAGTTTCTAACATACCCAATAAATAATAAGCATGCATGGAGTTCTATGAGGTCTTATAATGCACAAGGGGGAAAAAAACCTAGAAATATTTTCTGGAAGGTAAAAACAAAAGAGAAGACATCATCCGGTTACCCTCAACAAGTCATTAAAAAAGGAAATTAGAACCTTAACCTTCTCCTTCAATTTAACTCCAAGGCGTTCATAGACCCTGTGGAATTCAGTCCTACTAATTTCACAAATTTTTTTCCATGCTTCACGATACCTGATTTCCCCACCCTGAAATCAAAATATATACATGCATGAAATTCAAAAGCAAGTTGCCCAAGATCTCATGAATAGAGAAAATAGGAAAAACCTAAGATATAATTTACCTGAAGCCTGACAACAGCCTGTTGCGCCCTCTGTTTAAATTCAGGATCGCTGTCGAATCTCACTTTAGAGGCCTTGTAGAATGCCTAAAAATGCACTAGCTTAGAGGAGTTTCAAAATCACCAATAATAATTCAATTTTCTAGTGAAACAAAATTTCATCATAAAAATGTGTGACAAAAACCATAAAGAGAAAACAGGTGACTAATAATGATCAAGACCTGCATTGCCATTCCAGTTTAAAGGCTCAAATGCAAGAATTGAAAAATATAAATATTCACAATCAAACATAACCGAAACAATTACTTTATTTCACCCTTTAACTTTTTTCTACTTTAAAGGAGAAAGGGAAAAAAGTGACAATAAAAGTATAGAAATGGCTTCAAACATCAAATGTTACACTAAAACTTTTATTATCCAGCAAAACATTAAACCACCATTTGCAGCACCCCATGCAGAGAAAACCAAATGCTTTTATTTTAAGGCCTTTGATCAAGTAAAAGTTTGATGGTATTTATGGCAAATTAACTCCTAGATAACTTGGACTAGGAAAATTTTACTTCCACGCAAGAAATTAATTAAACTAATATGAGCACACAACAAACAAACTAAAACAATGTTTGTAAGATAAGAGTGAAGAAAAACCAACAAATAACATATGATTTATAACCTACATAAGAGAAACTGGAATGATGTTCATTTTAATATATTTTCTCACCTGAAGATCTCCAATGGCTGCCTCGTTGACATCTTCTGGGTTTGGAAACTTTTCAAAGAGAAATTCAATCAGCATGCCAAACTGCAAAGTAAAAGCATGGACTTTGAATCAAATGGTACCAATACCAAGATGAGAACCTTCCTAAAGGACTTTTTATAATTTCAGCAAATATGTCACAAGGATATCTCCATAACAAATCAATGGCCATTGCTAATTTAGTGATAAATTGAAACAACTCAATATCTAAACTATTTGAGAGGGAGAGTAGTGTACTAGTGTCTAAGGTAACTCTAAAGTTCACAGCAAAGGAGAATAACAGATAACACACAATATCTTCATTCCTCCTAATTTTCTTGATTATGAAGAAGACAGTTAGAAAACAACTTACATTTGTCATGCCCCAAATATAATTATTAATTATTTCCCAAACCAGAGTAAAAGCTAATGAACATAACCTTGTCAAGTTAAACAATTGTTGCAAACGATTATCCAGAGCCACAAGGCATAAAAAGAAAACTAGCTCTGAAGGCATATAGCAAAGATTTAGTCCAAAATAAACATGCACAATTTTCAATTTAATGGCACAAAATTAGCATAACTTATGAAGTTAAATCTACCTGTGTTCCCCAGTCACCAACATGATTTCGGCGGAGAACTTCCACGTGTGAAAATTCAAGCATACGAGCCAATGTGTCCCCAATAATGGTAGATCTCAGGTGACCAACATGCATTTCCTTTGCTATATTAGGTGAGGAAAAATCAACCACAGCCCTCTTGAGTGGAAGCCGTGGTGCCCATGTATCGATGCCATCAATTAGCATCCTTTGTAAGCTCTGCAGGAAAATTCTTTTCGGTTAATTACTAACATAGCTCTTGAAATAAGCTCAACAACAATAACCCTAATAAAGTCAAAACCTTAACTTTCTATCATAGCAACTTCCAATCAAGTCAAAGGGGTATAGGCCCCAACCCCAAAAAAAATGACGGACTCAGGTACAAGGTACACAGTATCTCTGATTTAAAACAAGAAGGTGGAAAATGCAATTACCTGTGCTATCCAATTCCTTGATAAGACAACATTCACAAATCCAGTAGGAGCTACAGAGCATGACTCTATCATTTCTGATGGGGGAAGATTGCCCATAATGGCCTACACACATCATCATTTGACACTGACAAATCAAAATCTGATTCCAAAATCAATAATTCATAAAACAATTTCAAAGAAAATACAAACTGGTGGATGTGGGAAAAGTAAAGGAAATATCCCTGATTATACCTCTCCAACCGACTTTGGGTTCTTAAATACCGTCTGCTTTCCTTTTATCTTAGAAAACAGACTCATTGCATTATTACTACAAAAAAAAAAAAGTTATTTGGTTAGCTTTTAAAAAGGATCCTGAAGTCACAAATTTGCAAGTATGCCAACTTGCAGTCTTTTTCTGATACACAATGCCATTACAGCCTCATGTACATGTTTGACAATGTAAAAACAAAAACCTTAACTCACCATTGATAATCACCATGTTTTTTACCACCTTTTGCAACACAAGCTTCAACTAACGGAGCGGCATCTGGCTCAGTAGGTAAAGTTGCCCTCAGTGATACCTCAAACAGTTGTGCCAACTGCCTTTTGGCACTGCCCACATTTTCTGCATCCTGGATCCAAATACACAGTCTAAGATAAACATCTTATCTTATTATACAGAATAGCTAAGGATGTTTTGGCATACTCACATATTTTCTAATCATGCATGCATGAACTTTGCCCAAAAACAGTGTTGCAAGTTACACTAAGCAAAGGCAAGCAAGCTACTTTTGAAAACAAATAAGTAACATTAGAGGAATTGGGAACTCAATGAACTTACAACTGCCATGGTCGATACGGGCTGTGCCTGCGCCGTGGTTGCCCTTAGAACAAATCTCCTGGATGCAGCCTTCAGTAAATCTGTCCATACAACAACAGCAAAAAATACAAACAAAAATGCCTAGTGTTACAGGTGCATGACAGACTCAGGATAAAAGCAATAATAAGGCCCTTGAAATAACGTTCATAACAACATCCATGGCCGAAAATATAACTTGTCTACTCGCAGTCAAAAACACATAAAAGACCTAAAATTAAGAAAACAACTACTTAAAACTCCTAAAATATACAGAAAAAGAAAATGCATAAAAAAAAACACCTTTTGCATTTTGAGTGAGCAAGAAAGAAAATTACAAAATGGGGTTAAAAACACAGTGAGAAAGCGTTGGGATAAGGAAGCGTGTGTGAATGGCGGTTCTGCGCCTTCGATTAACTAAACCTATATTCGCCAAGGAAGCAACAATTGAAATGAAGAAAGCACCTCAAGCATTGAAATAGAAATTGAAGCAAAGATAAGAAGAAGAAGAAGGAGGGTAGAGAGAGAGAGAGAGAGAGAGAGCTGACCAGAGGGTGGAAGAGAGGGAGGAGAGGGAAAGTGAGAGAGGCGATTGAGGGAAAGAAGAGGTGACGGCGAAAACGGCGCTAGAAAGAGGGTTATGCACCCTAACATTACTACTACTTCCTCTTTTCAGCTTCTTTTTTCGTTTTTTTTTTTTGTTTTTTTTCGGAAGTTCAACGCTACTACCAAAAGCTTGGCCTCGGTCATGTCGTTTTGGTTTTCTGTTTGGCCGTTTTGTGAGTTGTGTTGTGCTCAACACCATTCACCCAATAGCTAGCTCACATTCGCACACGATATCACCAGCTAGCCACTGCCCACAGGGCCACCCCCAGGCACGCAAGTGAAACTATTTCTTATTTATTTCTATGAAAAATAGTAATAGTAATAAAATACAAAAATCTCTAATATCTTATGTTTGGATGTTTTAAAAAATAACAAATGATTTCATTTATCAAATCTCATGAAACTTGGATGGTTTAGTTTTGAAATCTTATCAAATTTGATAGGATTTGATAATATTGATTTGATCTTAAGTTAACATTCAATTTTAAATTAAATTAATTCATATTTTTTGGGTCCGTTTAAATTGGCTTTAATTTAAATCAATTTTATCATTTAACTTTTTTAGAGTTTTTTTAAAGAATTTGTTTGGATATATTATTTAAACGTACTTTTAATAATCAATAGTACTTATAAATTTATAAAGATGAAAATAGAATAAATATGCATTAATAAAGTATGAGTTTATACTATAACGAAACAAACTATGTGACACATAAAGTTAGAACATTCTCATAATTTTTTAATAATAGACATGTCAAAGAAAATATTATCTTAAAGAAGCATTTAAATAAAAGTTGATTTTTTAAACTTCTTTACTCTTCACTTTAAGAAAATAGAATTAGAAAAGAGTAGTAAAAAAGATAGAGAGAACAAACCAAGGAGGTGATAGTAATATTTTATAATGGACTCATTTAAATTTACTTTAAAATATATTTTTTAATCATATTTTTAAGCATAACTTTTTTTAAAAAAGTTTTATTTTACATTTACAAGATTAAATCACACCTTCATTCACGTTTTTTTTAGTAGTTCATCATTTTAAACTTTAAAAAAAAATTATATCTTACCTTGTTTTAAAAAAAATATTTTTTTCATAAGCCAATTCGAATGGAACAAGGAACAATAACAATAAGCACATTTAAAAGCACTTTATGCCATTAGAAAAAATGAATTAAAAAACAGTTTAACAAAGGCTAGAAAGGCACTCTGCGCATCAGCACTTTAGTTAAAAAATCTGACTTGGTTTGATTGGGTCAACTCAAAATTCAGCGACCTAGTTATGGGATTGGGCCTATTATCTAAGTAAATCGGTCATATTTTAGACTCGAATTTACTCGTATTGACCCGACCGATTTTTATGAAACCCCAGTGACCTGATTACTCGGTTGGGTCATGTGTTTATTTTTTTTATTATTATAAAAAAAGGTAAATAACGTTGTTTAATAAAGATTTTTTTAAAATTACTGTTTGTTAGATTTAATTTTCTTTCATTTTCCCGTTACAAAATGTGTTTAAGTTCTTCATTTTTGTATCATTTTTCTTATTACATACACTTGTAATAAATATTGAATGCTTATGTAGAATTGTTGTTGTTATGCATTTTTTAGTTAAAACTTGATTTACTTATGTTTAAAATTCAAACTTATCATTTGTGATTTAGGATCTTAAACTTGTATTATTTATGTATAATATGACATTTAAAGTTTGAACCTTACTTATATATTTTAAATGATTTTATATTATGATGGATGTTTAAATAAATGTATTTCATTTATTTAAATTTTAAATATTTTAGATTATATATATTTGTTATTATTTTATTTATATATGAGTCAACAATTGACCTAATATAACCTATTGGTTGAACTAATGATCTAATGACCTAACTGGACATTAGGTTGGCCGGATCAAGTACCTAACCGGGTTTTATACGTATGCATTCATGTGATTGGCCTTACTCTTCATTTGAATAAAACAGGAAACTCACCAGGCCCATAGGCCATAGTATAATAAGGAAACTAGCCTCCTAATGTTAGTCCGTAAAATATTTTACAGCTTATCCATTAGAAAATAAGGAAACTCCAGGCCGAAGGCAATAGTCTCACCCAAAAAATGTCACGTGAGCCCAAAAGAAGTATCGGACCAATTACATCACATGCCATCGATCTCACGTGATCCTCACCGCACATAACCCTGCCCCCGTCGTTCTTATCCGATTGCAGACTCGCAGTTTCAGACTCACCCATAGATAGACTCACCAAATTACCGGATAAAAATCAATTAAAAAAAGGAATTGTTCCGCCTAAAATCCCGAAATTGCCCCCACCGTCTTCCAATTTTCATATATTATAAACCCCCCACAACTTTCTCTGGCTTCACTCATCAAACCGTAGTGACAGCGAGAGTGTGAAAATAGTGAGTAAATTGTGAGAGAATGAAGGGCGCCGGAAAGAGCAACAAGGCGAACGGAAAACCATCGCCGGAGGCGAGGAAGGACCGGAAATCGGCGACCGGGATGAGCGGATCGCCGAAGAAGGGCGGCCACGGCGGGAAGTTCACGTGGATCGGCGGCCATGGCTACGAGCAGGTCGGGATCGCACCGGAGGCTTTGGACGCCAAGGACCCGAACTTCGAGGATCCGGCGGACGTCGCCGCCGTCTGATGGGAGCGTCCCCGTGGTTAGGCGATCTGATCCGCTGTATTGGAAGCGGCGATGATCAGATTGTTCAGATCTGTAAATATTAACTTGATCCATAGAAAATTTTAAGTATGAAAATAATAGAGCTGAAACGTTTCAGATTATGGATCTGCTATGTTTGAGTTCGTAGTGGTAGTACCTGTGCCACCTGTGCCTGTGTTGGTGTATATACGATGGATTCGAATTTCGATCTGTGAAAACTTGTAGTGCAGTGCCCAGCAGTGGCACTAGCTTTCACTGTTTTCTGTTTATCTGAGTCGTTGTGTAATGCGTTTGATTTCTGGATGATTGAGCTTTTTTGAACTAGCAATTCACTTTCTCTACTAAATTTTGATTAGCTTCACTTTCTACTTAATTGCAAGTTATGAAGTTAGAAAACAAATAAAATAAAACAAAACAAAAAATTTATCATACGATAAAATAAAGTAATTTAATTAACTTTTTATTCTGCTGTGTTGCATATGATTTATGATATAACGACTTTTTTTATTGTATTACTGAATATTACTGAAATATCCTTGTCAAGGAACATATTACAGGATTATCACGGTTTTGCGAAAAGGCTAAGACATTATTTATCGTGCGCGCAGGGTAAGAATCCATCGATTTGTAAAAGGACACATATTAGTATAAAATATTCTAGTTCCACATTAGTTAGATCATAAACCTTTTAAGTGTTTATATACCTTTAATAATTGTTGTATTGGTAAAAATAGTTGAGAAAGGAGTTGAGCTCGCGCATGAGTCAAAGTCATCCGGGCTCTCCGAAGTGTAAATCAAACGATTTTCCCCCTATGCGCACGACAAAGAGCATATCGATTTTTTTTGCAAGCATATTTTTTGAACTTTTGCACTTAATCGAGAAACCATGTTTTTTGGACTTTTACACCCTTCATCATATATATGTGTAATATGCATTATAATCTATTAAGAATTTTATGTGCATATAAATAGTGTTTGGACTCGCCAAACCGAGTGGCAAATCTGGGTTGAATTCGTCGGCGTTCGTCAAACCGGTTTGCAAGGTTTACAGCACGTGGGTAGTGATTCGCCAACACAGGTGGCGAATTCATGTTGAATTCGCCTACTGCGTTGGCGAATTTAGGACAGATCATATATTTAGGTTTGTAGGGAATTCGCCAACCGTGTTGGCGAATTTGACGTGGCCGTCCACGCGGTCTGCGGAATCCACGTCAGCCTAAACGGCGGTAGTTAGGTAATATGTTTTGAAACGATGGTATTTCGGTAATTACATCCTCTAGTGAGGGTAAAAGAGTAAAAAAACTATTTTATAGTTTCATAAATTGGAGAATTTTAATTAAATTTAAATTAAATTTATTATCTTATCTTTAATATTAAAACTTTTAAATATTAATTTTAGCATTCAATTAAACATATTAATTATATTTAATTATTATAATAAATAATAAAATTGTAATAAAATATTATAAATCCTTTATTTTCTATCTCTTTAGTATTTTTAAATTTGTGAATAAGGGTAAGGTGAAACTTTTTAAACTTTTTCATTCCTTGTCTTTTCTTTTTCCTTGAACCTATTTGATGTTTTCCCTTCTCTTTTTCTCTAAACTCGTGTACATAACCTAAAATAAATAAATAAAAGTATATTTGATTTGTGATTCACAAACAAGTTATATAGATTGTTTGGTTTAACAAAACTACATTTTTATTTTTAGTTTTTATTTTCAAAAAAAAATTATTTTTGGAATTTTGAGAAAGAATTATTAAAAACTGTAAATGAAAAAAAAGGTTAGATTTTATAGTTTTCATTATTTCCTTTACAAAATTCTATTTGAAACCAAATGCACCCTTAGCTTTTGTCCAAATCATGTTTTAAAGTTTTTTAAAATCTAAAACAAATATGCTATTAAGTACAAAATAAATTGATCTAAAAATGCACTTAATAAATTAATTTCTTCCAAAGATGATGGATATCAGGCTTCTTGCAAGTATTTAATGAAAACAAGGATCAATGGTGAAGACAGTCAATAAGATAAAAGCAGCGGCCATAACAAGTATATGTGCAATTTTAAATATTATTGTTCCAATCAATGAACCTTTTTTTTTAAACAACGTGGTGCCTTAGCACCTTATCAACAACAAATAAAAGAGTATTATTTCATGCAAGGAGGTTAAACAAATAAAAGACAAACTCAATTTCAAAAAGTGACTCAAATTAGTAAGTCCATCTATAGACCGATTGTTTGGGACTGAACATTATGGACCCAAAATGGTCTCTTGATTGAGATTAACTAATGGGTCAAGATACTTTATTTGACTCAGGCCCAATGGCGTTTCTTGGTGGGCTAGCATGGATGACAGTACATAATCCATTACATTTGGAAAGTGAATTGGGCCTAAAGAGGGAACTATGCAAGTATTGAATCGGCGGCTTTGAGAAACGTGACACTTCATAGAGTGAGAATCGCTTTGAACGAGGACTCCAAGAAGGCTTTCTAGACAAATCTATCATGCGATGTCTAGAGAGAGTACCATGAGAGAAAGAGAGGGGAAACCCATGTTAGCACACTTTAGGCAATAACATTAACCCTAGATGAACGATGATTTAACCTAAACCATGTTAAGGAAGTTTGAAGCCTATGGATTCTGATAACTGGCAAGGGGAGTGTAAAACACCCTAGCAGCTTCTTCACTGAATTGTCACCATCAGTCCAGGTTGGACAGAGCTAGAGTACGAGCAGGAAAATATGGAGGAAAAAAGAGACTAAAATGGAAATGAAGGAAAAGAGCTCAGATAGATTGAGATGGATGGAGAATAGAGAGGAATACACAAAAACCCTATGAGATCTATTCCTTTGGCCTCACATTTGAAACTAAAAAAAATGGAGAGAACTCAAAACACTTGGAGTGTCCGCAAAACTCCAGAGCGTCCAATAGAGCTGTAGTGACAGGTCTTGAATCATCCTCCGTAAGGCATTTGTGTTGGTGTTTTCTATTCACCACTCGTGTCCACAGCTTTGCATAGTTCCATCATGTTTTATCATTTTTCACACTTTTCTCTAAGTTTATGAACTTGATTTTTTATTCTAAAACATTGATTCTTTTTTTGAAAGAAATGATCTAAGTGTATCTGTCAATTCTTATCAAGGAGATTCCAAATAGTAGCAACGGATTGAGCCTCAACAACTTGTAAATTAATGTTAACTTTTAATTATCTTACAACTAAGGTCTCGGGTCCAATGAAAGCCATGAAACAATTGAAAAAGTTCACATGCAAGCAACGTAACTAAAGCAACCCCAAATTTAACCGTAAAAACACCAATAAAAGAACCCGAAGAAACTTCATAAATATCATTAAATGCATTTTGAAAGTAATATGATTATATTTATGTGATACTCCATGAAATTTCATTTAATTTTACAATTATGCAAATTTGACTAACTCTATTCGATTTTACTAAGGTCTCTAAAGAGATAGAGGTATCCTAGCAACGATTTTTTGATTCACAAGACTTGAACTAGATATCTCTAATTAAGAGGCCGAAACATCTACCAACTCGATCGACCCCACATTAGCTTGTCACTTTTAAATTGCATTTAATCATTCCTTTTAATTTTATTAAGGGAGCACGTTTTGTAACGACGTGAGACTATCAAGAGGCACAAAACAAGCAACGACAACAACATCAACGTCACGCAAGCAAGGTGGCTTGGTGGGTTTCATCGATGGTTGTAGGGGCAATTTTTTCCTTGAACAAAAGGAGATGTAGCGTTTAGAGAGAGAAAAAAAAAGTTAGGTCTTCTTGAGCATAAATACCCTCATTTAATCTTAGCTATTTGATCTCATTTAACAATCATAAAGGATCTAGATTGAAAACATGACATTGTCATGTTTTATCCTCACTTGAAAGCATCTCATCCCAAATATATTCCACCGCATATTATCAAAACTTTCATTTTTATTCCTCCTCATTTCGAGGGTTTATGGTAGAATCTAATTTATTTTATTAATAGCAATAATTAAAATAATTATTTCCCTATCTATCCTTTTTTTTCCTTATATTTTTTTATAAGAAAAACTTATAATTATCGTCATTTTGTTTTATTTTATTGGAATATCTAAATAACAAAATGAAATCTCATTTCATTACATTAATAAAATATTAAAATAATAAAGTGAAACAATTATGTCTGTTCATAATAATGTCACTCGACTCTATTTTATTTCACTCATTGTTTTGTCATTTTATTTCACTTACCACAGCGTCATATTATATTCCTTAATTAATTATTCTACTTTATTAATAATTCATCAATCAAACAATGAAAATCTATTACGTTGCATTTGTTTAACCTTAAGGTAAATCTCTAAACTCATCTCCAAAGTCATCCCCCACAATTTCACTTTCGAACATCTCTCTCACATATAAAAAGTTCATATTAGTCTCTCACAATTGTAAAAACTAGACACATATGTTGGAATAATTAGAATAATTATTTTATGGACATACATAAATTGGTAATTTGTTTAGATTAAACTAGTTGTCAGAATAATGTGTACATATGTTTGGACTAGCTGATGATAGGTGGGCTTGGTCCATCGTTAAGAATTATGGAAGAGTCCATTCGCCTACCCCTGTGTTAGTTTTTATTCTTCCCTATTAAGAATAAATAAAACCTCTCTTTTGTTTTTCCTAAAGGCTGACACAGTGATTAGGAGAAAAATAAAAACTCTTCCTCTTCTCCCTGTTTTCTTCTCTCTCTCATCAGGATTCAACCCAGGAAGAAAATGGCTTCAATCCCTTCGACTCCAGGTTCCAAATTCTTTTATCAATTTCTCACAAAATTCTCATATTTCAGATGCTATAATTGGACAAAAATATTATAATTTATCAATTGGTATCAGAGCCTTTGTTTTGATTCTGATTATGGCTGTGAAATAAACGACTTGATATTTTTTCTGTATATATGTATATAGAGAAGGTTCAATTTCATTTGGGTCAAAATGTGTATGAACCTTAATTTCCCTAATTTAATTTTCGGAATTGTGAATTGATTAATTGTTCGAATTGTGATATCAAACCTTAGGGTTTTTGTAGTGGATGAAATTTTGAAATGATCCCAATTGGAATGGTGAAATTTGGTTGAGAATTGAATGAGAAATTGGTGATAATCCTAACCTTGTAATATTCGTCGATACGATTCCAGCCACCGTTCTCTATTACTTTAATCTCCAATCATTTTCGTAATTTCACTGCTGAATTAAATGGATTTTTATTTGCATTTGCTGAAGTTGTGATATTTTTCATGCATTTCGAGAAGGGTATTCTCAGGTTTTCCAGTTTCTTTCGTATTTGTAGCTCAATTTAGGATTTTTGATCAATTGTGCGTCAACTGTAAGCTGTCAAGTAATTAACCCCTCGTATTCTTTAATAAAAAAAAATGAGGATTTTTTAGATGCCCTTGTTAGGCTAATGTTTTCAGAATCATTCTGTCATGATGGAGAGTTTCAATTCCCTGTTTTGATAATGAGAAACGAGGTCCTGTTGACACAGATTGTAGAGATGGAACAAAGGGAGGAAAGTGTTGAACCGTCGTTTTGTTTGTGTCTTTCATATTTGTGGGGATCAGGTGCAGATGCAGGTGCATGTGCTAATGCCTGATTTATCTGTTAAGTTCAGTGAAAGCTATATACAACATGTTGCACTTCACCTTGAGAATTATTATTGTTAATTATATTATGCAATATTTCTTTCAGAAATTATGATATGGGTATATCTTGATAAATATGGTTCAATATTTTGCATGGTTGAGAGCTCGCCTTCGCGGGTCGGATTGTGACAAAATATTTTTTAGAAAAGGCTGTTCGATGTCTTACATAATTGTGAACTCGCCTTCGCGAGACGGATTATGTTAGGACATCATTCTATTGTTGTTTCTATTGTTGCATTAAGATTTATATTAATTATAAACTTACCCTTCGGTTCGTTTTTGTTAATATAATTATTGGTGAATGGTTAGTTATATCCCTAAGGTTTTCAGTA
Organism: Nissolia schottii; assembly: GCA_003254905.1. Classification (NCBI taxonomy): domain Eukaryota; kingdom Viridiplantae; phylum Streptophyta; class Magnoliopsida; order Fabales; family Fabaceae; genus Nissolia; species Nissolia schottii. The sequence continues at coordinate 82,481 of QANU01104054.1, forward strand.
TCCTCTCGATATTAGCTTTAAGGATATAATGTTATGATTGAAAGCTCAACATTCTTTGTGGGAATATAAATTTGAGATTATTGTTTATATTGTTTGATTCCCAAAATTCCTTCAATAGGTATAAAAGCCAATTTAACTTCATGTTGTGGCTGTGTTATGAGATTGGGTGTCTGATATGAACTGGGAAATCAAATTTACTTATGCATGAACTCTACAAAATCTCAATTTGGGTACCTTTTGTTTTTGGGTTACTTGGATTAATTGACATGGAATTCGTGTAAAGTTTGTTTTGAGTACAATTTTTGTGGAAAGTTCAAATAACCCAACTTTGTTATCGTTCAAAAGAAAAGACTTCCTTCCCATGCTTGAATCGTTTGATTTGTTTTAAATGTGTTTGTCCAAAATGCACCATGAATGTTATGGATACAGTGGTGAACATGTTTTAGACGACCGCCTTCGGCGTCCTTGTGAGAGAGAAAAGGTTGAGCGTATTTTTTGTTGCATTTGCTCTTGTATTGTGCTATGGTGTTTTTTTTTGAAAGACGCTTCATATTGGTTAGAGTCATTTTTGATGACCTTTAGTTTTTATGTAGTTATACTGTGTGAAAGTCTCTTATGGTTAGGGTGCCTCTTTGTGTCACTTTTTGTAAAAAGGAAGAGAAAGGGGCTAATCCTTTTAGCATTTGTGCTAATCGCATATTCCGTGTGAATGCACGCACTCTTGGTGATATAGAAAAGCCTTTAATTGAATGGAATAAGTGAATAAAATGTTTACATGACAGGTGCCACGAAAATGGCTATAAATATGTTGTAATATTTTTTTTAAAATTTTTATGATTTTAAATAATGGTAACCTGCCATTTGCTAAGCTTTGCTAACATACATTTTTTTTTTATAATTGTGTGCTTGCGTTCGCGAGACCAATTATAATCAAATGTAATTTTGTAATTATTAAAAAAAAATTAGAATTTGTGATTTTGTTTGTGTCATGTTCCAAGTTCGAAAAAATAATATTTTGTTAAAGTTTATTTATGTTGGTGTTTTGGAACTATTTGTTTTGAGTTTCCAAATTTAATAATGTTATAAATTATGAGATATCTTATTGTATTTTGAGATGAAAAATATTTTGTTAATAATTAAGGCAATTTTTGCCATATCTCTTAATTTGTTTATTCTCAGATTTTATGATTTACACGACTCAAATAATTTTGATTCTTATTTGCAAATATAGAATTATATATTATATTTCTTGTTTCTTGAGACATTGCAATTTTGGGTTTAGTGCAATGTTGGTTTAAGAGATGTGATGTGTGTGTGTGTGTATATATATTTGTAACATGACAATTTTATACACTCTCATGTTAATCTGGAATAGTACTTTTCAAAACATGTTGGTATTATGATTTATGCAATTCAAGTGGGAGAATATTGAATTGTTGTGTGAATTGTATAAATCACTATTAAATTTAAGGTTAATTTTCAGATTAATTAAATGCTTTAAAACATGTGTTAGAATTTTGAAAATATTGACTTTGGGATTCGTTATTGTGATATTAATATATATATATATATATAACACTTTGACAATTGTGATAAAATACTCTTTACAATAATTGTGAAATTATTTATGCTTCCGCTACTTATAGTAAAATTCTGTTGTTGTTAAAGTGTTATTTTTTTGAGTAAATATTTTTTGTCATGGAGAAATTACTTTAATTTTGACAATATCTCTATGCTTTGTTTGACCAGCCACATTGTGTTTTTAAGGAGCTTTGTTCACTAATTATCATTTATTAAATCATGTTATGTGCTCCTTTTTTGGCTGAGTGTTTACCCACTATAAACATTTCAATTTTGTTACTGTGTGATATTGAGAATTGTATTAATAATGTTATGGGAAGACTCTGCACATGCACTATAATATTGAGATTCCCCAAAGGAATTACATTGCATGAGAGAGCTTCATTGAGAAATTTGTAGAAATATGAAAATTTCATTAATTTTTTTTCACTTTTGGTGAAATTTATCCTTGTTAAATAAAATTTATTATTATTGTTGTTGTTATTATTATTTTTAATGAATTGCAAATATTGTTGGATTGTGTAAATAATGGGCATACCCTTCGGTGTGACATTATTTGACATAATCATTGTGTGATAGAGAAAATAATTTAATTACATTTTTCTATATTGTAAGTAATTTTTCAGTATTATTATTATTATTTTTCTCTATCAAGTGAGAGACTTATATATTGTGATTCAGGCCCTTCGGCGGGATTGCAATGATATAAGTGCTCTAGTTCAATTAATTGCCTAATTAATTGAACATGAGAAAATTATTAATACATGTGCAGATATTATTTGGGTTTATGATTTTCTCTACCTTTTGATCTATCGTCGCTTTCAATTTTTAGAACCTTAATTAAGGACATTGTTAAGTCTCTTTGATTGTATTGTTACTCCTCGGCATATTGAAATTTTGTTTAGTGGGAGTTAGAGACTTTATATTGTTATTAAGTGTATGTTCAAATTGCCTCTGCTATTATTATATTAATTTTATGCTCAGACGAGTATTGATTTGCTGTCTTCTGAGTTTACGATAACAGAGACAAGATATTTGTTGTAAAAATAGACGCTTATGATCTCCTTAAGGTTTATAGGTAGAACAAGTGAGACTAATTTTGTGATAAACATTGTCTTTGTGATTCTGCTCTTGGTTGTTTCTATTTGTATTGTAATTTTGTTGCAAATAAAATAATAATGAGTTATTGGACTCACATTAAGTACTCTACAATAGAGTTTTTCATAAATCCCACTATCACTTGTTGAAACATTAGAGTATTTTTTTTTAAATTGTCATCTCTAATGAAAATTTTGTGTTTGTTTTAATATGTTGGATTAGTGGGAGTAATATATATTTTCATTATTGTCTTAAGATTAAATAATGTTTTACCGTATATTATTGTGTACTTTCGTTTTATATATATGGCATGTTGTGGTTTTTTGCCATATATTATATTATTGTGTCCTTTTGTTTTATATATGGCATATTGTGGTAGACTCTTGTCGATTAAGTTACTACAGAACATGTTGTTGTTGATCCCCTAATCAATGACTAGCAACCTATAAGGGCATAATGAGGTTCATGTTGATGTTTTGGGTTAGAGGAGTTTGTTCTGTAGGTTCGTTGTGACCTCATATTATTGTGAATGTCATTTAAGCCTGCTCAGCTTAATTATTGACAATTTTTGTGTAATGGCATATAATTGAGACATATTGGACCCAGTCTCAATATTTGTGTTGAGATATCTTGTTGCATCTCAAAAAGGCATATGGAGCATTTGCAACTCATTGTTTAGCATGTAACCCGTATAGGTATAATGAGGTCTTTTGATATATTGGTTTAGTGGGAGTTTTATCCCATATGTAATTTTCTTTTGGACCGGCCTCATGGGTTATATTGTCTTATTGAAATATTTGACAATAATTGTTTACTGATGTGATGACAATTATCTTGTGTTGCCATATTTTGTTTATTATAACTTGCACAATTGAAATTATTTATATTATTGTTGTATAATGGCATAATATTGAGACATTTTGGACCCAATCTCATGTTGTTATTGTAACGAGATTGTCTTTCAATCTTATATAGCATCTTGGGCGGATGATTGGGACGACTATTTCCACGTTTATAAAGGTCACCGAAATGTAGTGGTTTTTTTTGTTTCTGTATAATATCATTGCTCCTTCGAATGTGATTTTCTGCAGTAATGGAATACTTATACATTTCATTTTGGATCTTGTGGTTAAGAACGTTGTGTTATTCTGGCATTTATTGTGGCCACATATTGTGAGTTGATCTGGATTAATGTTTCATTTGGTAATCCAATTTATGCTGTCCAAGTGGGAGAATGTTAGAATAATTAGAATAATTATTTTATGGACATACATAAATTGGTAATTTGTCTAGATTAAACTAGTTGTCAGAATAATGTGTACATATGTTTGGACTAGCTGATGATAGGTGGGCTTGGTCCATCGTTAAGAATTATGGAAGAATCCCTTCGCCTACTCCTGTGTTAGTTTTTATTCGTCCCTATTAAGAATAAATAAAACCTCTCTTTTGTTTTTCCTGAAGGCTGACACAGTGATTAGGAGAAAAATAAAAACTCTTCCTCTTCTCCCTGTTTTCTTCTTCTCTCCCTCTCATCAGGATTTAACCCAGGAAGAGAATGGCTTCAATCCCTTCGACTCCAGGTTCAAAATTCTTTTTTCAATTTCTCACAAAATTCTCATATTTCACATGCTATAATTAGACAAAAATATTATAATTTATCAACATAACCCTCCCAACCGTTTCTCACATCAACCTCGCCTCACAAACCCCCCATAGCCACCACCCTCACCTCTCACCCACCACCACAGCTCCATCGCCAACACCCACCACCATAAGACCAAATCCCATTCACCATGACCATTTCTATCGCCATTGCCATCGCCATCACCATCACCAAAACCAAACCCCACCTTCAAATTCAATTATTCACCCATGTTTAGCAACCTCCCCATCACTCCCCCTTTTTCTTCTGTTCGTGTTTTCTCTCTCCTTTTTACGTTTTTTTTTACTTTTATTCTCTGTGTCAGAAGAGAAGCAGAAGAATGGAAACAGAGACAAGCTTCCCAAACTTCGCAGACGACACCGTACAATTATCAGCTACCTCCTCATAAACCCAATTTCTCTCTCTCTCTCTCTCTCTCTCTCTCTCTCTCTCTCTCTCGCTCACACATTTCCTCTATTGTTGAGAGAGAAAACAAAGAAACCAGAGAGAGATAGAAATCCAACCATGGGTCTTTCTTTGCCAACAACACCAAAACGAACTTCTTCTTTAATTTTGAGGTACATCGAGGGACCTCATTCTTCTTTTTCTTCTTGCCCTAAGCGACAAATCAATTTCCCAAAAACACAGTCTTATCTTTCTTTGCTTAAAAGTACATCAAAAGAACTATTTGGCAAGTACAATTTTTTTTGCTTTTTAAATTTTGCAAGCAGAGGGTAGGTGGGTTGTGCCTTACTTTTTTCAAACCATTGTCTACACTTTGTAGATTCCATAGGTTAAAAAGATTTTATGGCTTGCTCTTGCAATGTGAGTTGTATCTAGCTTGTGATACATGTCTATCTAAAAATTAAAATATTAACTATTTCCATATGTTTATTTTGAAGGCTATATATAACCGAGGTTTTATTTGTAATGCTTTTTGTTTCTTCTTTTGCCCACGACTTCTGAATTTTTGAGCTTATTCACTCATTGTCTTCAAAACTTTGGAATGTGAAAGTAAATAGATTTATAGCATATGCTTATAACATACATACAAAACCTCAGCATTATATTAGATAACTATGACATGCTTGCTATAGCTAATTATGATATATTTAACTAAATATAGATGCATAAAACTGACTAAGTCATGCCTATTTTTAGTCCAAAAAAAATAGGAAGGCTAGATTGACAAATATTTCTGCTGCCTGCTAGATTTGTTTTTGGTTACTGCAATGGGAAAAAATTTTGTTCGTTGAGGGTTTTTCATTAAGCATACATATTTTGTGTTGATTTGGTGGTAATATATTTGGAACCTCATCATTGCATTAGACAATTATGATATACCTGCTATATCTATTTAGGATATATTTAAGTGGAATATATATGCGTGAAACTAACTAATGTGATGAGTATTTTTAGTACAAAAAATCTAGGCATGCCAGATAAACAAAAAGTGTTGCTGCTTCCTACTTAAGTATTTTTTGCTGTAGTGTAGGGGACAATTTTTTTCTTTGTTGTGACGGTTTTTCATTAAGCAAACATATTTTGTGTTGATTTGGTGGGAATATACTTGGAACTTAAAGTTGCATAGACTGGTTTCTTATAAAGCACTAAATTACCTTCATTTTTTGTCTCTATGTGCTAAGATGTTATGGGTGAAGTGGTTGGGAAAGAACCACTTAACCAAATGTTGTCCACTAGTGGTGAACCAAGTCAAAGAATGATTGTCTATATTGAAGATAGAGTAAGCCTTTCTTTATTGGTTGGATCATACATACAAAGTTTGTAATTTAATTCAATTAATTGTGCAAACAGAATTGGATATGTGGAGGATCCTGAAACTTTGTCCACTTTGATTGCTCCTTCAAAGCGTAAGGGCTTAATAAGAATATTGATTCTCTTTTGAAGAATTTTGAGGGATCCACCTATATGTGGATGTCCACCACTAAAGTCGCCAAGAATGAACTTAACAAGAAATCCAAGCTCACCTGATTTTAGTTATTGCCACTTATGTTAAATACATTGTGAACTTAATCAATCATTTTAATATCATTTATGGGTTTGTTGGACACGTTTAACCTTATTTATGTTGAAGAATCATATTCAACTATTTTGTATAAGTACTAATTATGTTTGATTCGTCAACCTTTTGGTAATCTTTATGTTGCTCTCTACTACTTGAATCTCTTTGGTGTTAGATATTCCGGTAGAATGATATCAGTTTTTTTTTAATCAAAAACAGGCATGAGAAAGCAGGCACGAGAAAGTTCAATCTATGTTCCTTTCTTGCTTCAATAACTACATATATCTTATGTGATTTAAACTCACTTAATATGATTTTAATACGCCATGAGGTTAAAGATTTTTATATACCATGAGGATTCACACAACTATGCAAAAACTAGTAATGTGATGTAAAAAGAGGTTTTTAAAAATGTAAACTGACTAGCATTATTGTCAAGAATAACCCTTTCCTCACAACGATAATAATTTTCTGCCCATTCTTTTGTTCATTTTAAAATGCTTATTTGTTGACGTATGTAATACATTTTTTGTATAAGATGTATCAATTTGGTTTAAATATAAATAGTACACTCGGCGCATCAACTATATCACATTTTATGTTTTGTTAGTTAACTTTTGATAGACCTTCTTTTGGGTACTATTGTTCAAACTAAAGTTAGTTGATTTCTTGGCCTTCAGTTAAGTTGTTTTGTTTTTCATTTGATGATTATTTTTTGGGTTAACTTCACTTTATGTTCATCATTATTTATTTTTTTGGTCGAGTTTTAGTAGAACAAGTTCATGCGTGATATGATATGTAGGTGGAAAGAATGGGTTCAAGCTTGACCCAAGGATGATCAATGAATTTTTGAAATTGGATCGGGGGTTATAGACGTTTAAAAAATTCAAATTGAAAATGATAAAAAAAAGTTCAAATAATGCGTGGAGAAAGGAATAAATGAGACTCTCCTAATTGTGTTTTTTTTGTCTTTTTTTTTTATTGTATCGTTTTATCACACTTTAAGGCCCTCCTTTTTTGTGAACGATGAGCCTTCCTATCAATAATAATTGAAAAAATAAATCTTTATTGTCGTGTTTCATGCTTCATTGTTACTTTCCCTTCACGTACATATGATACATATATTTTTTATTTGGGTAATTGGTACTCATGATATTTAAATATTGTATTGTAAATGTTGGAAAATTATAGTTAGTGTTTTTGTTGGGAAACTATTTACTAACTATTTTTAATTGCAAGCATGGTTGCTAAACTCAAGAGTTTAAGTAAACTCGTGAAGTCTCAGCAAACTCGAATCGTAAACTCGTATGAGTTTACATACGTAAAAAAATATGTTATAAGTAATATAATTAGGAACTAAACTTGATTAAATATTGTATTTATAATTGAAATTGAATAATGTTAACTTTAAATTAAATTAATGAAAGAAATATCATAAAATACACCTTAATGCATGATACTTAGTGGTTATGTCATATTTTATTCAGTATCTATATTATTTTATAGTTCAATAAAACATAACTCAATTATGATAAATATATAAAATTAGCTAAATAAACTCAATATATGTTATCTAATATAAACAAAGTTAGGTAAATATCTAACAAAGTTATAAATTTTGTACATTTTGAGGTAAATTCGTAAACTCGTAGGTAGATTTTAACTCGTAAACTCGCTAGCAGAATTGAGAGTTTACTTAAACCCGTACAAGTTTACCAAAAAAGAGTTTATATAAGTGTTAACTCGTTTTGTGTAGTAAAATTATAAACTCGTAAGAGTTTACAAGTTAACTCGAGAGTTTAACAATCATGATTGCAAACTATATCTTAAAAATAGAAATATTACTTTAAAATAAAATAAAATTTATAAATACTAATGGTTTATAAGCTGTTGATAGTAGAATGTTTGAATGAAGTTGTTTAAAAGGAAAGTGTGAGTGAGAAGGACAAAGAATAAATGGACAATGGAGGTTGAAATAAGAGATGAAAGTGAGTAATTATTTTTTTAAAATTAGATAAATTAAAAATAATTACAAAAGGGTAAAAATAAAAAAAATATTAATAGATTATCCTCATTATCTTATTGTATAGATTAATAGATTATTTTTTTCTTCCATGTAAAATTGTGACATATATTTTAAATTTATAAATGCTTAAAATAAATTAAAATAATCTTAACAAGTTTAATTCATGTTTATTTAACCAATAACCCTTTTTGGTAAATTTTTAACCAATAACTCATTTAACTAAGATCAGCTATTATTTTTACTTATTTCAATCACTATTGGTATATAAAACATAACAATTGATTTCAAAATTTATTTAAATCTCATTTTTTAATATTATATTTACTTTATAAATTTATTTTATTCAAATTGATTTAAATTAAAGTAAGTGAAGTCATCCACCATAATGATCTCAAGATTTTAATATGTCATAACAACTCTCACAACAATGTGGAGACTATTAATGTTGTTTTAGAAATATACATACACATTGATTGCCATTATGACACAAAGAATGTTATCTAAATCAAGTGGGTTATTATTTATCTACACAATAATAACATGTATATCTATCATGGTTTATCTCAAAAAGCATACATTTTATCAATAATATTTGTTTAGTATGCATATAGATATATTTAAGGATGCAATTCGCATAACTACGTGGGTATAGATTCTAGGGGTCATATTGTTTTTTTAAGTGAGGAGATGTTGTTAGGTATTTGCTCTGGCTTATATTTTTGAAAATATTTATCACTGTTTTCAAATAGGTTGTCTTTTTAATATCTATCACTTTGTATTAAAAATAGGTAGATGGAAAATTTTTTGTCAAGATTACATACTAATGAAATTGACTTTGTGCAAGATTATATCCGCACAGAACAAAGATTATGATGTCTGTTTTGTTTGTTTAGACTATTAACATTTTGATATGTACTCTAAAGTAGGAGATATGTTAGAAATACCGACTTTCAGACTAAGACAATGCGTTGTGCACCAATGTTTTGTTTAGGGGATTTTCTAAACCAACATTAGGCCTTATATTGATAATTATGGTTGTTGACTTGTTGTGTTCCTATTACATGTTGAGTGGCTATTTAACAAGAGTAAATATTTATTAACATTGGATCATGATAATAAAAAGTCAGATGAAAAAAGTTCATTTTGACTTAGTGCATGTTTATTTCAATGTTTGCACCTTATAAACTTATGTTTAGTCATCACAAAATGATATTAAACAGTACTCAATGTGTTTGGTTTATTATTTTACTTTTATTTAACTTGCTTTTAATATTTAAACTTAAGTTTGCCTAAAGTGAAAAAATAATTATTTTTCAATTTCAATTTTTCAATTTTGAAAACTATTTTACCCATATCAACTTTTACTTTACTCTCTTCTACAATTATATTATGTTAGATTTTTGCCATAGTTATGCAGCAACCATGATTATGTAGCAAGCAAGCAATGACCCAAAGAAAAATGAAAGATGGAAGCAGGGAAGAAAAATAGAGATTAATTGAGAAAGATGAACTAAAACTTGTGTATTGATTATTCTCTCATTAATTAATCCATCATGAACAGACATGAATATATATATATATATATATATATATATATATATAGACACACACACACACACAAGGGATGGAAGGTTAAGTTACATTTTGTAACTAACTCTAACTAACAACTAACTCTTAACAAACTTGTTAACTAACTAACTAATTGTGGTGACTTGTTGTGTAAGAAATTAATTATCCCTTGTCTATTTGTGGTTGTGATATATTATGTGTTTTTGGTGATTTCACATCTAAAAGTAATTTTATCTATTTCTATAAAAAAAAATTATTTTAAACTAACTTTTGAAATATCCAAATCAAACACAAATTCATTCTTTCAACTTCAATTCTTTTAAAAGTATTCTTTAAACCTAGTTCTTCTAAAAGTAATTTATCTAAAAGTTAAACCAAACGAGTGCTTAACAGTTACATTAGTATATTAATACATGAGGAAGAATCAATTAAAACAGATAAAAACTTGATTAAATTATGTTATTATTGCGGTAGAGTGTGAATTAAACATTCACATATATACATATGCTTAATGGTTTATAAATTTGGATTCAATTAAATACACTCTGCACATGTACGTGAGTTTAAACGATAGTTCTAAGCAAAAAAAAAAAAAAAAACCTTCGAAAATAAAGTTATTTTTAACTTTTTAAAACTATATAATAAAAATAAATATTTTCAGCCGAACCGAGCGCAGCCTATATTTTCTTAAGCTCTATCATACTTCACCCTAGATGCAAACGCAGCCTTAATTTTGAAGTAATGCAGAAAGACCATCGTGGGTGGAAGTCAAATTACTTGCTCCCAGGCTCCACGTCAAATGAACGGAACAGCACGTAAAACCAGCTAAAAAAGAAAAAAGATAAAAAGCAAAATGGAAATCTTGGTTCAACTTCCTTCAAATCTTTCATCAAATCCAACACTCCCAAACTTTCATCAAACCCCAAACAGCCCCCCCCCTCCCTCCCGGGAAACATATTTATTCCGCCAAACGCAACAAAAGAAGAAGGAAAAAAAAAAATCACAAACACAATGGCAGAAGCTTATTAGCAGTGAAACAACACAGCAGCCAGAGCCACTCTTTCTCATTGAATGAAAAAAGCGCTTCTGCCAAACTCAGATTTGTTATCATCATCATCATCATGGGGAACAAAATCGCGCGCACGACGCAGGTTTCGGCTTCGGAGTACTACCTCCACGACCTCCCTTCCACCTACAACCTGGTCCTCAAGGAGGCTCTATGCCGCGGCAGGTTCTTCAAGTCGATTCAGTGCAAGCACGACGAGGGTTTGGTGCTCGTGAAGGTCTACTTCAAGCGCGGCGGCGATTCCCAAATCGATCTCAGGGAATACGAGCGCCGCCTCGCTCACATCAAGGACGTCTTCCAAGCAATCGAGCACCCTCACGTTTGGCCCTTCCAGGTCCCCCGATTTCTACTTTGGTTCATTGATTTTTGTAGTTGTGTGAATAGACCCCCAAATTGAATGATGAGGTGAAAATTTTGTTATTGTCCCTCAGAATTTGAAATGTAATTCGAATTAGTCCTTTAGATGAACTTAAATGTCCGATGAAAAGTACTCTTCAGGACAAATTTGTGGGATGATATTTTAGTAAGGGAGCAATTTAGGTGTTTAAGTTTACTCTTTTGGGGTTTAATTGTGATTGTGATGTGTTTGGTTGTTGAGGGGGAGGGGGTATGTTAGCGGCTTGAAGTTTTGAACTTTGACGTGCCCATGAAAGCAGGGCGCTTCGTTTTGTTGGGTTTCTATATCGCAATTGAGCTTATTAGGGAAACGTTTTATGATTTCAGTTCTTGTTTTCTATATTTATTATAAAATCATGGAACTAAGAAATACAATGTCAGTACATGGCAAGTTTGTAATTCTTATCTTAAATGTATTAATTGAAAATGAAAATACAGAACAATTCAAACTACCCTTATCATACTCAATCAGTGGAATTATTTAGTTTATGAGCAATGTGTAGTTTGAGGGAACTTTCTTACTCTGGTTGGTTACTGAACAATCTTGTGATTGTGATTGTCTGTTTTTTTTTCTTTTCTTTTTGATGATAACTTTTAAGGAAAGAACTGTGGTGAAATATGTTATATAAATGTTCAATTTTGGGTTTCCGAAGTTGATTCAGGGAACTTTGTCTACTTCTCTAACTAATTTGTTTTAGTACCTAAGGAGATATATCTACTTTAAATTCCTCGTGTGGTGGTGTCATCTTGCAGTTTTGGCAAGAAACAGATAAAGCGGCATACCTCTTGAGGCAATATTTCTTCCATAATCTGCATGATCGGCTAAGTACTCGGCCTTTTCTCAGTTTTGTTGAGAAGAAATGGTTGGCTTTTCAGGTTTTCTTCACTTTTCCACTTATCTAAAATTTTATCTAGTGATGGTTTGCTATGTTTGTTGACAATCTTTTTTGTGTGTGGATAATATACAGTTGCTTTTAGCTGTGAAACAGAGTCACGAGAAGGGAGTATGTCATGGTAAGTTTTTGATTTAAGTGAATTTGAAGCCTAGCCTCCTAAGAAATAGAAAATTGGGAAAGAGAGAGTGTGGAGAGAGATCTATTAGCTGATGGTATCTTCTTTTATCATGGCTTGATTGGTAATGCATTGAATTTGCACTTTTGTAGGTGACATTAAGTGCGAGAATGTTCTGATTACATCCTCGAATTGGTTGTACCTTGCGGACTTTGCATCTTTCAAACCTACTTACATTCCATATGATGATCCATCGGATTTCTCATTTTTCTTTGATACTGGTGGAAGAAGACTCTGTTATCTAGCGCCTGAGGTGGCTTCTTTTCCTTCTATATTTGTTTAAATTATTTGTATTATCTGTCTTATATTATTTTGCTGGCTCAACCTATATGTTTTAATGCTAATCTTGAGTTAAAAGTTTGGTCTTACATGTTGTCTTTTGAAACTATTGCATATGATATTGCTGTGTTTTCTTTTCTTCCTTTTTTAATTAGTGTAAACTTTATTAAGAAAATGCAAGTGGAGTTCTTATATGGTAGCTGCCTATTTAGAGGCTTAATTGAAAGGTGAATTCAGAAAATGGCCTTGATTAAATTTATGCTTTTATATGCTTGTGAAACTTGCTATCACAGGATTATAAATTACACAGATCTGTGCTTGAGATTTGAAACTAGGTTAATTGTGAACTTAAATCTGTCACGTTCTTTGAGCACCAATTTACAGACTTTTTGTTTTTGTATATTAACATTTTTGACCTTGATTGATAAATCATTGCATTGGAACTATTCTTTTATGTTTGTTGAAACATATTAAAAAAACTTTAATTTGTGAGTCAGAATGTTGATTCTTTTAGTGTCCCATGACCTGTGTTTTTTTATCGGTCACTACCTGTCATTTCCTAACACGATTATGTTGCTACCTCACTCTTTCTTTCTTTCGTTAACTTCTTTTGGCTGCCAGCGATTTTATGAACATGGAGGGGAGATGCAGGTTGCACAAGATTCCCCTTTAAAGCCATCTATGGATATATTTGCTGTCGGGTGAGCATTCCTTGTTGCAAGAATCTTAATCCGGAAGGGAATATTTAGCTTTTCAAGTATTCATATTTCAGGCTGCAAATAGGAATATTTATGTGCATGAAATTTTAACTGATTTGACAATGCAGAAAAGAATTGTGTATATTTGTTATTTTCAAGAATATGATCAGCAAGGCATTATACTGCTGTAATTATGGTTTGGTAGTGGTGATGTCTTAGTTTACTTTTGAGTTGACTTTTATATAGTTTATGTTCAACTTGGACCTGAACTTTCTAGATCTATTTAGTTGAATAAGTAACAGCTAATTATGTGTTGTAGTTATGCCATGTTCTTAATTATCGTTTTCTTGTTGCTTGTTTGTGTTATTTCTTCTAAGATGCACATTTTATTTCACTATTTCAGGTGTGTTATTGCAGAACTTTTCCTTGAGGGACAGCCGCTGTTTGAACTGTCTCAACTTCTGGCTTATCGCAGAGGGCAATTTGATCCAAGCCAACATCTTGAAAAAGTACTCTATCTTTTGCTGTTAATGTCCTCATAACTCAGTCTTTAACAGCTTGAATATTGTATTTCCCATGTGTGCAGATACCAGATCTTGGAATACGTAAGATGATACTACACATGATTCAGTTAGAACCAGAGTCTCGATTTTCTGCTGAAGGATATCTAAAGGAATATGCTACAGTTGTATTCCCAACCTATTTTTCACCATTTCTTCATGATTTTTACTGCTGCTGGAGTCCTCTCCATTCTGATATGAGGGTATTTGACTTTAATGAAATACTATGCAATGAAATATGTCTTGGCTTTACTGAAAAGGTCCTATATCTCACTTGATATATGTGTGATCAATCAATGTAGGTTTTATTATGCCAGAGTGCTTTCCACGAGATACTTAAACAAATGATGAACAAGAAATCATCTGATGATGTAAAAGTTACTTCTGGTGAATTTTTGGAAGAGATGGTTGCAAAAGGAAGTGTGAGTTTCATGAAGGACTCACTGATTAGGAGAGAGGACATAGGCAAAGGTTTGGTTCATGATCACTATAGTAGTCTACTGAGGGATGCTAAAAAAAATAATATTTCATCTGGTCCCCGGAATGTAGCAGGCAGTTCGCCCAATTCTACCTTTCCTGAAAATCTGAAATATTTGCAATCTTCGGGTGAGCTGCTTCAGACTATATCCAATGCATTTCGAGGAAATGGCCATCCCTTTTTGAAAAATATTACTTTGAGTGATTTAAATTCTTTGATGTCTGATTATGATAGTCAATCAGATACATTTGGAATCCCTTTTCTACAATTACCAAAGGATAGTATGAGATGCGAAGGCATGGTTCTGCTAACATCTTTGCTTTGCTCCTGTGTACGCAATGTTAAGTTGCCTCACCTGAGGAGAGCAGCTGTACTCTTATTGAAGGCTTCTGCCCTATATATTGATGATGAAGATCGTTTGCAGCGCGTTATCCCATATGTGATTGCAATGCTTTCAGATCCAGCAGCAATTGTGCGGTGTGCTGCTTTGGAGACTCTGTGTGACATTCTGCCGTTAGTGCGAGATTTTCCTCCCAGTGATGCAAAGATATTTCCTGAGTATATTCTGCCAATGCTTTCGATGCTTCCTGATGATCCAGAGGAAAGTGTGAGAATATGCTATGCAAGTAATATTGCTAAGCTGGCAGTAACTGCATATGGATTCTTGATACATTCAATAAGCTTGAGTGAGGCAGGCGTTCTTGATGAATTGAGTTCGCCACAGAAGGCATTGATATCTTCCAGTCAGACCTCTGGAAGGGTGAGGAGGATAAATGGTGATGCGCAACTTACGCAGCTGAGGAAATCAATTGCAGAGGTTGTCCAAGAACTTGTGATGGGTCCGAAGCAAACACCAAATATTAGGAGAGCGCTTCTTCAAGACATTGGTAAACTCTGCTACTTCTTTGGCGTGAGACAGAGTAATGATTTTCTCTTACCTATCCTGCCTGCTTTCTTAAATGATCGGGATGACCAGTTAAGGACAGTTTTCTATGAGAAGATTGTTTATGTCTGCTTTTTTGTGGGCCAAAGAAGTGTAGAAGAATATTTATTACCTTACATTGAGCAGGCTTTAAGTGACACAACAGAAACTGTCATTGTTAGAGCCTTAGATTGTTTGGCTATTCTATGCAAAAGCGGGTTCTTCCGGAAGAGGATACTGCTTCAGATGATAGAGCGTGCATTTACTTTATTGTGTTATCCTAGTTTGTGGGTACGAAGATCAGTTGTCTCTTTCATTGCTGCTAGCAGTGAGAGCTTGGGTGCTGTAGATTCTTATGTTTTCCTTGCTCCGGTTATACGGCCTTTCCTCCGTAGACAACCTATGTCTCTTGCTTCAGAGAAAGCTCTTTTGTCATGTTTAAAACCTCCTGTCTCAAGACAGGTTTTCTATGACGTCTTGGAGAGCTCCAGGAGTTCGGAAATGTTAGAAAGACAGAGAAAGATATGGTATAGTTCATCACAGTCTAAACTATGGGAAATGGATTTACTGAAAAAAGGAATTGAGGAGTTGGACTCATTAAAGAACTTGATTGACAAACAACAAGGTCCTGGGGTTCAACAAGCTGTTGGCACTGCCTCCCAACAACCAGGGTTAACTGATTGTGACAAAGCTGAGGCAAAATTGAGAGATATGGGGGCCTTTATGCATAATGATAGCAATATGGTGGGACATCGGGATCCCCAATCTGTGGAGAAGTTACAGTTTTCGGGATTTATGTCTCCACATTTTAGTGGTGTAAACAGTTTGACATATGAAAAGCCATCAGAAGGCATACCTTTGTACTCCTTCAGTGTGGACAGGCGTGGAATGGGAATCCCTCCTGCAGCATCTGATTCTCCACTACAAATGAATTCTCTGAGTGTCAGTTCATCTGCCATGCCTTGGGTTAATCCACTTAGCAAGTCCTTTAATTTGGCTAGTTCAGTTCCAGCACCAAAGCTTTTTTCAGGTTCATTTAGCATCAGCAATGGTTCGAAACAGTTCCATCGAGTGGTACATGAACCAGATGGCAGGGAAAATGAGACAGCCTATGTTAATAGCATATTTCAAGATTTGGGATTATCTGCAAATAGTAAAGGTTCGTCAACTGCACTAGAAGATGCAACTGCCCAAACTGATCTATCAGGATTTCCATCTTTGGCTCGAGCATCCATTCCTGATTCTGGCTGGAGGCCCCGTGGGGTGCTGGTTGCACACCTCCAGGAGCACCGTTCGGCGGTAAATGACATAGCTATTTCCACTGATCATAGCTTTTTTGTGAGTACCTCCGATGACTCCACAGTCAAGATTTGGGATTCCAGAAAGTTGGAGAAGGACATTTCATTCAGGTCAAGGCTAACGTATCACCTGGAGGGAAGCCGTGCATTATGTGCAGCAACACTTCCAGGTTCTGCACAAGTAATAGTGGGAGCATCTGATGGATTAATTCATATGTTTTCTGTTGATCATATCTCTAAAGGTCTAGGAAATGTTGTTGAAAAGTATTCTGGTATTGCTGATATCACAAAGAAGGACATCAAGGAAGGTGCCATACTCAGTCTTTTGAATTCCCCATTGGATAATTGTACCATCATGTATAGCACTCAGAACTGTTGCATTCATCTATGGGATACTAGGTCGAATTCCAATACCTGTACCCTGAAATCTACTCCTGAGGAGGGCTATGTTTCTTCTCTGGCATCAGGACCCTGTGGTAATTGGTTTGTCTCAGGGTCATCCAGGGGTGTTATTACTCTCTGGGATCTGAGGTTTCTTATACCTGTGAACTCTTGGCAGTATTCTCTTGCTTGCCCTATAGAAAAGATGTCTCTCTTTCTTCCTCCTCCAAATGCTTCTCCGCCTTCAACTACTAGGCCCCTTGTGTATGTGGCTGCTGGTTGCAATGAAGTTTCTCTTTGGAATGCAGAGAATGGCAGCTGTCACCAGGTATGAGGTTGCTGTTTTGTATTGTTTAGAGATAATAAAAGCAGCATGCACCAGAACAAAATCCAGCCCCAATAAACATGCCATCTAAATTGAGATTTCCATTTGTCGAGAGAAGATATGATTTTCTAATGAGGTTCTCCTCTTATTATTTTTATCACTGGTTCTTGGAGCATGTATAGTTATGTTTTTTTGTGTTGTAAATTAACAAATTTTCTTGCAGGTACTCAGGATGGCCAATTATGACAGTGATGTAGAAATGTCTGATATGCCTTGGGCCTTGGCCAGACCTACAAGCAAGCCAACTTCTCAATCAGATCCAAGACGAAATGTTAATCGCAAGTATGGAGTTGATGAGCTAAATGATCCTCCTTCTCGTCTTCCTGGCATCCGTTCATTACTTCCATTGCCAGGGGGTGATTTATTGACCGGGGGCACTGATTTAAAGATACGTCGATGGGATCATTACAGGTTTTGTGATGAACTTCAATCTTTTTCCCTTGATTTTCTTGCAAAATTGGTCTAATTAAAAATATCTATGAATTTTGTTGTTGCAGTCCTGACAGAAGTTACTCTATTTGTGGACCAAAGTTAAAAGGAGTTGGAAATGATGATTTTTATGAAACAAAATCTAGTTTTGGGGTCCAAGTTGTACAGGTACTTTATGTTTCTGTAGATTCTTGTAGCCAAGCTTTTTGGTTCTTGTGTGCATTGGTTTTTTGTTTGAGGGGTGATTCTCAATCAGCATACGTATGCTAGCTGGATTTATGGTTCATACTGGCTGAATCAAAAATAAATTTGGGTACTTCAGCTGTGCTTGAGATGTGGCCTAGGTAGTTTGCTTTTGATTGGTTAGGCTCAACCTTGTTTTTCTTCCTTTTTCTCTATCCAGAGATTTTTGTTCCAACTGCCAGGGACCTGCTAATGATTTCTTTGCTGAACAACAAAGAAATTAGACATACCCAACTGTCCTTTTGCGAATATTTCATGGATACTTTTAATTTGGTTAAAATTTTAGTTGGTCTTCCATTACAGTTTTCTATTAACTAATGTTAGTGCTAATGTGCTATGATAAAAGTCATTCACGTGCCTTCACTTAATAATATAAGCTTTTAGGTGAGAAGAGTCAAGATAATGTTAATGTGCAAAGAACATTCGTTCTAACACAAATGGAGAGAGTAAACAATCAAAATTGTCCTCAATGTTGGCATCATCCATCAAGTTTGTTCCTGAAGTATGGAAGTCATCAAATTTGTCACTAAAGTTGTCAAAGTCAATTAAATTAGTCCTTCAATGTCAATCAAATTAGTCAGAGATGACTAATTTGATTTATTTTGGCAACTTCAGGGACAAAATTTAATGATTTTCATATTTTGGGGACAAACTTGGTTGATGTTGTCAACAATGGGAACGATTTTGATGGTTTACTCCAAAAATGGAGAGGTCATTTTTATACTATGTATCCCTTGTAGAAGTTATTTATTTACGTTGAAACTATGTTGATAAGGGAACAAGGGGCAGTGGGCAAGAGGGAATGGATGTATGATAGAAAAGAGTCTCTGTTTTCTAAAGATCAAATGTTTTGTTATCCCAGAGAATGAGAATGTTTACTGGTTAAATTTATTGTGCCTTTTAAATGCTGTTGGATGTTGCTTGCTTCTCCTTAGATTTTCCAACTTGTTCAGAATATGGGCAGCTAAACTATTCGCTTTCTACTATAAAAAAACAGGAGACAAAGAGACGTCCTCTTACAACCAAGCTGACGACGAAGGCAATTCTTGCCGCTGCTGCCACTGATCCCGCCGGTTGCCATCGTGATTCTATTGTTTCTTTGGCTTCTATTAAGTTAAACCAGAGACTCTTACTATCAAGTGGTAGAGATGGGGCCATTAAGGTTTGGAAGTAAATTACTATAGTTCATATTGGTATTGTTGTGTACATAAAGTAGTGTCGGTTCCTAGTAGTTAAAACTTGTACATAAAGATTAGGAGCTAACCCCATCAAGTCATCATTTGAATCCCTCCCTCAATAGTTTTTGCAATTCTTCGAATACCATTGTCTGTAAATCAGGTATTGTGAATAGGGAATTAGATAAATTTGACCGTTATTTTAATTCACGCCTTTAACCTTTGTGTTAAGAATGGCACAGGGCATAGTTGGTTAGATGAACTTTTCTTAGTACTTCTGTGCTTGGTGTTTTAACAAGCAGAATTCATCTTATAATTGAATACTTTTATACGCAGATTTTATGTAGTCTACTCCCATTTTTTACGGGAACAATTATTATTATTATTTTTAAACATGTATATATATATATATATATTAATTTCTTGATGGACCTTGCAAGTTGCGACACATACTAACATCAAGACTGCATGAAAACAAAAATTTCTTATTTTAAATCTATAGGTGATAATAATGTTCATAGAGCATGTGTGCTCCGTAAGCATGCGGAGTCTTTTTGCAAGTTTATAACTAAAAATGAAATCATAAAACATTTCCCTAATAGGTTGGTTTAAGATTTAGAAATTCAACAAAGTGAAGCGCCCTGCTTTTACGGGTACTTCAAAGTTCAAAACTTTAAGCCCCTAAAATCAAATCCACAACCACAAAAGTGGATTTGGTAACATTTTGCAAGCATGCATATGAAGATAGGTAGCTATATGGTTGAGTTGACAACTTGAATATGACTAGTTTATAGCCATATATATTAAGACTTAGTAAAAGTCATTGACAGCCAAACGATTGAAAAGTGCTTTTAGATCATATTGCAGATTTATGGTTTTTGCTCTCTTTACTTATTGTTACATCCTGATTTCTGTCCCCCATAAAGGAGGTCTCCACGGATGACAAGTTTCTTCTGCATCTTCTATATTACCGTATCTCAAATTTCATAAACTTCACTGATAATGTTTTCGACGAGCAATTTTTCAGTATATAGTAAAAGAAAAATGTTTTGTGTACACTTAAATTGCATACAGCCGTACATACACATTTCAATTATATGCAATTAATGATTATTGTACATATAACATACAGTTTCTAAAAACAACGCGCCCCAAACACGAACTCGTTTCTGTCATCGTTTTCCATCATCATCATCCTCCTCATCCTCGTTTTATCACTTTCATCATCGTCATCCTTCTATCATGTGAAAATTGATTAAAATAAAATTAAGATGATAGAATGTTAGTTTTTTTAAAAATGGATGAGGTTTACTTTTAACAATGGTGATTTACTTGTTATATATACTTGAGTGGACAATTACTTGTGAACTGTCATACTTGTGAACATTTATAAACATAAGCGAGTAATGTTTGTGCATTATACTACATAAAGTTTGTGCACAAATGCTTATAAAGTTTGTGCATCAAAGAGTCCAATGAATTCTGGAATGTATGGTCTATATAAAGGTTTATGAACATAAGCGAGTAATGTTTGTGCATTTTACTATATAAAGTGTGTGTACAAATGCTTATAAAATTTGTGTATCCAAGAGTCTAATGAATTATGGAATGTATGGTCCATGTAAAAGTTTGTGCGCATAAACGTGTAATGTTTGTTCATTCTACTACATAAAGTTTGTGCACAAATGATTGTAAAGTTTGTGCATCAAAGAGTTTAATGAATTCTAAAATGTATGGTCCATGTAAATGTTTGCGAACATAAGCGAGTAATGTTTGTGCATTCTACTACATAAAATTTGTGCACAAATGCTTATACAGTTTGTGCATCCAAGAGTCTAAATAAATTATGGAATGTATGGTCCATGTAAAGATTTGTGTGCATAAGCGAGTAATGTTTGTGTATTCTACTACATAATGTTTGTACACATATGCTTATAAAGTTTGTGCATGCAAATGAAAACTGAGAAATGCGAATCGTGTGTGCGCGCGAGTTTAAGTGCGGAGTGAGGATCCGTGCGTGAGTGAGTATTCGTAATGAGTCCAACCGTATTTAATATGACGCTTGTGAGTTATTTGTGTGGGCCCAACATGTATAAATATGGGTTGTATGTATGGTGTATATTTTTTAGTGTACGTGTAGCAGAACTCTTAGAAATACATATTTGAATAAGGATGAATGAAGGTATTTGTGTGTAAAAGGCATTATGCCTATGGTGCTAAGTTATTTATACATCACTATTCCATATTAAATACATGTTATTTTCACTGTTGCATTATGAATCAGTTATTATATATATATATATATATATATATATATATATATGTATGTATGTATACTACTACATTTTTATGGAGCTGTAACTTATAACTGGAGAGGAAATGCACACGTAATCAATCAATGATCATGTTGGTTGACCGAAGAGAACCAACGAGGCATGTTTGATGACTCTGGACACTCTCCAAACTTCATGTTGTACACGATGCCATGATTCTGCAGTTTGCTGATCCTTGGCCAGTTTCACAGCATCGCCAATTCCAGGGAAAGATTGGGAGCCGTAGTGTGTATGCTTTGACGGTCCATAGATCTGGAGAATGAGGGAAATGAATTAAAGGGGAGAGACTGGATAATTTATTGTCTCAATCACATCATCAAAAACTTGCCTCCATGTTATGTTTGCATAACATTGGTTATAATTGTTAGAACTAATGCATGCGACTAAATGTATTAAGGCCTGTGATTAGTATTGTATTGGAAACGGTACAAGTGAAGGCATTGGAACATTTAGTCGCATGCATCAATTGTAACAATAAGTAAGAATGCAATGCAATGTCATCAACTCCTCCTTGTGCAAACAAAGTACTTACCAAATGCTTATACCATGTCATTCTGAAGAGGCCATCTCTGTCAGTGAATGCACGCTCAGCCATCATAAGTCTATCATTCAGCTCCCTCACTTTTAAGTGGTCCTCTTTCCATGTTGTCCAACCTTTACTCGCTTCTATCTCCTGAAGAAATCATCTTTCAGTGTCGATATGACACTGTTTATTTAAGAACTGTGTTCTAAACATGCTCAGCAGATACCTTTCTCTGGCTATTTATCTTGATTGCTGCTTTCTCAAGCTCCTTGATTGATGTGAATATAGGAGACAAATTTATGCCTTCGTTTGAAATCTCATCTTCCAGGTTCTCCACGCTATGCTGCGATTTAAATACCTGGTTTTGTAAGTATCTTCAATGCTCTAAATTTCAGCAAGAATAGTCTTTGTTTGTAAAACTAGAGAGTTGGATTGAACCACCATATAATGTATAGGCGCACCTGGAGCTCCTTAGCATAGGATAGATAATCAAATGGTAAGAACTCCTCATCTGCTAGCCATAGTGCTACTAGACCCCAAACACTTGCAGCTGTTAAACCAATTATTGGTCATAAATAGTGGGGTCTAATTTAGCCTAACTTTAGTGAAACATGATAACTAACTTTTCCCCTTTGTAACACCATGTGTGTGTGTGTGTTGTGTATACTTATTGTAGAAAAGTTAACAACATCTACCAAGTTTTATCCCACTAGGTGAAGTCGGCTATAAAATTAAAGCAGCACTTTTATTTATTTTGATGGCATTAGAGTTAACTGAGATGAAGTTAACCGTGCAGAAACTGTAAAAGAAAATTTTTGTGACCAACCTGCAACATGCCTGTGAAACATAGGATCGCCGAATTTCTGCATCCAGATGAAATCATCATACAGTGAGTGGTGTACCGGGTATCCTGCAACGTCGGGAGAAAATAAATTAGTTTCTATCCATCAAATCCTGAATTTTCTTATATCATTGTATATATTATTCAGACAATAAAATTTTCAGTGCCTTGAACTACAAGATTGTTGGCATTTGGGATTTGAATTTTGCTAAAATCCATTCTGCCTTTCTTTCATTTTGTTTATGAGAACTCAGTTATTACTTGCATCACTAAGATAATGACATGTATAGCTTAACTTAAATGAGATTATTGATATATCTGCATCTTAGAATGTGTTTGCGAGTTGGGTTTAGGAGGGAAATAAAAGGTTTTGGGGGGCTTAGCTATGATTTTGATATGTAAGAATTATGACTAAGCCTCTCAAAAACCTTTCCTCTCTCCTAAACCCAACTCGCAAACACACACGCCTTTAATGATTAAAAAAAGGAGTCTTGTACCTTCTCCAAAGGCTATATCAGCTGCCGGAATTCCCACATGCTGCACAAATGCTGCATAATCTGATCCTCCACCACCTAACCTTCCAAACTTTCCATGTAGAGAAACAGTTTATGAGCATATATAGGTGGATATTCAGCTTATACAGCTGTTTTAAAGTTTATTCCCAACTGATAACTGGCTAATTTGTTGAAACTAAGAGCAAAATAAATTGAATGTTTCTACTTTGGAATGCTGATTTTTTGCACTATTATTGCTTACCAAAGAAGAACTACCAGAACCAGTCCAAGTCTCATAGATGCTCAGTGATGAGTTATCTGGGTCTGTGACCTACACAAGAGTCATTGTTACTTTCACTGATTATGTGCAGAAGATCTTATTCCGGTAATTTGTTGTTCAGCTTCTGTGATACCTGCTGAGTTGCTCTTTTGATCAATTCATCAAGCTGTGGAGTAGTACGGACATTGAACCCCGGTCCACTTACCGCGCAGTCGGCATTCAAGTAAGCAACCGCCCTAGAAGCAAGAATTTCTCTGTTCTCTTCCACCCATTCTGTTGATCCTATCTGTTAGGGAATGAATAATCACATCATGCTTTCATGGATTGTCCACCTTTGTGTATAAGAAAGAGAGAAAGTAGAGAAAGAAAGAAAATTACAAGGCCATATTCCTCAGCATCCCAATTGCATAAGATAATTGTTCTTCTAGGCCTCCACCCTCTTTTCTGAAGCTTCCCTAGTCTTTGGGCTATCTGAATTTCAGGAGACATGTCACATGTTGTGCCGTTTGTGTCCATATTTCCTCAATGGTTTTGGCTTGAATGGATAAAACCATGTGTACAAATAAACAAAGTCATCTTTTTACCTCAAGTAGTGCTGCAGTCCCACTATTGGGATCAACTGCTCCAAATGTCCATGCATCCCTGTGGTTACCTAGAATGACATATCTGCAAGCAGTTGCAACAGTGACTAAATCAAAATACTCAAAACAAACAAGGTTGTGAATTTTCACATTTCAGAAGTGTAATGATATATCCTCCTACAATACTAAATGAAGTAAAAAACATATATATAATCAATTTCTTGAAAACTTAAAAGGTAAGTAATACTTACTTCGTTTAGTATGCAAGAGAATTTGTAGGAAAATTTAGTAGAAAGATATACCACTACTCATTTTTAGAAACATTATGCCAAATTCTCACAATTTGAATGCAAATGACAAGGCAGGTGTTCTTACATACCGGTCAGGCTCCTCTGCTCCTTCAATCACACCAATAACATTTTGAATTGTGGCCATAACCTGCTGCCCCTGAGAACCAACATCCAAAATTCCATTCACCAATTCATTAAAAGGTTCTTCTTGTTTGACCAAACAAAAACCATTAGGCGACCATTTTCATGGAGAAATTCTTGTGTGATGCCGGATATGTTCCTGACCACATACAAAATGACATGTCAGCTGCCACTTAAAGCTGAAATCATTCCGTGTGCGGTAAGGAACATATCTAGCACGTCTCGCTCCATAATCACACAAGATTTTTTCTTTTGCATGTGAATTTTTTCACAAGCCCATAATTGATAAGAAGATGGAATAATAGTAATAATAAAAGAAAAAGTGCCTCAGAAGAAGTGATGAATTCAGTGAAATTCCCAACTAGATTAGATAAGATACCGTGTAACTGAGATTGAGAATTGCTGGTCCAGGACCAACCCTGTAAGCAGGTGCATCCTCACTCCCTTGCCAATCATCTTGTGCCAGTGATCCACCAATTGACCTCAGTATCACCTCCCCATCTGCTGCTGACACTGGCAATGAAGGTATGAGAGGTACATGTCCTTCCATCTCCACCTCTTCCTTGCTCAGCCTCTCGCACTCACCACAACTCACCCAACCAGGAGTTGTGGGGTCCCCTATCCCCTCATACACTGTCCCCACCTGGACCCCACTTGGTGGCAACCACTTCTCATCACCACCACCTCCATAGTCCTTCCTATCTGAATATATCACCACACCAGCAGCACCTTCCTCGTAAGCATTCTTCACAATGTCCCCTCTATAGATTTTCCCATGTTTCGCCAATACAACAGTGCCTGAAACATTGACCCCTATGTTCTTCAGTGTCAAATAGTCCTCTACTCTTCCATAGTTCGCGTAAACCACAGGTCCTGTGGCAGTTCCTGACTTTGCATATGCATGGAATGTTGGAACAATTTCACCAGAAACACTGGCATAAGGATCATCCTTGTATGTCTCTTGCTGCAAAGCGAAGAAAATGGGAGGTTCCAGTGGTGGGGATGTTAGCACCAAGGAGCGCGAAAGAGGGTATGCGAGGGAAACCTCATAGGAAGCCATGTGGGAAGGTATGTTGGAAGAGGTGAAAACTGCGACAACATAGGATGCAGCCTCAGAGTTGGCCTCAGAGCCTGCTATGTGGGGCCTCTTGGTGAGGGTTTGAAGGTGTTGGGATATGGAGGCATTGTCTGATAAGGAGTTTGATATGAAGAGGGAATGGTAGGTTGATTTTGGAGTTGGTGGCGGTGTGATGAAAAGGAAAAAGTAGGAGGTGGCTATGGCTAATATGGTGGTGGTGCCTCTTTTCATCATTTGCATAGGTTTAGTGGAGAAACAGATTATGATTTCTCCTTCTTACTTTGGTTGGTACAGGTTTTCAGTTTTTGTTTGTTTGATATTTGAGCCTTTTCTGTGTGGCTTCTCTCGCATGAGACACTGGTGTGGTCTATTTGAATTGACAACAATAAAAATAGATTCCACTTAATAGCACCTAAAAGTATTTGATGAAAAGTATAATAAAGATAATAAGACTCATTCTTATTATGCATGAACTCTCATGCAAACATTTCCGTATTTGGATTTGTCTATGAAATAAAACAATAATAGAAAACAATGCTAATCAACAAGAAAATTTTGTGGAAATTTAGATCATAGAATGATATGTAATATAATTATTGATCACTAGATAAATTAGTTAGTCACATCACCCAATTTTATCTAATAATCATCACAATTTTTGTCAACCATAATTTTTACTATGTTTTCTAGTGTTCTTGATTGATCTGGGACTGCTTGATTAATAAAAAGAGATGTGAGACTTAGTTTGGTAAACTAGGGATATATCAAATCAAGGTGTATGATATCCTCCCCCCTTTATTTTATAGCGTTGTCATCTGTATTTGTTGGTTCTAATAGTTCCATTGCCGGGGGTTCCTTTACTTTGTGCCTTTCCCCTTAATGAAATGAATATCAACCTTTAGTTAGGACATGGAGAAGGTACCGAAATGTAATACCAGAAAATCTAAGGGAGAGAAGTAACTTTAATTTATAACTATTGGTAGGATTCACTTGTCACTTTAACTATCAAACAAGTGTAATTTGCCTCAAATTTGTTGTGAACGAAGGCATCAAAAGGAGAATCCACATTGTCATGATTTAAGTAAGTAGGATGTATTTTTCATGATTAAAGCAATAAATGCCATCAACTGAATATCAACCTTGAGTCGACCACCACTCCACCTTTATTAAAAATTACTCATTTTATTTTTAAAAATGTAAAAACTATCTGTTTTTAGTTTTAATTTCAAATAACTTTATTTATGTTTTTTATTAACAATAAAATAAACAAAACCCTATCTGTTTTTAGTTTTAATTTCAAATAATTTTATTTAAAATTTTTATTTAACAATAAAATAAACAAAACCAAATGCACCATTTTAAAAAAATTCACTGCTTATTTTAGAAACTTGACAACATATATTTGTTCTTGTCCATGGAGGAGGATTTTTTTTTTTTAGAAGATTTGGAGAAAAGAAGATGATTTCTTAGGGATACATTTATGGGCATCCCAAAGTTTTCCGATCAAAACATGACTCTTAAACAAACTCAACAGTTCTTAGAAATCCCTGTCATTCTCCAAGCTGTGTTTGTATCTTAACATTTAGGTCATGAACGACGCGACAAATGTCATCGTTAGTGGGCACGGCAAACCTAGAACCGGTGCTAGCACTCGATCGTCCTCTCCTTCCCCCTCTGTTGGTCTCTTAAGGAGAATTGTCACTCGACCATATGTGCGGTTTTTGTTCATATCGCCAGTGACTTCCAACTATATTGCGTCCTCATCAATTTCTGGGAAATCGTCAGCTTCACCTTCATTGTGGTCAAGGCTCAGAGTTTGCTGTGATCTAGCCTCATCCAGCCAATGATCTTATGCCCTCTATAAGTAAAATAACAAAAATCCACATAGTTAGCTACACAATTTAATTAACAATATATGTAACGAAGAAATTAATTGTAGAGTATATTAATACTTCCTATCGTGTTCTCATATAGCAAATCAACCCAAACAGTCTTCTCACCCATCTTATCCTTCTTTAGGTGAGTATATCGAAAGAGTTCTGACTCAGAGGGAGGTCTACTCAAATCTTGGGTTTGCATTTTGTTAAATATATATTATATCAGTAAACCAATTTAATTTAAATAAATTATACCAAATAATTAAACTAACAAATTAAAATTGTTACCATTCTCTGCTTCATGGAGTGTAGGGTAGCGGACCCTCTAATGTGCATCACCCCTTTGCTGAATTTCTGGAAGCCTTGGCCTTCTTAGATTTGTCTTTAAAATTGGCAGTGACCCAAATTTGGTGCATCGCATCAAGCGTCTCTCGAGTCATAGAGAGGAGATTTTTATCTGTTCTGTCCTTGATCTTCTTTTACAATTGTTGCAGCCATTTTTCTGTCGTATATTGGAAGGCTGCGTATGTATCTTTATCATCCTCATAAAAGAGGAAGTGCTCTTAAACATATGATTAATTAAACATATACACATCAAATTATTCATAATAACATAATCTTAGTTATACACATTAAATTGATGTAATGATATTTACCGTCCAAGAGTCATATATATGCCTCCTTTCTTTATGAGGAATAGTTGTCCAATAGAGTGTAGGACGATCATATAACCTCTTGATCATCACCGTCAACCTGCTTCTGCAATTTCCTATACAAGAATACCACCTAATATAGTACACATACATATATCAATTAATTAATATCTAAAAAAAAATAGCCACTAATTAAATAATTATATTAACACTTACTCCGTACTAGTGGCGTCTAACTTGATCCTTTTGCGATGTTTGTTAGATGAACCTTGCGAAAAGCTAGGTCTTATGGAGGTCACATCCAGTTGAGAGTTGGATTGAGTCATGTGGGCTTCAGTTTGTGGAAGAGGTGGATAAGCATTGTCCTCGGTGTTGGGCCACATTGACCACCCCTAATTATGGGGCATATTCGGACCCGTCCACGTGTTGGCCTCCCCATACCCACCCCACTCATTTTTTTTAGGTTGCCTGCCCGGTATCCAAGGCTTGGTCTTGGCTAATCCAGGTCGACCCGGGTCGCTACCCACCCCACTCCTGAGTAAGCATATTATAGCCTTGAGGGGGCACACTATAAGTTAGATGGGACATACTGTACCTTGAAGTCGAATAACCTGAGGTTCCTTATAATTCCCCTAAACCCTACCCCCAAATAACCTGAGGTTCCCTATGGGATATTATACCTCATAGTTAGCATAAATCTCCTTGTGGGCAATATGAAGGTGGATGTGGAGGCTTGCGTCAATGTAGTGGTCGACGCAAGAAAATTGTTGTCTTCAGTGCCCCTATCTCTATCTCTATTATTTTTGTCTCTACCTCTATTGTTTCGTGAAGTCATATCCAAAAAAAAGAGAGTAAAAGAATACTTTAAATACATTAAACGACACACACACTTATCACTAATTAACATACAAACACATTTATCATATACACATACATAATGTGTGGTGTACATGTACCATCGAAAAAAAGAATAAAGAATCAAAAAGCAGTAACATGAGATGTATCAAATTAATTAGTAGAATTCCATAGAAATATATGATATTAAAAAATAGCACCTTAAACTTATGGATAAAAAATGCATCTCTAGAAAATAAATGATGAAAAATAAAGTTTAAACTTATACGTTCGTTAAGCAACACCATCTCCATTGAAACGAATATCTTTAAATTAGAATAGGACGCCTTTGAATTGTCATAACTTGAGACACTACACGTACGAATAACCCTCACATCAATACACAAGACACTTTTGCAGGGGTGATGTTTGCAACAAAATATAGCCATTGCGTAGAAACAATGATGGTGATAGGTGAGTAAAACATGCGGGTAATAAACTTAATAACATAAAAAGATGATAAACTAAAATAATAATAAACCTTTATTTATAGAATAGACGACTCACATATAAAAAGGATAAATTTCATATTAAATCAATCTTTGAATCATGTAATTTAAGATCAAATTATTTTCATATTAATTTATTTAAATCACATAATTAAATATGTGCTAATTAGATTATATCAATCGTCTCTGAATCAAAACAGCAGAATCAAATCTAATTAATCAAATTCATTAATCTATTATTAACTTAGTTCATATCAATAGTATCTATTATAAATTAATTTATGTGATACTTCTTATTTGAATAAGTAAAAAATATCTGCTAATCAAATTCACTCATTTGCTAATTTGAATGGGAATTCCGATACCTCTAATAGAAAATGTAATAACTCTAATTTACGTTTTATTTAGACAAATTCATTCATGGCTAATTTATCATTATATTTTTATTTTTATACCAAGTTTAAAATACTCAGGCACCATCTAGTTGCGTTATAGGGGCTTTCTTTTAAATATATATTGAATTTTATTCATAATTAATTTAACAAAATTTATAATGATTTGTACACAGATTTAATTATTCACGTCAATTGCATTGGTAGTTGTCCAGATTTGTGAGTTGTATGTTAATTGATTCTACTTAAATAATATAACCGTTATCTGATCAACAATTATATAAAAGAAAATTAGTAATTTGTATAAGATGATATATATCAAACATAAATCTTGTGAATGATGTCATCTAATAATGATGTTTTTTATTATTTTAATAAATTGATTTTGTTATTTAGTCTGTATAAATGAATTTATTCATTGTTACTTGCGTTTAAACTTTTGAGATGGTTGATCAGTCACATTTTTTTTTAAAAAGTATTGTGTTATATAGATAGATAGAGTTTTATATTAATAGTTTAATACTAACTACCTCTTATCCTTTTGATTTTTTTTTCCTTCCAAAAAAATAAAATAAAAATGAGATGTTTGTCACTTGAAAAAAAAAAAAAAAGCTAGAGTCACATTACAGCATAGCATTAAAAAAATAATGCAAAAAAAATCACGTCCAAATTAATCTTTGTGAATTAATAAAGTAAAACCAAATAATGAACTCTAAGCAAATAAAAATAAAATCAAATCATGAACTCTAAAAAAGTATGGCGTTTGTGTTTTTGAATAGAATACCAATAAAAATGATGCATACGTTGGAGATTAAAACTTAGATTAAATCAAATCAGATTAAAACTTCAATTAATAGAAATCATGACACATTGGAGATTAAAACTTAGATCAAATCAATTCAGATTAAAACTTCAATTAATAGAAATTGTGATGGTAGAAAATCAACCATTAGGCATTCACTTAGATTTATTTAATTAGTAACAAATTTGTTAGGATTATATGATTTTAAAAAAAATAATAGCTGTAAACTTAGCTAGGATATGCCACATGGCAATTATATATAGGATTGTTCCTAGTAGCTTTATTACTTCTAAGTTTTAAAATTCACATTTATATATTATATTGATACTGATATTGATGTATGACGGCACATTGCATATATAAATGAAAATTTAATATGAAGTTTTAGGAAATACTTTTTGTAATTAAACTCAATCGGAATAAGCTTTACCCAATTAGCTTCAAAATTAAAACACGAATATCGGCAAATAATTGATGCCAAAACCATTTCAAAATTAATAAATTGTAATTTCTTAGGCAATTTATTTAGGTTCCGTTTGGATAACTGTCACCAAATTGTGATTTTCTAATAACGGACTTTAATATTGTTGTAGCTAGAGTCACCGCCATGTTCTTCTTCCACCATCATTCCTCTACCCACCCTTCTACAGTAAAACGCATGCATTTTCGTTCGTACCTAAAACCCATCTCTCAACTTTCCTTCAAGCCTTTGCCCCAAGACATGCACCGTCTAATAATTGGCCTCATTAATAGAGAGATGAGAGAGAGGGGTAGAGCAAGAGAGAGTGCTAGGTACGGGTGGGAATACGTCCTAGGCCTTTTTCAAAATCTGTTAGGTCTGTCAAGCCGGCATGTTTATAAATATGTTTATATAGGTTTACTAAAAAAATAAACTTACATTACCTTCATTAGGACTTGAATTAGAAACATTTACCATACCAAACAATGCCTTAACCATGTTATCC
This sequence comes from Nissolia schottii, assembly GCA_003254905.1. Classification (NCBI taxonomy): domain Eukaryota; kingdom Viridiplantae; phylum Streptophyta; class Magnoliopsida; order Fabales; family Fabaceae; genus Nissolia; species Nissolia schottii. The sequence goes on from QANU01104054.1 coordinate 114,394, forward strand.
CATCAATGGACCATCCATGCTTATCAAGTCACCGGTTTATAATTATAACCATTTGATCTTATAAAAAATCATTCAATGACTTGGATGATAGAAGAACACAAAATGCACTCTAAAATACATACTTGATATATCATTCTCCTTAATTATTTATTAATGTGTAACTTAGAAATTGCCTGCAACCATAATACAATCCTTTGTTGTGAAAAGAAAAATCAATACATAATTCTCTTATGTAGTAATAAATTCTCTTATGTTTTCTTTGTTATTTAAAATGAAAATCAAAATAAAAAATTGATGTTTAGTATAATTGTAAAAAGCAACTAGAAAAACAAATATTTATATGAACTGATGAAAAAAAGTTTTATAGCTTATAATGAGAATATAAAATTGTTTTAATTTCTTTTGGCAAAGTATGAAGATAGCTATTGAGCGATTTTTTTTTTGCATATCCCAGTCTAATAATATAAAAAAATTGTTTGAATTGACTTAAAAAAATACTTATTTTATATTTTTAAGTATAACTTTTCCTTAGCGTTTTATTTAACATTTACAAGGTACTAAAAATCAGACATTCATCCAATTTTTTTTAAATTGGAACATTCCAAATTTTAAAAAAGTTGTATTTTACCTTTTTTTAAAAAAATAAAATACTTTCTTTTAAAATATATTTTTACACTTGTTATTTTTTTAAAAAAATTATTATTTTTAAAAGTTAATCTAAACGGATCCCAAGTAATTCACAAAGGGGTTCTTTAGCTATTTTTTTCTGGTAAAGGTTCTTTAGCTATGTTTAATTACTAGTAATAACTCATTTAACTAGCAATAACTCATATATGACAGTGAGTCGGCCTCCCCAACGAGCGCACCTGAGGGGGCTAAAGGACCGCTCACTTGGTTGCGCTGCCGTAATGGTCACAGTTGTTGCTGCTCACCTGAAGCAAGTGAGTGCAATCAGAAAACAGAGCAAGAGATGAGTATGAGGCACAACAGAGAAGAAGAAATGCTTACAATACTCCCTAGTCCTCCCCGTAACGAATCCTTGCAATTTTATGCTCGGTTGCCTTGCGCGC